>JAGDYQ010000026.1:592434-962045 GCA_021962125.1 Bulinus truncatus
TCAAAGTCCATTTTGCGATATGACCTCTCAGGGCCGGTATTCATGGTTTCTTAGGGTACTATATATGGCTTATATATTATATATAGATTGTTAGCTAAACCAAGGGGCGTAATCATTATTTATTTTTGTAATAGTTATTAAACATGACTTACTTCCCTCTCTATTTATACACGAAAATGCTCTAAAACTTCCTGTTTTTACAGGCTTAATTTTTGCTTGTTTTTAATGTACATCCATACCTGATGTAGATCTATACTTGTTGCACTGGAAAATCCACTGTCTTCCTTCAGAAGATGTTGGTCAATGGCATCATCAGTAGCCACATGGCGTCTCGCCTCCGCTCTACCTGGTGTATCTGCAGATGACATATACAATCACTTAGTACATACATATACAATCACTTAGTGCATACATATACAATCACTTATTACGTACATATACAATCACTTAGTACATACATATACAATCACTTAGTACATACATATACAATCACTTAGTGAATACATATACAATCACTTAGTACATACATATACAATCACTTAGTATATACATATACAATCACTTAGTACATACATATACAATCACTTAGTACGTACAGGAAAAAAAACAAATATATGCGCTTAACAAATTCGAAACAAATCTACGGTAATCAACTAAGAAGAAGTGAGAGAAATATAGCACGGATACATCTCTGATTAGAGAAATATAACATGGATACATCTCTGATTAGAGAAATATAACACGGATACATCTCTACACCCTATCAGAAATTGTCCTCTTTTTTTTGTGAATGACAAATACAAAGGAAAAGGAAAATAACTAATAATTTTAGATTTCATCAATATAGGTGAAATATTTTCAGCAATCCACCTACAACTGACATAAAAATATTCAATAATTCTAGCAATGGATTTCCTATTAATCGCCCTTCGTATGCGGGCGTCTCTCTCCCTCGGGCTAATGGTCCGTACACTAAAAAATGTGGTGTTCAAGGAAATCCATGATATGCATTGTCTTCATGGCAATAAAAGATAAATGTTCTTTTCTATTGCAGTTTTTCATACATTTCTTTGTTATTTCTGTTCATATCGTATTCTGTCCATGGCAATAAAGGCCACGTGTTCTTTTCTATTGCAGTATTTCGTATATTTCTTTGTTATCCCTTCTGTCGGATTTCGTTCAGCCAGCTTCAGCAGGCTTTTCCAGTAGTTTCATGATAAAATTGTGTATAAATACCCACTGAAAGGGTTGATCAACTGATGCTTGATAATATCAACTTATTGTTAGATAACTGGCCATTAAAAGGATTCATTTATTCAGTGCTTTTTTTTTTGTAAACAAATAGGTGCCGGTACTCAGTGATGGATTGCCTAACTTTTCTACCAGTTTGCACCTCGATGCAAGCTAAATCACGACAGCAAAGATACTATTTTTAAAAAAATCAATTTTAACAAAGTAATAATATAATAAATTAATAATAAACTTTAAAATACAAGAAAAGTAATAATTTTTCCCCACATTGAAAAAGATGCCGGTACGCCGTACCGGTGCGTACCGGCACAAAGAAAAGCACTGCATTTATTCATGACGAAGTTAATGCAGGAAAGGAAATAAATGTCTAATGTGGTGGCGTAAAACATTTGATATTTACCTCTGAAGACTCCATCATGCTCTTTGAGATGTTCTAGAGTAGAAAACTGAAGCTTCTGTACACAGTCAATGAACTCAATCAAGTTGTTTGTCATATCAGTTTTCTCACATTTCCTTTCTTTATGAATGCTACAGTTCAGGTGTACAGAGTTGGGTTGACTCATTTTGTCTACGAGCTTTCTAACGTCAGCAATGCCTCTATTCAAAACCTCATCCACGTCTGCCAGCCAGTCACAACTCGGGATGATGGGTTTACTGCCCTTGATCTGATATTAAAAAAAAAAGTACATGTTATTATTGTTTTTATTTCCCGGGAAAGCAAGGTGTCGTGTGACACTCCATCTGAATCATTTTAACATTTTTTTAACTTGAATTAATTAGATTATATACCACTACATGAAATAACACAGAATTAATCGTAAGGAAAGTATCAGGTAATCAAAATAATACATGCATTGTTCACGAAAGCCTAAATGGCCAAAAAAAGATGTGCGCTACATTGTTTAGAGCTTTGTGTTAATAGCGTTCTAATTATAAAGTGAGGAAGTTTTTACCTGGGGAAGAAGCATTGTGGGAATGGGGGGAGGTCGGAATGGTACCCAGGGGTCACTCACATAGGGAGGGGAGATGAAAACTTTATCTAGTGCCGTGTCATAAGCATGAAACTTGGTCCATTAAGTGCATACTTTATTATACTAGACACAAATATGATAACAAAATAAAAGATGTCATGTACTTCTGTATTATTTATCCAAGTTTGTCAGTACTTGGATGGTCATTAGTTTTTCTTGTATATACATGCACTTTGTATTTGGATTTCACTCAGAATTATATTTCATTTTACACCATTAAGGTTGAGTAATATATTGTAAGTGTCTGGTATTTCTATGTTTCCAATAGACGAGTTAATAAACAAATCAACATGATTGGAGGTCATCCCTTAATTGCGTCAACAGTATAAAGGATGTGGGGGAGGGGGGGTGAAGATAAACTGACGTCAACAATATAGGGGAGGAGGGGTGAGTAAGTTTTACAACCGTTTTCAAGAGGGTGGGGTGGGGTGGGGGGGGGGTGAAGATAAATTGACGTCAACAAATTTGCTCGTAAACTCTAATTTGAATGTTTCAGTAACTTTGCAACGTGCTGAACAAGTAAAATTGATTTTAAATTTAGTTGCACTCTTGACCACTCAGTCATTCTTTAGTTGTTGTTTTTTTCATTCTTTCTTAACAAATGTCAGCTGTGATGACAACATTTGTGGGTGGGAAAAGGGTTACGGTTTTTATTTTCATGTTAAAACCCTTCATTTATGGAGGGGGGGGCAGGTTTGAAATAATGGCGGACACACCAAGCGCTCGTTGTGGGCCCTGACCTCTGTGTGACCTTAGAAAGCTCCTACATAAACTAAATTTAAAATTGTTTTTTTTGTCCCCGTTTTGTCTGTCTGTCTGTCTGTCCGTCATCACCCTAGATCTCAACAGACCCATGATGTATATATCATTTTGTAGGTCTTGGCCTGCCAAGAAATGACTTTTCTCCATTTCGCGGTCTGACCTCTGAGGGCCGTAAAAGGGGCCTTATAAAGTACCGTTTTTTACTATATAAGCTATATTAATAAAGGAGCGCCCTATATCTCAGCAACCATAAGTCCTAGACCCATGATGTATATATCATTTTCTAGGTCTTGGCCTGCCAAGTGTACATCAAAAGTCCATTTCGCGATCTGACCTCTGAGGGTCGAAAAAGGGGGCGTTTTATGTACCGTTTTTGCTTATATTTTAAATATAAATAATAAAAGCTAATCAAAGGGGCGTAATCATTATTTATTTTTGTAACAGTTATTCAACATGATTACTTCCCTCTCTATTTATCTCTATCTCTACTTCCCTCTCTATTTATCAAAATTCAGCAAAATCTATGGCTGTCACCCGGAAAAAAAAATACGGATTTCGTCCGGCGTAACCGAAAATGCTCTAAAATGTCCTTTGTCCGAAACGGAAAAGACTTAAATTGCTTGTTTTTTATCACTTTCTATTTTCGTTCGCCTTTGACGGCCGTGGTGTGGGGGGGGGAGGGGAGGATAATGATTCTGTGACATAACTATAGTTTGATTTATTATTATATGTTGATAAATAATGAAAACTTATGAACCAGTGGCAGACATTTAAACCTGTCAAGGGCGTACACGAGATGCCCCGCCATTCCGTAAGGGGGAGGGGGGGTGTTTGTCACTGTTCCTACCGGTTGTAGGGGTACTATTGTATTGTTTGTTGCAAAACGTTACAATTGGATGGGTTGTTTTTCCCTAGCGTTCTATAATGTGTGAGCGGTCTTTAAGTTTGAATTGGAGGAAGGGTCGGTAAAAAAAATGTTCTAAAATAATTTAAACTGCGTGGAGACGTGGAGGTCACCAAACGTTTGAAACTTGTTGACAAGGGGGAAAGGGGGGAGGGAGGGGGAGGTATAAATGTGCCTAAAATAAATGTGCCTAAAATAAATGTGCCTAAAATAAATGTGCCTAAAATAAATGTGCCTAAAATAAATGTGCCTAAAATAAATGTGCCTAAAATAAATGTGCCTAAAATAAATGTGCCTAAAATAAATGTGCCTAAAATAAATGTGCCTAAAATAAATGTGCCTAAAATAAATGTGCCTAAAATAAATGTGCCTAAAATTATTGACGAAATGAGTGACAATGTTCATAAATAGGGCAATGACTTTGGTGCAAGGTACTTAATGATCGTATATTGATATAAATAAAGATCATTACAAGCACAGATGTTCAATTAGTAAATATCTACCTGGTTCAGTTCTGTACTTGTTGCACAGGGTAAAGCGATATCTTTCTTCTGGTGGTCCCTTGGTTCACTTAAGTTATTACCAGTTTCGCGCTTTATATTTTTATCTTGTAATCTACCAGGAGTAACTGAAGATTTGCAAACATAAAATACATAAACAAAAGAATATGCTGAACAAGACTTATTTCTAGAAAATGTGAATTTATACTAAAAATGTAATACGATATAAGAAATTTAGGATAGTAAATAGTATAGAATTGATAACTGGTTTATCTATCATGCGATAGTATGTTTGAAGTTATATGTGCATATTTTTGATGTTATGTGTGAATAAGTTGCAAGATATGTGTGTATAAATTTGAATCTATGTGTGTATATGTTTCAAGTTATGTCTGTACATTTTGAAATTATGTGCGTTTATGTTGAAGTTATTTCTGTATATGTTTGAAGTTATATCTTTATACTTTTCACGTTATGTGTGTATATGTCTCAAGTTATGTGTTCATGTCTCAAGTTATGTGTTCAAAATGGTACATCTTGATGTTTTCAATGATCTAAGGTGTTAGCTAGCTAGTATAAAATATTCAAGTTTCTGGTTATAAATAGTCACAACCTACCTCTGAAAATCACATCATGTTCATCAATATGTTTTTTTATCGTTCTCTTTAAATGTTCAGAACCTTGAAATATGTCACGGAGTTTTTTCGTCATTTCCGTTATTTCACACTTCTGCTCTTTGTGTATACTACACGGTAGATAATTAATGTTTGTTTGGTTCAGTTTATCCAACAGCCGTTTAATGTCGTAGATTATTCTGGTCAGATATTGTTCAACATCAGCTAGCCAGTCACAGCTAGGTACGTGCAGTTTACTGCAGGCCATTCTGATACAAAAAAGTGGTCATAATACAACATCAATTTATTCAAAGACCAATTCCGTGTTTCATTTGGACAAATTATGTATATAGAGAAAAAAATGTTAAGTCAATAACTAAAGAAATTTAGTTTGTTTTGCTGAAACATTTGAAAAATTGGGTTTCAAGGAAAAACCTATTTCATTGACGTCCAGAATATTAAAAAAAATTATGAATATATTAAGAACAATGGAAACATAAATATTTCATTTAATTGACTGTAATAGAATAGTTTAAGTAACGAAACATTTCATTTAATTGACTGCAATAGAGTAGTTTAAGTAACGAAACATTCCATTTAATTGACATTCTCCATGATGTGAAACAATGGTTCCTGAAGGTTCTCATGAACTTTTGCGTGGCTGATTGACCCCCACCCCATTGGGGCCAGGAGGGGGGGAGTAAAATAAGGAATAGCAGCTGCTGGGGGTGGGGTGGGGGGCGGAGTCAGTTTCAGTTGCTCCAATGAAACTATTTTAATCACCCATTGAACTGTGTCTTTAAATAATCAATTGATGGTCATGCAACACTGAACATATGTCAAAAGGAACTTCCCGGTTTCACCAAAACCTGTTTCTGACCATTGAATTCCAGGCAACTTCCTCGTGTAAGAGTTGAAACAATATGTGCTGGCGAAAGACAATATTGGTCCCATCCGATGTCTTTTTTTTTTTCATTTACTAAAAAGTGAATATAAGCTGTTGACAAAATACTTTGATCGGACGCAATGACGTAATTGATGGAAAGGGAGAGGTCAGTCCGCAATGGTCAGCCATTACTTCGCTATCAATCTGTAGTACTTCGTTAGTTTTTGGCACATAAATAGGTTGCCATTCTTAGGGTCCAGCCCGAGACACCACTATTGCAAGTTAACGCCATTGACTTGGTTTGTAAATAGGCACGTGACTGGTGAAATAGAAGTGTATCGTAATGAGATTGTGATGTGTCGTAATGAGATTGAAGTGTGTCGTAATGAGATTGAAGTATGTCGTAATGAGATTGAAGTGTGTCGTAATGAGATTGAGATGTGTCGTAATGTGATTGAAGTGTGTCGTAATGAGATTGAGGTGTGTCGTAATGAGATTGAAGTGTGTGGTAATGAGATTGAGGTGTGTCGTAATGAAATTGAAGTGTGTCGTAATCAGATTGAAGTGTGTCGTAATGTTGGTATCAAAATAAATCATTTATTTTATAGGCAACGGAAGATACAAATTGTTTGATTGAACAATGTTTAGATGAACATAGGTCTGTTTGTTTGTCTGTTGTTGTTGATGGTGTGTTTAAGACGAATAGTTAGAAAATGACGTACATAGCTAATATATTTGAAAAAGAAAAAAAATATAATTTAATATTGGTGTTTGAAAGTGACACATAACCACCTTAAGGCACTGCTTGAGCCCTGAGCTGGTCCCTTGAGAATAGGGATCCAAATTAATATGTGATTCCATCTGTTACTCTTTATATCCGGTTGTTCTTGGTAATTTGGCCCAACGATAAGCCGACGAGAACCATAACACTGTTTAGATGGTTCTAATGTCACTTAAGACTGTTTAGATGGTTCTAATGACACTTAACACTGTTTAGATGGTTCTAATGACACTTAACACTGTTTAGATGGTTCTAATGAGCATAACACTGTTTAGATGGTTCTAATGTCACCTAACACTGTTTAGATGGTTATAATGTCACATAACACTGTTTAGATGGTTCTAATGTCACCTAACACTGTTTAGATGGTTCTAATGTCACCTAACACTGTTTAGATGGTTCTAATGTCCCATAACACTGTTTAGATGGTTCTAATGCCCATAACACTGTTTAGAAGGTTCTAATGCATATAACACTGTTTAGAAGGTTCTAATGTCCATAACACTGTTTAGATGGTTCTAATGTCACCTAACACTGTTTAGATGGTTCTAATGTCACCTAAGAAACATGTGTTACATTTTTTTGCCCTAAAAGGTATTCCGAACCTTTGACTAATGAAGTAAGTGGTTTATAAGTTCTAAGAGAGTTCATCTCATCCTTACATACAGGGACTTTATGCACACATAATGTATTCCGGTTCTTTGACTAATTAAGTGGGTGGTTGAATTAAAGAATGTTTTCTCAACTTCAACTATGTTTTCCTTTTTTAAAAAAGTTCATTGGTTCAACATATAATATGTGTTGTGATGTAATGGATCAGGATATTGAATTCTGGGAAACAGAAAAAGTTGTTCACAAGTGATATGCTGACAGTAACTAGAGCGTAACGTGAAATAGTTTTCTAAACCCTGAGCATTAGTATTTTAACGGCTGGTATTTTTGTCTACATTTCTCAGTTTAATAATCAACAAAATGTTTATCAAATGCGTGTGTCTGGAACAACCAATGTAAAACTGATACGATTTAAAAAAAACTAATAATAAAGACAATAAACAAACTAAAGGACGGGTGTTAGGTTGGAGGATTTCAAAACGTCACCGGGGAGGGGGGGCGTTTTAGTCATTTAAATTATTAACTGTCCACGTGACGGTGCAGTAAAACATCATAAAGCTAAAACAAAAATTTTGAACCAACTGATCATGTCCAATATCTAAACCAAAGAAAGTCGACTCGTTATAGAACTGCTGCACCGTTCCTTATAAGACTAAAGCACCGTTCCTTATAAGACTATAACACGGTTCCTTATAAGACTATAGCACCGTTCCTTACAAGACTATAACACGGTTCCTTATTAGACTATAGCACCGTTCCATATAAGACTATAGCACCGTTCCTTATAAGACTATAGCACCGTCCTTATAAGACTATAGCAGCGTTCCATATAGGACTATAGCACGGCTCCTTAAAAGATTTTTTAGTGCTATATAAAAGACCGAAATCCACCTCTCTGTGCCGGTGATGGGCCAACCCTGTTTTAGAAAGAGTTGATCTAATCTGACAGTCACTATTAGAACAGTGTGCCGGTGATGTCAGGTTTAATTATTTTTTTTTATATTCGTGAGACCCTAGGGGCGGGGAGGGGGGAACTTGGATGATAATAAATGAGTGAGGGGTGGGGACTTGGATGATAATAAATGAGTGAGGGGGTGGGGACTTGGATGATAATAAATGAGTGAGGGGGTGGGGACTTGGATGATAATAAATGAGTGAGGGGGTGGGGACTTGGATGATAATAAATGAGTGAGGGGGTGGGGACTTGGATGATAATAAATGAGTGAGGGGGTGGGGACTTGGATGATAATAGACGAGTGAGGGGGGGGGCGTGATTATTGTGATTTTTTATCTCGCGAGCGCGTCCTGCATGAAATAAAAAAAATGTTAAAACTTTTATTTCTGATCAGGTAGATCAAAGGTGAAGATGTAGCGTTCAATAATGTTGGCTAATATAATGATCTATCAAAATCAAATTACTTTAAAAAAAAAAAAAAAGCTAAGGGAAAACAAACATTATGTAGTTGAATCGAAATAATTTTGTTTTATAAATCGTCACATGATGTTTTTTGTTTTTCTTAAGCCGAAAACTCTCACGACCTCCGCCTTTATAAATTGTTGACAAGCGGAACTTCAAAAACTATTTCAAATAAAACTTATCAACGTGGACTGTGAACAAGAAAATCCTTGAGTCTTAAAAAATATCAAAGTAATTTGATCAATAAGAAGAAGCGTGAGAGCCTGTTTTTTGATTTTCAGTATTGTTTATTTTATACATGTATCATTGAATGGATTTGGATAGAATACTGGGTCGAGCTTATTATCAGATCGTGTCCTATCAGGCATGTGAAAAAAAGATGGCCGACTGGGTCACAGTGAGCTTTAACGAAGACAATGTGGTAATAATCTGTTATTCCGATGACCACAATGTGGTCTCATGTTGTCAAGATTAGCCTAACGGTCACGACCTGTTGTTCCGATGACCGCAAAGAACATACATATTAAAGTCTTTTGAGTGAAACTACTGCAGGATAGTTGTAATACTTTCATTGACTTGACTACACTGTACCAACAAATGAGTTATCCGCAAGTATTGAAATAGCTACTTAGAAATATAATGAAACGGAGACTATTGTAAATAACTTCAAGACATAAATTGATGTTGGTATATGCTGTGTGATGGTGGTTTGTGCTGTGTGATGGTGGTAGGTGATGTATGTGCTGTGTGATGGTGGTATGTACAATGTAATGTTGGTATGTGCTGTGTGCTGGATGTATGTGCTGTGTGATGGTGGTATGTACAATGTAATGTTGGTATGTGCTGTGTGCTGGAGGTATGTGCTGTGTGATGGTGGTATGTGATGTATGTGCTGTGTGCTGGAGGTATGTGCTGTGTGATGGTGGTATGTGCTGTGTGATGGTGGTATGTACAATGTAATGTTGGTATGTGCTGTGTGCTGGAGGTATGTGCTGTGTGCTGGTGGTATGTGCTGTGTGATGGTGGTATGTGCTGTGTGATGGTGGTATGTACAATGTAATGTTGGTATGTGCTGTGTGCTGGAGGTATGTGCTGTGTGATGGTGGTATGTGATGTATGTGCTGTGTGCTGGAGGTATGTGCTGTGTGATGGTGGTATGTGCTGTGTGATGGTGGTATGTACAATGTAATGTTGGTATGTGCTGTGTGCTGGAGGTATGTGCTGTGTGCTGGTGGTATGTGCTGTGTGATGGTGGTATGTGCTGTGTGATGGTGGTATGTACAATGTAATGTTGGTATGTGCTGTGTGCTGGAGGTATGTGCTGTGTGATGGTGGTATGTGATGTATGTGCTGTGTGATGAAGGTATGTGATGTGTGATGGTGGTACGTGCTGTATATGTTGTTGTGTGCTGTTTGATGTTTGTATGTGCTGTGTGATGTTGGTACTTGATGTTACTAAACAGTGGTTCGAAGGAGACGATGTTGTTACACCCAATGTCAAATTGTGAGATGATATAACGATCAGTTATCAATAAACGCAACTCCTGACCATGTCAAGTATTGCTCCAGGTATGTGACATATTTCTTTATAAATAGTCAACTATTTCTATCTAAGTAATAAAGCGTTGCTCTATTCTGTTAACATTTATACATTAGATTGCATTAAAGATGGATAGATATGTTTTAAAAGGAATGCATTTGATAATTGAGTAATTGAAGCGAAATCAGACATGTAATTTTAAAACAGAAACCATCAAATACAAAGTAAACATTGGGTGCATAAAAATATTATATTAACTGTTAATACACAAATTTCGGTTAAACAGACAGAGAGACAGACAGACAGACAGACATATAGATAGACAGACAGACAGACAGACAGATAGATAGATAGATAGATAGATAGACTGACAGACAGACAGACAGACAGACAGATAGATAGATAGATAGATAGATAGATAGATAGATAGATAGATAGATAGATAGATAGATAGATAGATAGATAGATAGATAGATAGATAGATAGATAGATAGATAGATAGATAGATAGATAGATAGATAGATAGATAGATAGATATGACAATATTATCCCTTTCGGAAATATAATATCAAATCCAGTAAAACAACTTACTTTTTGTGACAGTATTTAGAATAAATTGTTTTATGTAAACAGTTAACTAAATTTATGGGACAAATTTAGTGTAAAATTAGAATTCCCGATTATTATCAACAAACGTATGTCAGCTGTACACACTGTGTAGTTTGAAATCAACTTCCTTGTACCCACAGAAAAAAAAATGTTTGTACGCTGTGCTTGTATGCAAATTTTCAAGTGACATATTTCAAGTACTAAATGATCTAACGTGACACCGGAAACATTCCTTTAAAAATATAATCAGAAGTAAAGCCTTATCTCTCCCAGTCGCATACTTGAAATCATTTTTACATTTTGGGACCCTGAGACAAAAAATAATATAATGGCCACAAAATATATATAATACAGGATATGTATCTCGCAGATATGTATTAAACGCATCGCTGTTTGTAAAAGTCCTTTAATTATGCTTTAAGAAATGCCGCCATATTTTATGTCACGTTTTAATGGTGTCCCACCCAAATATTGATACTTAATAGCATACACCTCTGACGGCTTTCAGAAGAATTAAATTATAAATTGATGATATGCATACTGTATAACTTATATTATGCTGCGCCGGCTCCAGATAGCATCCGATTTAACAGGAATTGTATTGGAAAGGGGCCCATCGGCAGTGGGGGCCCAAGAGGGCCCATTTATTAAAGCAGCTGATAAAGCAAGAACAACATTTGGATGAATTAAAATCATAAATCCTTGGGTTCTTTTGGTCACAAGTTATGATTTTTTTTATCATTTATGAAAGTATTAAAATAAAGAAGAATTTGTTTAATTAGCCCAAGGTATGTCGACCTACAAATTAGTTCTAGCCAGAAATTATTTTAATTTAATTTTTTTTTGTTACGATGAAGAATAGTGTGATTGGTCTTCATTACTACAAATTTAAATCATTAAATGCTCATGAACGAAACTATTTCATGCGTTTATGTTTCAAATTGATTCCCTTGCTCTGTGTTGTTTTACATCAGTATAAATGTCAAATTATTGAAAGAAAAAACAATTAATTGAAACTGAACCCTTTCACATTTTAGACCAGGGGTGGGCACATTTTTTAAACAGGGGGGGGGGCACTTTTGGCTCATTAAAAAATTTACACCACAGCCAAACGGGCGGACAGTAGCAGGGTGCTGGGTGGGTCAAACAGCCAAACGGGCGGACAGTAGCAGGGTGATGGGTGGGTCGAACAGCCAAATAGGGCTGTAGTTTGCCCTGGTATAGACATAATAATATTTTATTACTTACGTTTATTGATTTTATTTAATCTAATGTGCATGGGTAACGTAAACAAAACAGTTGGCATGTTTGTTTTGTTGAATGCGTCCATGTTGTCAATGGGTAGATAACCCCAGTCCTTTCATTGAAAGATTTAATTCTCATGTCAGATTTATTAACTTGAATGGAAACTAAAGTTTAAAAAATTAACGGACCCAATGTTTTGTTATATATACATGTATTATTGTTGTGTTATATATACATGTATTATAAAACGAAATGACTGAGTGGACCTGCGTGCTATGTAATTTAACTCAAAGACTGGACGGTGTAGAGGGTGCGGTGTAGAGCGCCCAACTGTCGATCGGAAGGTCCCTGATTCGAATCTCAGAATCCTGGGATTATTCCAGGTTTTGGTGAAAGTCCCCAATTCCAGCCAAGCTTTAAATGGGTACCTGACTTTAAGTTGGGGGAGTAAAGGCGGCTAGGCGTTGTGCTAACCACCAACAACCCCCTTCATAATGTTAGGTTACAGAATCAGATGAATTATACACGTCATCTTGCCCCCAGTGGCGCAACCTAGGAGCCCCCCAGACCACAACTAATATCATACATATGAGCCCCTCCCCCCAGACCAATCATCATACATATATTACTATATAAACTGTCTTTTTTCTATATGTGAGCCCCTCCCCCAGCATTTTTTGCTGGTTGCGCCACTGTCTGCCCCGATGAGCCTTTTTGGGGATTAAGGGAACTGTACTTTACTCTGATAAAGTACAACAATAATGATACATCTATTCTCAAATGTTCTTATAGAGTATGTTATTTTGGCGACCCCCCCTCCTGCAAGTAGCCCCTTCAAGTATTATGACCTATAAAATCTGATGCATCGAGGGTACCGACAGGTCTCGCCTAGGGCCCCCTGAGAATAGATGTACTAGTACCTAATAACGTGCAATGTGAGAGAGAGAGAGAGAGAGAGAGAGACATATACTGAGGCATGATGTCACAAGAGAATACAAAATAATAAAACATGATAGTCAATTATTTACCTTGTATTATAAAGTCCTGCAAGAATTAAATGTTATGTGTCTGTTCTAAGTTCTGCACAAATCGCCTATTCGCACATTTACTACATACAGTCTGTGGCCTCGGCTGCATTACCTTCGTATTTCATTTTTTTTTGCTCTGACGATTGCAATTGATTAATTTAAAAATTCACAACTATAAACAAATAAATAATTTAAAAATTCACAACTATAAACAAATAAATAATTTTAAAGTCTTCTGGAAGAAGTCTGATTCTGTGTTGCGGAGCATAAACATATAAAGTAGCTGGAATCTTATATAGTTCCTTGTTTATTGTGTCTGACCTTCTTCAGTCACAATGCTTTCATTTCTTGTTATATACCGGTTTAAATTTAAAGGTGACATAGTTTGGGAAATTCCCTAATGTCTTATTCATAACAGCTCCTGGATATGCTAATAACTCTAATGGGAATAATTCATTTTTTTTGTATATGTCAGAATACTTGTAGACTTATTGTTATCAAATTTATCCAAGATATCCAATAATATAGTACATACAGTACATGCAATACATACAGTACGTACAGTACATACTGTAATACATTACTGTACTGTACATACAATACATACAGTACATACAATAGACACAGTATATACAATACATACAATACATAAAGTACATACAATACATGCAATACATACAGTACGTACAGTACATACAGTACATACAGTACATACAGTACATACAGTACATACAGTACCTACAATACATACGTACATACAGTGCATACAATAATACAATACATAAAGTACATATAGTACACACAATACATACAGTACATACAGTACATACAGGACGTACAGTACATACAATAATACAATTCCTACAGTACATACAATACATAAAGTACATTTAGTACATACAATAATACAATACTGTACTGTACATACAATACATACAGTACATACAATAGACACAGTATATACAATACATACAATATATAAAGTACATACAGTACATACAATACAGTATGCAGTATACATACAGTACGTACAATACATACAGTACAGTACATACAGTACATATACAATACATACAGTACATACAGTATATACAATACATACAATACAAACAGTGCATACATACAGTATATATACATACATACATACATACATACATACAGTACATACATTGCATACAGTACATAAAATGCATACAATACATACAGTGCATACAATACATACAATACATACATACATACAGTACATACAATGCATACAATACATAAAGTACATACAATACATACAGTACACACAATACATACAGTACATACAGTACATACAGTACATGCAATACATACAGTACATACAATACATACATGCATACAGTACATACAATACATACATACATACAGTACATACAATGCATACAATACATAAAGTACATAAAATACATACAGTACACACAATACATACAGTACGTACAGTACATACAGTACATACAATACATACAGTACATACAATACATACAGTACATACAGTACATACAATACATACAGTACATACAATACATACAGTACATACAGTACATACAGTACATACAATACATACAATATATACAATACTTACAGTACGACTAATTCTTAGCCAAGTTACCACATTAATTTAATATATTGTGTCAATCAATGTCAAACAAACATGGACAGACACACCAACAGAGAGTTAGGTATGTAGATCATAGCTTCTTTTATTAACTGACCATATGTCATAACGTAATTTGTTAGTTGTTATGATTCACACGTTTTCTACATTTGTAGATTTTGTTGACTTTAAATTTTAACAGATTTGGGGCAAACATGAAAACTACTCTAAGTACATTGAATAAAATCAATCTTTATTGAAAAAACATCAAAGACTTCTTTAGCATAGGGTAAGAAATCCATTTCTAGCAGAAGAAAATAACACCATCAAAATTAAACATGAATGATGTTTAATAATTTGCACCCGATTAACCGTATGTACAAAATCTTGATAACAATAGTTACAATATGTGTTCACAAAGTCTTTTGATGAAGAAGCAATCGCTTATATACACTTTCTTGATTCCCGATCCACATTTGGGTTTGTAAATTTGACTGACGCACCAGACCAAGAGCATATTGATGTTATATTACATGTAAAAGTCACAGCTTAAACGGTTACTGCTGTGCTTCACTCTGAAACAAGTGGTGGACCAGTTAAAATCGTCCGGATTTCGCCCACGGGCCATCATAGTTCGCCCACGTATAATCTACTTTTCTTGACATTTGAAATTTATTTTCTGGCGTACCAGGAATCTTTTCAGCAAAGTTTGGCAAGTGAACCCTGTAAATGCTCTATGTGAAATCATTGGCCCATTGACATGATCGTTTCGAGCTCTATAGCGGTGGTAAACGCTACGGGTTTGAATCTTTTAAACCTTAAAGTTAATCTTTGCTTCAGTGTTGCTGTGGTTGCATTGGAAGCCTCGACTAGAGTGGGGATGTTGAAAGGGATCTACACAGGGCCGGATTTACAGATAGGCAAACTAGGCCGAGAGAGCAGGGTCCCCGTGAAATAAGAGGTCCCAGAATGTTGAGTAGTATACACAAATTTAAAACGAAACTTAGCAATATTTTTTTTCAAAACGGGGCCTCAAATTTGTGTTGGCCTAGGGCCCCTACAATTGTAAATCAAGGCTCTGAATGTACAAAACAAATCCGAATTGTGCCAGTAATTGACATATTTTTATTACTTTAACGTCTGATTTAAAGGGAGCTTTGTTCAAAAGACAATACAGAATATTGTATGATGATGATTTGTCCTGAATTGAGCTTTGCTTTCAAAACATGAGACATAAAGTAGAATGCTAAAAACTGCTTTAAAATAATGTATAAAATGTGCCGACTGCGGGAAATCATGAAAATATATGTTGTCAATGTGGGACGTTGGGTGGGTGTCAAATGTGAATCCTAGGGCGGATGTCAAGTAAGGGCGAGTGTGAAATATGGGACTAAGTGGGACTAAGTGCGAGTGTGAAATATGGGACTAAGGGTGAGTGTGAAATATGGGACTAAGGGCGAGAGTGAAATATGGGACTAAGTGGGACTAAGAGCGAGTGTGAAATATGGGACTAAGTGGGGCTAAGGGCGAGTGTGAAATATGGGACTAAGGGCGAGTGTGAAATATGGGACTAAGTGGGACTAAGGGCGAGTGTGAAATATGGGACTAAGTGGGGCTAAGGGCGAGTGTGAAATATGGGACTAAGGGCGAGTGTGAAATATGGGACTAAGTGGGACTAAGAGCGAGTGTGAAATATGGGACTAAGGGCGAGTGTGAAATATGGGACTAAGGGCGAGAGTGAAATATGGGACTAAGTGGGACTAAGGGCGAGTGTGAAATATGGGACTAAGTGGGACTAAGGGCGAGTGTGAAATATGGGACTAAGGGCGAGTGTGAAATATGGGACTAAGGGCGAGTGTGAAATATGGGACTAAGTGGGACTAAGGGCGAGTGTAAATATGGGACTAAGTGGGACTAAGGGCGAGTGTGAAATATGGGACTAAGGGCGATGGTGAACCATGGGACTAAGGGCGCGGGTGAAATATGGGACTAAGGGCGAGAGTGAAATATGGGACTAAGTGGGACTAAGGGCGAGTGTGAAATATGGGACTAAGTGGGACTAAGGGCGAGTGTGAAATATGGGACTAAGGGCGAGTGTGAAATATGGGACTAAGGGCGAGTGTGAAATATGGGACTAAGGGCGAGTGTGAAATTTGGGACTAAGTGGGACTAAGGGCGAGTGTGAAATATGGGCCTAATGGCGAGTGTGAAATATGGGACTAAGGGCAAGTGTACAATCTGAGGCTTAAATTCGTAAAAAGTAGTCAGTGCCATTCTTATAGCCTAGAGCCCCCCAACACATACAGGTCCTTTCTTATATTAATTCCTATTAAAGTTATACCTCAGAGGGCCCCCTGAGTGTCTTTGTAGAGGCCCCCTAAATATCTGTGGAAATCTCTGCCTGGGGCCACTAGAACATAAGAACGGCCCTGACTGTATAATTATATCAAAACAAAAAGCTCGTAGCATGTGCCCCCCCTCCCGGAGCAGGGCTTGGGGTGATTGCTCTGGTTGCCACCTCCGCCCCCCCCCCCGAATACCGCTTCTGCTAGCGCGGAGAACATTTTGTCACCCTAGGGTGGGGGGAGGTATGTTTTTGTGTCAAGGCTAAGTACTGCTATATAACAGGTTGAACTATAGGTTTAACTCAGTAGACAAGAAATTATGGCTTTTTGACATGGTCCTTGAAACTACAACGTTACATGTCAGTAACAGTCATTCTTGAACCAACCACACCTAAAATAACCTACAGCCCCCCCCCCCAACCACTCACACCATTCAACAATCGTACGATAAAACTAGTACGCCTACATTGACGAGGGAAACCTATGGCATCGATACATCAGAACTGCCAACTTTCTTTTTTAATGTTTGTAAAATGTCTAAATATATATATATATATATATATATATATATATTAAATAATAAACCAAATTGACATCAATGTATACTAAACAGAAGAAAAAAAGAAACAATCTATATCTATTAGGATGATATCATTTTTCTTATTTCTAGATGGATAAAAAAAAGTATATTAGATCTGTAGATAAACAAAAGTATCTAGATCTGTAGATAAACAAAGTATATAGATCTGTAGATAAACAAAGGTATCTAGATCTGTAGATAAACTAAAGTATATATATCTGTAGATAAATTATCCAAGTTGGCAGCCCTTCTATAAATACATGACCTCGTCGTCTGCTCCTGGAGTGTTTTGCTATGAGTCAGTCGAATACCTTTTTGACTTACATTTAATATCATATAATGTGGTGCCTTAACTATTGAAATAAAATGAGACCTCTTCGAACCAATATGGGCCCCATGGGCGAAATGATGTCGGTTAAAGCTTGGGATGCGAAAGAAAACAATGGGCTCCCAAAAAAAGAGACATCAAAAAATTATAATGATGTTCTTTGCGGGGCCTCCTCACAAGTCGGGACCTCTTCACAAGTCGGGGCCTCTTCACACGTCGGGGCCTCTTCACAAGTCGGGGCCTCTTTACAAGTCGGGGCCTCTTCACAAGTCGGGACCTCATCACAAGTCGGGGCCTCCTCACAAGTTGGGGCCTCCTCACAAGTCGGGGCCTCCAAGTGCACGCCGGGCGAGCCAGCTATTAAATATGCCTTTGGCCCCAGTGCTAACCAGTTTTCAAAATCATTATGTACACCAATCCACCCATAAGAATAAATTAAAAATTATCAACAGATCTAGGGGCCCCCTATTTCGTGCCACGGTCCCTGCAATGGAAGAGGTGCGAAGTGAACGTATGTGTTAGATGTCCTTGCCCCGGTGGGTGATCTGCTATAAAAAAAATTACTTGGCAATCTAATTTTATGTCTTTACCATAGGAGCCTCAGTTAGTTGAGGACCTGCGATTACCTGGCATCAGTGCTGCTCCTGGTGTTTCAAGACAACACCACACAGCGGGACTAGGCAGAGCTCGATTTAAGAAAAAAAAAACCAGCTCCGGGAATGAAAAGAAATTTCTACAGAGCCGGGGCTAAATGTCTATGGCTTCATCCCCGGCAGTGATATATTAGCTAAAGCAGAGCCGGGGCTAAATGGCTATGACTTCATCCCCGGCAGGGATATATTAGCTAAAGCAGAGCCGGGAATGACAGTTCTCAGTGCCGGGAATATCCCCATCATCCCCTGCGGAAAATCGAGCCCTGGCACTAGGTATCATTACGTCCCCAGGTAGTGTCTGTCTAGTAAATACCTAGCGTGTTTATTAGTGACTAAAAAAATTTGACCTTTAGTGTTAAAAATTGTATCGTACGATTTACCTGTTTTATCAGGAGAGTTACTAACAATAGAACTGGGTCAGGTCATTTATAAATAGCTTCTAAATTCAAATGAGTATAAAGCTACTTCCCCGAGCCGCTACTCTTGGAGTCAATGTTCTCTTCACTGTGTTGTTTCGTTATTTTCTTGGTCAACTTCATATTGTTGTCTGTCTGAGTAGTAATCTGCTCACGGACGGGCCTTGCCAGTTGTCAGGGCCGTTGATGTAGTTAGGAAAACTAGGCAGTGGTCTTGTCCTGACAATGGGACCCCCCCCTGTCGAGACTTTTCTATTCTCGGTACCAAATAAAGTTCCATTTGTTGTTAAATGGAAGTAACATTTACTTGTACGACTGGCTGCGTTTTCTTGCAGCTAAATCTTTATCGTGTAACTGCAGCTCCTCCTATTTCCACTTGTTATTTTTGATAACATTTAATATACTTTTTCCTCTTTATTTTATCTTTATTTTTTTTGCTATAATCTAGTAAAATATAATTATAATCCCTGAGATTAATATCAGTGGCCATATTAACGTACCCCCAGTTGATGAAAAAATATTTTTAAATGTTTATGCTCATCACAACTCTTGCGGAGATTTTTCTGTCTGTTGTTTGTCTGTCTGTTGTTTGTCTGTCTGTTATTTGTCTGTCTGTTGTTTGTCTGTCTGTTGTTTGTCTGTCTGTAGTGCGCATCAAGCGAGGAAAGGGAGAGCACTGTCGCTATCGTTAAAGAAAGTAAAAAAAAAATGTTTTATTTCGTTTATTTTTTTTATTTTTATGCTTCCTTGTTTTCTATAACACAATTTGAAAACTAACGCTAAACATATCCTGGAGCAATGTCCTCAAGCCGCCATTGAAAGTGTCTTATAAAAGTCTTCATTGTAATGCGAATGTATGTGGTAGACCAGAAATGAATCAAAATACAATTCATGCGATTTAATAGAACTAACAAATGTAATCTACATTTCATTGTTATTCCAAAAACAAAACAAATGTAAACACATCATATGAGATTTTATTTAGTGACAGAAACGATTCAAGTTGTGTTTTGTTTATATTTTTAAATAGGACTGTACAATTGTTTATGTACAACTTGCTGATAGTCCTGTATGTATCATATCTGTTATCATTAAGTAATATCACGGTTGTTCTGTTTTTACAAAGAAATTGTACAACTTGGATATGACTTGTTTGTTTTTGTCGTTAATTTGTGAGCATCTATTTGTCTGAACAAATAAATTTAAAATTGCAAAAGGGTTGCCTATACAATAACATGACAAATCATCACTCCCAAAATTTCAACATCATCATTGCTCCAAGTTTTTATCGTTGTGGGGACATCAAGAGTTCTGAGTGCAGTGGTTCTCTAAGAGAGAGAGTTTTGGTACACTTGTGGACCTGAGGGCCCCATGTTCGATCTCCGGGATTTGTACATTTCAGTAGCATGTAACCAATAACTCTGTCATTAAAACTGTTGTGTGTTGGTTTGTGAGTTGCGCAGCGCTGTGTTTCTATGCGCGAGTTCTTCCAAAGTGTCACTTGGTGCGTGTGGTTCATTAGGCAGTTGGGATGTTGATTTTAAAAGAATGTGGACATATTGTGAAGTATTAACGAATGAGATAAATTAGAGGCCCAACAAGATCCTGTAAACAACAAAACAAACTCTTTTATAATTGCATAAAATTGTTGGTAGTTTTATTCATTTTAAGTTTGTGAAACGCTGGCACAGTTGAATTTTACAAAAGTAAATTATTAGTTTTGCAAGAGACAACATAATTAAAACAACTAATAATAGTGAACATAACGGACATAGGCTTAGTCAACCACATGAAGCATATAATAGTTGTGAACATAAGTGGCTTGGTCTACGCTCAGTGCAGTCTGGATAATTGCGGGCAGTCGGTGGTCAAGTCACATGACTTGGTCTGTGGATTGTAGTTCATTCCAAAACTACATTCAACTTTCATCCCCTCCTGTGTAGATAAGACAACTTATACTAACTTATAGTCTATTTTTATACATCATGAACTGTTAGACAACATATAGCCTATGTTTACATCATAAACTGTTAGAAAACACATGGCCTATGTTTACATCATGAACTGTTAGACAACATATAGCCTATGTTTACATCATGAACTGTTGGACAACATATAGCCTAAGTTTACATCGTCAAAAGTTGGACAACATATAGCCTAAGTTTACATCATGAACTGTTAGACAACATATAGTCTATACATCATGAACTGTTAGAGAACATATAGTCTATACATCATGAACTGTTAGAGAACATATAGCCTATGTTTACACCATCAACTGTTAGAAATCTAGTCGTTTTTTTTCTAGATATATTGATGCTAGACATCAAATTAATCACTGGATGTTCTACTTCAGTCTAATTAACTGTAACTTGATTACCTTATTGAGGCACACATAGAAACTGCTACAAGAGTTGGGGTTTGGATAGAAATCATTTTCTTTATCACTGCAGTCAAACTCAGAAACTGGAATTCAAACACAGATTAAATACAGTACAGTTTTATTTATGCATTTATTAAATACAGTACAGTTTTATTTATGCATTTATTAAATACAGAACAGTTTTATTTATTCATTTATTAAATATAGTTTTATTTATTTATTTTATTAAAAACAGTTTTTATGCTGATATATGTAAATGGCAAACAAAGTTTAATAAAACAATTAATTAGTTTAACAAGAATTTATTTTTACTTTATATTTTTTATTTTTTAAGACGTTCTATGTTGAGCGGACTCTCTCAGAAAGAACATTTTGAGCGTGAGCAATTTTCTTTATTACTTGTGTGTACCTAGTATGTACGACAGTAAGATAGAAATGAAGGATACCATTGTATGGAACTATAACAACATACCTATATGTGAGTCTGGAGAAGTCATTGAAATTGATGATGGGGTTGGTGCTTGTGTTGTTGCGCTAAAAAATATGGAAGCAAATATTTTATTTAGAAGTCATAATTATGCAAACTAATCAATTCAAGAGAAATCTGATTTATCAGAAACATTATTATGACAATATTTTACACTTTATTTTTCTTTTTTAATGTGCTTGTGATATTGTCTGTACTCTATCTGATTGTATGGTAATGTTTGACAAGCTGTCAGTCAGTCAATATCTACATTACTATCTATTTATCCGTCTGTCTACCTGCTGGTCTATATGTCTGTCTACCTGCTGGTCTATATGTCTGCCTACCTGCTGGTATATGCGTCTGTCTACCTGCAGGTCTCTATATCTGTCTACTTACTGGTCTATAGGTCTGTCTACGTGGTATATTGTTTATGTCTATCGTTGCCAGTTATTTCAGACAAGTACCCATATAGCACTTCAAACAAGACTGTCATCTCTCCCTGTGCATTTGTGTTGATGTAGTTAAACTGCGTATAAATTTGACTCAATGTTCTGAGGGTCAGATGAATGTTTAAATTCATAAAATATTTCAACTCTAATTTTTTTATTTTTGTTTATTAGGCTTTTTAAAATGTTTCTGAGTGACTGGCGCATGTATATCACAGGGTGTATTTGGGTCATTTATTAATCTATGTTCAGTCTTCTCTGTCTTTCTACATTGTCTAAATGCAAGTCAAAGTTTACGATTTACGTCTACGCGTAACGACTTACTCTCGTGGAGGAAGGTCGCATCTATTGAACTCTGGGTAAAACATCAGTCCTACGGCACAGTACGATAAATAAGCCACCTGATGAAATATACAGCAAAAAAAAATGTATCGGACACACCGACAGATAGATAAACAGACAGACGGTGGCCGGGACGGGCTGACCAGGTCACTAATATAAACGGCAGTAAGTATTTTACTTACATGGTTAAAACATTCATAAAAACTATGAGCCGACAGGAGGTTGGGGTAGAGTCCATTAGGTCTGTTGTTACAGTCAAAGGTGGAGTCTATAGTGGATGTAACATGATAGTTTAGTTAGTGCTATGCATATATCTCAAGCTTTACCGCTACTTTATTTCAGAGATTTAAACTACAATCAACAGTGTAATAAATCCAACGACTCACGTGAAGGTGGAGTTGTAGAAGTAAAATGAACTGACGGGGTTGTTGTTGTTGGTGGTGTTGGTGTTGTTGTTGTTGATATACTAAAAATATCATGGAACATTTTATTTTTTTTATTTATTTTTTTGCAATACATTTACAGATATTTCAGATAATTATATTTCAGATAATTGTATTTCAGATAATTATATTTCAGATAATTATATTTCAGATAATTATATTTCAGATAATTATATTTCAGATTAAAGCATGCATTTAAGGAAAGTTTGTTCTGACAGTATTTGGGCATGTTACATGACGTGCTGCCTCAAAGAGTTCGTCCAATGAGAAAGTAAACAATCGCTTAACATCAAGAACTGGACGGGCCAAACTATGAAGCAGTGGCTCTCAACCTTTTACGCGCTTATGGCGTCCCTCGTTTTTCCAGGGGCAAATTTTTCCGGGGCATAACAACTTTATGCCATTTTTTAATATAAGACATCCCCCTCTTATATACATTTTTTCATTTGGCTCCCCCTTCCCCCCCCCCCCATATACCCCAGACTGTACCCCAAAGGTTGCGAAAGTGTGTCTGCGGATACCCCTCATATGTAAGTTAGTGAATAAATGTTCTTATATTTTTTTTTTTGTAATGGCATGTACTCACTTTCTAATGCTATACTTGGTCACGTGGTTTGTTTGATGACTCACGCAGCAAACCTTCTTAAAAAGAATCGGATATTTTAAACGAAAAAGTATATGTCTCTGCGTACATCTGGAAAGCCTCTCCCCATATCCCGTGGGGTGGTACACGAATCACCGGTTGAGAGCCCCAGCTATCAAGAGTTTTTATTGGACATCGAGATGAATTAAAGAGACTTACCCCGAGTTCTTAACAACGATGCGATTGGAAGAGGGTCAGATGAATATTTTAATTCATAATATATTTCAACTCAAATTTGTTTTTATTGTTGTTTATTTGGCTTTTTAAAATGTTTCTGAGTGACTGGCGCATGTATATATATTACAGGGTGTATATGAGTCATTCATTAATCTGTCTTAGTTCAGTCTTTTCTGTCTTTCTACATGTCTATTGTCTACAGAGAATAGAACTTCAATTTGACATTACATACGTGTGGTGTATTTATGTTAGTTTCATTCTATGTTTTTAACATCCTAATTGTGACGATGGTTTTAATTCCATCAATGTACACATTCTTTAGGTTTTTGATTAAATTATAAATCCGTAATTTGTGTTATGAAAATGTCTTCGTGTTAGAACTTACCTGTGTTGTGATACATCACATCTATTTAACTCAGGATAAAACTGATTCCCATTTGCACAGTAAGACATGTAGGCCACCTGATTAGAAGAAAAAAAGGTTCAATTATTATTAAAAATGATGAATATTTATTTAAAATGTTCAATATTTATTAAAATGTTCAATATTTATTTAAAATGTTCAATATTTATTAAAATGTTCAATATTTATTAAAATGTTCAATATTAATTACAAATGTTCAATATTTATTAAAATCAATATTTATTAAAGTGTTTAACATTTATTAAAATGCTCAATATTTTTTAAAGTGTTCAATATTTTTTGAAATGTTCAATATTTATTAAAATATTCAATATGTATTATGCTAACAAAATTGCATTCGTTGAAAAATTCTTCAAACTTCGTAATTCATGAATATTTATCACCAGTGATAAATAGGTACATGGCAGGTTGTTATTTTTTAAACCCAAATGATAACATCCGACTGAGAGTGCATGAGTCACTAAATACAACAGGGTGTATTCCTCTACTTACATGGTTCAGACATTCATAAAAACTATACAGAGACTCTGGGTTGGGGTAGAGTCCATTAGGTCTGCCGGAGCAATCAAATGAGGAAACTACATCCAAGATATATAAAAAAAAAATAAAAATGTTGGCATGCAATAAACAATTCTAAAGTTATAAATGTGAATTGTGCATTGACCTATAAACTCTATTCTATTCTTCTGTGACACTGCCACAATAAATACAGACATAGTGACGGAGCTGTAAACTACCTTGAACTCAAGGATTTTATATGAAAGTGATTCATTTGACCCAAATACTTTCTGTTTAGTGTCGCCGCAGAGGCAGAGACTTGATCTTAACAAGGGGCGCCGAAAGCCAACAAGGGCCCCAGGGCAGGACATCATTGCGGGCCCCTTAATAAACATGAGTCGTGAAAAAATTGACATGGTCGGGGCGGTCGGACCCCCTTACAGATGCGGGCCCCCTGGCGATGACTTCCCTGACCTCCCCTCTCGGCGTGCCTGTATACAGAGGCGTTTTTTGTGGATAGACAAAGTAGGGAAACTCACCACCACCATGCACAGGTCTCTCTGATTACACAGTCCTGCGAGTTTCAAAGTCATTTTAAAGTCATGTTATTGCACTCGACTGGGCCCTAAAACTCGTTCGGATCGCTCCCCACTTCAGGGGCCCTAAAAAACAAACTCCTCCTTCGGATACTCATTTATATCAAATCGATACTATCAGGGCCCCTACAGGTATGTTAGCCTAATGGCTCCCAAATATTACTGAAAGTTTATGTCTATGGCCTCCAAATACCTTAAAACGGATCTGTGTGCCTATATATATATATATATATATATATATATATATATATATATATATATATACGAGTATATATAGGTCCGTGTTATTTATGTCTGTCCTGGGGAACACGAACCTGGAGTTGGTGTTAATTTCGTTGTTGTTTCGCTGGTTGTCGCTGCTGCGGTTGTTGTAGTTCTCACTGTAGTTGTTGTTGTTGTTGGCCTTGAAGTTGTAGTAGTTGAAGTCGTAGTTATGTCAGACCATTTACTGATGAGATCATTTACAGCGGGTTAAAAACAAACTACATGACGATTGGTTCAAATGCGTGTCATGTTTAAATGTAACCATTAAATATTTAGTTCGCCTGATCATGTGGTACAAGCTATGGCTCCATTATGTCCCTCCTCCCCTACTACCCCCTTTGTTCAGTTAGTCAATGTAAGCGATAAGTAGGCCATTTTCGTTCTATTCTATCCGTTCTAAAACTGACTCATAAAAAAGTGTCTTCTTCTCTGATAGTTAGAAAAAAAATTATATAACTTTGTGTAGTTGTGTAAAAGTTCCCTTAGCCCCTAAAGGACCATCGGGGTAGATGAAGTGTAGAATTCACCTGTTTCTAAAATCTCGGCTTATGAAGGGATTGTGTGGTTAGCACAACGCCCAGCCTCCTTTACTTCCCCAACTTAAGTCAGGTGACCCAGTTAAAGCTGGGTGGAACGTACCAAACTTTCACTAAGACCTGGAGAAATGTATTTAATTTTCACCGAGGATCGAACCCAAGACTCTCAGGTCGACAGTCGAGCATCTACACCACTCGGACATCAGTCTCATTGTGTAGTTATGCGCAGTGGGAAAATGTTGGACATCAGTCTCATTGTGTAGTTATGTACAGTGGGAAAATGTTGGAATTTTTAATATAGGGGCGGACTTAAAATCGTCCAATTGTTGTGCGCAGAAATATATCTGGCCCCCTGATTTAAAAGGATGACATAAAATGGTGTACATTTGGGCTTTGTGGACCCCGGAGAGCCTGCCGTTACATACGCCTCTGGTTGCCTCCCCTAGACGGCTGATATATGGAGGTGAAATAGACAAGCCAGATAACTGGGTCCACCCCAACAGAATAGAAATTGTACAGAATGCGCATCGTCAATTTAAACTGATATTTCCGAAAGCCGCCATATTTGTTGTCATTGTGTTACTGCGTGTCAATATTTAGGCGTTATACTGTTATAAAATAAAGTAACAAAAATGACGTAATTTTTAAAGCTATTATAAAATGTTGTTTTTAATAAAAGCGATGCGCTTACTGTATGATATATTTATTGATATATATTATTTGGTCCACCCCTGACGGTTTGACTCGTTTCTGGTACTTTTGTATAAGTGCACGTTCTGTTCGACCATAGTTCCGTTTTAAAAGTGTAGTCTTGGTTTGCATCTGGTACCATTTTATAAATGTTGTTTTTTTTTAATCAAAAAACAATATATATTTAGAATATGGTAAAATACAAAAGCCCTCTATTTATAAAGTTAACATGGTATGACGTAATGGGGACTGCTATAAGTACAATATGCAAGCTACTTCAGAGTGTGTCTACATACGATTATATTCTTCTGATAATATGCAACATATTATTTACTCCCTCGAATGCAAGATGGACGCATACCAAAGGACATCCTATATGGCGAGCTGGCCACTGGGCATCGCCCCGTTGGTCGCCCGCAACTGCGATTCAAGGATGTCTGCAAACGCGACCTCAAATTGACCGGCATCGGCCTCGACAATTGGGAAAAGCTCGCCGACGACCGGAGCGGATGGCGACAGGCTGTTCAAAAAGGCATCCTTAATGGTGAACAATTAAGGAACCAACAGCAGGAGACCAAAAGACAGAGAGGGAAGATCGCACGGCAGAAACAGACCCTCGGTCCTCCATCCAGCTTCATTTGTGGCCACTGCGGAAGAGTCTGTCAGTCCAGGATCGGTCTGCTGAGCCATTCAAGAACCTGCTCTCAATACACGACTAGATGACTAACCTAGAGCACTACCATCATCTTTCGAGATGGACGGTTTGCCTACTACTACTAAATACTATTATTTACTCCCTACTGAGTGATACAAATAAACAATTCGTTATTAAAATGATGAGTAGCTGATTAATTTAGTTTTAGCCTTTGAAACTTTAGTTTTTACCGAGACTTAGTTTTTGAGATATTTCACTTTTCATTGAAATGATATTGAAACAACAGGAATGTTTTATAGATGAGTGATTTGACGAGTTGTGTATTTATGTGAACTAATAGGTGGATAGTTTATTCAAGTATAAAAAAAATTCAATGCATTGAGAATAATTACTTCATATAGTTTTACAAGTCAATAGTGACATCAGTTTGGCATCATCATAATATATCACAATATATACAGTGTAATTAAGTTGATATGTCCATTTAATATAGTGCGAAACATGGCATTCTTTACAGAATAGTGGGATGGTTCGGTAGCGCATTTGTTGCAAGCCTGAACCGCATGCTACTGGTTACAGGCTCAACTTCCAGCGAATCGAACTTTAGCGGCCTCTAAGGGTGACGACTAAGGTGACCACCCCAGGCTTTGCACTATCGGATAGGGTGGGGATCAAAGTCGGGAGCTGCAAAACGAATCTCATTTGTAGGATGGGCCCTGGACTAATGTTAATTTAGGGGGCCTTAAAAATGTACATCTTGGGGCTGTAAGCACAGTACACACTGGTAGCGAATATTGGGCTCCTAAAAATATTTGAAAACTTGGTACCCTTTGCTTCTCCTACTGTTAAATCATTTTAAACGGGTCCTGACAATTGTCCAGATTTAACTCTTTTGTTTTATATTGTTGTGTGGTGGCAGAATAAAATATCCCAAAAAAGGGTCTTCCTGGGTTGGGGACATTAGTTTGCCTCGAGAACAAGTCTGATACAACACACAGATCAACATAGTTCAGAATATTGTTCAGTAAATACAAATATATATATATATATATATATATATATATATATATATATATATATATATATTCACATCCGTACTTACACTGGACAATTCTCTAAGGTTGGGCTGTTCATTTCCTTCAGCACTGCGTTCATCAGTGGATATTTCCCCTGGCCACATGTTTGACCCAGAAAGTCATCCAGGTCCACTGCCCAGAACATGACTCCTCCAAATTTGTGTTGTTTGGTGTAACATGCCTGGGTTGTTTGTATTTAATAATAACTTTTAAACTTTTGAAGGAAATTTTGTTTGATAACAACTAAACAAACAACTTGTATTTAATAATCACCATCTTAATATATATATATATATATATATATATATATATATATATATATATATATATATATATATATATGTACTGACAAAACAAACATATCTATAAAAGACATGACACGGTGTAAATATAAGACAGGTTTCAGACATAAATATACGGTGTAAATATAAGACAAGAGTCAATGCATAACAAGAAAGTGTTCTACACCTAGACACAGTGGCGTAGCTAGGGTAGGGGGAGGGGGGGTCCAAATTTGAACGTCCCCCGGGCCCCCGCTTGAGGGGGCCCCCAAACGAGTTCCCAATTTTTTTTATTTTAACACTAAATATTAAATACTAGCTGTTATCTCATGTCATGATATCGTATGTCAAATTTGCAGGGGCCCCCAAAAAGGCCAAGCCCCCCGGGCCCCCAAACCCCTAGGGACGCCTCTGCCTAGACACGTGTAAGACAATGTGTCATTGTAAAACAGGACACTGTAGTAAGACAAATGTTAACGTTGGACGGAATCTTACCTTCTCCGTGACGCTCTGAATGTCATCGTAACCTATCCACGTTCTGTCTTTCACCAGGTAACGCCCACGCTGTGAGGTGACGTCAACCACGTGAGCCCCGGATTTGATCAAGTCACACACCTGGAAATATCATGCTAGGCTAGATCTACTGCAACCACTTTTTCTATAACCGTTTTCCTCCAATCAAAATTTTTTTAGTGATTTATTTTCTAGCTTCATGAAAACGAATATTAGTATTAGCATAAAAAAACAAGCAATTTAAGTCTTTTCCGTTTCGGACAAAGGACATTTTAGAGCATTTTTAATGAGAGGGAAGTAATCATGTTGAATAACTGTTACAAAAATAAATAATGATTACGCCCCTTTGATTAGCTTTTATTATTTATATTTAAAATTTAAGCAAAAACGGTACATAAGAAACTCTTATATTTTGGCCCTGGGAGGTCGGATCGCGAAATGGACTTTTGTTGTACACTTGGCAGGCCAAGACCTACAAAATGATATATACATCATGGGTCTAGGACTTATCGTCTTCGTCGGCATCCGTCCGTCTCGAGAGACGATGGTGTAGCTAAGTTGAGTCTACTAAACACCGCCGGGAATGGCTGTGCAGTCCGACTCGGGAGTGGCAATCCCTGCCGCACTTGTCACACTTGAAAATAGTTGGTTGTTGTAGTTGATGTTGTAGCTGCTCTTTTTTCCGCTTCCGTCTTGTTCTTTTCAGGGCAGCATTATCCTGTCGCTCAGCCTCTGCGCGCAATGAACCCTGCCGGACAGCGAGCCTCCAGGACTGGCGGTCGGCTGCTTGGCTCTCCCAGGAGTTGGGGTTAATGGAGCACTCTTTCATATTCTTTTTGCAGGTGTCTTTGTAGCGCATTTTAGGTCGCCCTGTTTTCCTCTGGCCGGTAACTAGCTCGCCATAGAGTAGGTCCTTCGGGATGCGGCCTGCGTCCATTCTTTTGACATGACCGAGCCATCTGAGGCGTCTCTCGCTGAGAACTGCAAACAAGCTGATCATGCATATAGGGCGCTCCATTGTTAATATAGCTTATATAGAGGTCAGATCGCGAAATGAACTTTTGCTGCACACAAAATGATATATACATCATGGGTCTAGGACTTATGGTTGTTGAGATCTAGGGTGATGACAGACAGACGGACAGACAGACAGACAGACAGACAGACAAAATTCTCATTAAACTAACCAAGGGATATAACCGTGTTTAACGATGACGAACGACACTAATAAATGGGCTACCTCCCTTGCATAAATGATACAACTTGTTTCAGACCGAGATCTATGTTAGCACGTGATTGCCGCGTGCTGCTCGGTCATAGCAATGGAACACACGTATGAATGCATGTGCACCAGCGGCGTAGCGTGGGTATCGGCCGCCCAGGGCGGAAGACGATTTTGCCGCCCTCTCATTTAGGTATTTCAATTTAATCTATACATTTTGCCGCCCCCCCCCCTAAAAAGTAATAAAAAGTGCCGCCCGGTGCGGACCGCACCCACCGCCCCCCCCCCTAGGTACGCCATTGATGTGCACGCCGCGCTACATAGTATGTCTGTCTCTCTCTATTCTTTTTGATTGAATTAATGTACTTTGGACAAAAATAAATAAAGTTTATTCAATTAGAAATGATAAAATTAAAATATATTGCGAAATTTAAAAACAAAATATATTTTTAAACAAACGCATGGTTTTTAATAATTATTGAAATATTGCACGTTGATATTATGTATTTCATTGACAACTAGTTCATAACTACATAAGTATTCTATTATTTATAGCATTTAGATATTATACGTGATGAATGTACTAATATATAGCATTGAATTATTATCTGTGATAAATGTACTAATTTACTAATATATAGCATTGAATTGTTATCTGTGATGAATGTACTAATATATAGCATTGAATTATTATCTGTGATGAATGTACTAATATATAGCATTTAATTATTATCTGTGATGAATGTACTAATATATAGCATTGAATTATTATCTGTGATAAATGTACTAATTTACTAATATATAGCATTGAATTGTTATCTGTGATGAATGTACTAATATATAGCATTGAATTATTATCTGTGATGAATGTACTAATATATAGCATTTAATTATTATCTGTGATGAATGTACTAATATATAGCATTGAATTATTATATGTGATGAATGTACTAATACATAGCATTAAATTATTATCTGTGATGAATGCACTAATATATAGCATTTAATTATTATCTGTGATGAATGTATTAATATATAGCATTGAATTATTATCTGTGATGAATGTACTAATATATAGCATTGAATTATTATCTGTGATGAATGTACTAATATATAGCATTGAATTATTATCTGTGAGGACTTGAACCAACTCACCTCATAATAAGAGACGAAACCTTTCTCTGCTGTGTACGTCCCTGCATCACCTGGATGTGAGGCCGGGGCCCTGATACCTGTACTTGATAAACTGTCGAGCATGAAGGACCTGCCGTATGTAGAGATACCGACATTCAACTTATCTTTAGGGGCGCCGAGATGTGCGTAGTACTGAACTGCCCAGTCCTGGGGACAGGTGAAACATTGAAATCATTTTAACCCGGAGCCCTGACAAGTACCTAGACTGGCCTTCCTTCTGTGACAGACTGACCTTCCTTCTGTACTTAGACTGACCTTCCTTCTGTGACAGACTGACCTTCCTTCTGTACTTAGACTGACCTTCCTTCTATACTTAGACTGACCTTCCTTCTGTACTTAGACTGACCTTCCTTCTGTACTTAGACTGACCTTCCTTCTGTACTTAGACTGAACTTCCTTCTGTATTTAGACTGACCTTCCTTCTGTACTTTGACTGACCTTCCTTCTATGTTAAGTAGTTTGCTTACGATTACTAAAAGATTATATAAAAGCTCGTATTTTAAGTAGCCAATTTCTTTTAAAATTTTTACCATTAGAGCTGGAACACATCTTCACTTTATGTGCATTAGCCATTAGGGAGCGACCGATATGCCTTTTTACCGATAGTCCGATACCGATATTTTCCCTCATCATTTTTGCCGATACCGATGCCGATACCGATATTTTGCTATTAATGAAAGGGTGTCTTGCAGATGAAGAAGATTAGAAGAACAAAAGATTTGAAAAGACAGACCGGAAGACTGAAGTCACAAACACAAACCATGACTGCATAATCTCAGAAATCTGCATGTTTAATGTTTAAAATTAAACTTACAACAAACAATTTGTTGTTTTTACTTTTTACTTGTACACAAACAGAAAAGTAAGATAAAGTTGTAAATAATTAATGCCAAACTAAAAAAGTAAAAATATATTAATTGTTAATTGTAACTTCACTAACTTGTGAAAGTTGTGATGAAATAAAAATAATTTATTTCGTTAATCTTTGTAATTTTTACTGAATTTACTTGAAGCAGATTTTTTAAAAAGTTTGAAAAATTAAAAACACTTAATTATATCAGTAAATCACTTCAGTTAACTGGAAGTCTGTAAGTAAACTTTAACTCTGTAAACCCCGAGTTACTAGATTTGTGGAAAAAAAAAACAATGTATGGGCAGCCAAAAAACGGCCGGTCCGATAGCTAACCCATAGTGCCAATATCGGTTCGATTATCGGTCGCTCCCTACAAAAATCGGCCGATCCGATATTAACCGATAGTGCCAATATCGGTCCGATACCGATACCGATCCGATTATCGGTCGCTCCCTACTAGCCATGTCTCAAAGCTGGTACATACATTTACTAAAGGTAAAAATGTACATGTGATAAGTCATTGTAATGTGACCACCGTAACTACAGTATTTTTCCATTAGTGAACTTTACTTACTGTACTTCATATACTGTACTTCAATTACTGTACTTCACTTACTGTACTTTGCTTACTGTACTTCACATACTGTACTTCACTTACTGTACTTCATATATTGTACTTCACTTACTGTACTTCACATACTGTACTTCACTTATTGTACTTCACTTATTGTACTTCACATATTGTACTTCACTTACTGTACTTCACTCACTGTACTTCACTCACTGTACTTCACTTACCGAACTTCACTAATTGTACTTCACTTACTGTACGTAAAGTACTGCACTTCCCTTTGTAAGCACTCACCAGGTTAAGAAATGTGTCATTGCCATGGTCACTGGGGTGGGCAAACAGTGGACCATTCAGACCAGTATAGGTCTCCCAACTGCCGTGAAAGTCGTAGGTCATTATACTGATAAAGTCAGTGAAACTGAAAAAAAAAATTACATTTTAAACACTTATTTTGTCACAGATTAAACTTTCCTTTAACTGAGCACAAAATAAATGAACATTAATAATTAATATTGTAGGCCCTACACAAGGGCAAAATTAATTTCAATATTTTTACTTTACTTCTAACTCTGGAGGTTATACGTACATTGAAATTTGCTTTGAACTATTTTAATATAAGAGCAAAACATTATCATTTATATGTGTGTGTGTGTGTGTGTGAAGTCACAATAAGGATGAGATGAAATCTTTTAGATCCTATAAACCACTATTGAGACTGTTGTATTATGGTGCCCTTCTTTCATCCCCGCCATTGCCTATAGTGCAATGGCCATGGAGGCACCACGGGAGATAAAGCGGGGACTTAAGCCATGACCGGAAATATCACTGGAACCAGGGACCCTCAGGTAGACAGTCAAACGCTTTATCACACGGCCATCAATCCCCTTTCATTTATGTTAACCCCTATCAGATAAAAGTGTTTAAGATAACAGTTCTATATATGCCAATAGAACTTACGGTGTAATTCCTGCAATGTCATACCCGGTGTCTATACTCTCTTTCCCAGCAGGAAGAGCTGCGGTTAAAAGTAGACGTGGTTTATTGGATACATATGATTCATGGAGAAAACCATTCCAAAGTTCCTGAATTATGGAAGAGAAAGGAATAAGTGGTAACTATAACACTATGTCTTAACTCATGTTTACCTACATAACGAGCGCCAAATGTTATACTAAAAGTTATCCTACGTGGCGCCAAATGTTATACTAAAAGTTATCCCACATGATGCCAAATGTTATACTAAACGTTATCCTAGGTGGCGCCAAATGTTATACTAAAAGTTATCCTACAAGGAGCCAAATTGTCATCCTAATTGGTGCCATAAGTTATACTCATGTCATACTAATGTTATCCTACATGGCGCCAAATGGTATACTACATGTTATCCTACATGGCGCCAAATGGTGTACTACATGTTATCCTACATGGCGCCAAATGGTATACTACACTTTATCCTACATGGCGCCAAATGTTATAGGTATACTACATGTTATCCTACATGGCGCCAAATGGTATAGGTATACTACATGTTATCCTACATGGCGCCAAATGGTATAGGTATACTACATGTTATCCTACATGGCGCCAAATGGTATACTACACTTTATCCTACATGGCGCCAAATGTTATAGGTATACTACATGTTATCCTACATGGCGCCAAATGGTATAGGTATACTACATGTTATCCTACATGGCGCCAAATGGTATAGGTATACTACATGTTATCCTACATGGCGCCAAATGGTATAGGTATACTACATGTTATCCTACATGGCGCCAAATGGTATAGGTATACTACATGATATCCTACATGGCGCCAAATGGTATAGGTATACTACATGTTATCCTACATGGCGCCAAATGGTATAGGTATACTACATGTTATCCTACATGGCGCCAAATGGTATAGGTATACTACATGTTATCCTACATGGCGCCAAATGGTATAGGCATACTACATGTTATCCTACATGGCGCCAAATGGTATAGGTATACTGTATACTACATGTTTACCTGCATGAGTAGCACCAAATATTCCCTGTCTTCAGCCGGACTTCCCCTCTGACCAGGATACTCCCAGTCCATATCCAGTCCATCGAAGTTCCTGGCTCTTAGAAAAGTGATGGAATTCTGGACAAACTCTGCCCGCTTTTTGGGGTCAGATACAAACGATGTGAAGGGGTCTGATGCCATATTGTATCCTCCAATGGCCAACAGAACCTTCAGATTAGGGTTCCTTTGTTTCAAATTAAGGGCTCTTTCATACCTGGTGAGTAGAATCGGTTAACTGTCAAGCTTTAAACAGCTGCAACTTAGGCATATTAAAAGATTGATAATTCAATCGCCTCATTCATGACTTACGTGTAAGTATTGATTGATTTCTGCTGTTTGATTAACATACTTAATCATTTGTTAAATGTATGTTTATGTTGATTTATTTATTGATTGACTTGAGAATTGAATTTTACTTTTCATTGTTCATACATTTATTTTTTGTTGGACTTACATGACTGACATATCGGTTAACTTAACATGTTGTTGACTTGTAAACATTTTTAGTAATTAATATACTGTTGATAGATGTACCTGCTAATTTACCTATAATACAGGTATATTTAAACATTGATTGTTGTATTTGTTGAATTGCATGCTAGTATTAATAGAAGCACCTTATGATTGACTCTAATTGTTCATGTTGTTTCAAACTTTGATTTATTCAAACGACTTACATACCCTGATTGATGATTTATTCAAAAGACTTACACACCCTGATTGATGATTTATTCAAACCTCTTACATGCCCTGATTGATGATTTATTCAACTATTTACATGCCCTGATTGATGATTTATTCAACTACTTACATTCCCTGGCTCCATTCAGTCGAATCGTCGTTCCATTCAAATGGTACAATGGTTGTTCCTTCGGGTTTGCCGAAGGCGTAAATGAGGTGAGTGCACAAAGTGGGATCCACATTCTCAGGTACAAATTTGCCTTTACCATTACGATACTGGGACCAGTTTGTATAATAGCATACACTCCTGTAGCTAGAAACTGAAATAATTTTTATTTTTTTTTTAAAAGTCAAGTTTAAAGTTTGTATACCTGTCATGAAGATAAATAAAACAATTTTGATATATATTTGCCAAACAAAATGTTCTTTACTCATGGGGACGGGGGGGGATTTAGTTATAAGTTAATACAATGGTTAATACAAACAGGTCATTTTGAATTTTAAAGTACAAATTTAATTGTAAGGATTCGTTTTATTATTTTCTTTAACACTGACAAAGTTATCTCATGAATTCCGAACATGCAAACTTTTTTTTTAAATAATCAACTTTATAAATCACTGAACGTTTTTATTTGAACAGACTGAGATAAATTATGTCTTAAGACACACAACAGACTGAGATAAATTATGTCTTAAGACACACAACAGACTGAGATAAATTATGTCTTAAGACACACAACAGACTGAGATAAATTATGTCATAAGACACACAACAGACTGAGATAAATTATGTCTTAAGACACACAACAGACTGAGATAAATTATGTCTTAAGACACAAAACAGACTGAGATAAATTAGGTCTTAAGACACACAACAGACTGAGATAAATTATGTCTTAAGACACACAACAGACTGAGATAAATTATGTCTTAAGACATACAACAGACTGAGATAAATTATGTCTTAAGACATACAACAGACTGAGATAAATTATGTCTTAAGACACACAACAGACTGAGATAAATTATGTCTTAATACATACAACAGACTGAGATAAATTATGTCTTAAGGCATACAACAGACTGAGATAAATTATGTCTTAAGGCACACAACAGACTGAGATAAATTATGTCTTAAGGCACACAACAGACTGAGATAAATTATGTCTTAATGCATACAACAGACTGAGATAAATTATGTCTTAAGACATACAACAGACTGAGATAAATTATGTCTTCATACATACAACAGACTGAGATAAATTATGTCTTAAGACATACAACAGACTGAGATAAATTATGTCTTAATACATACAACAGACTGAGATAAATTATGTCTTAAGACATACAACAGACTGAGATAAATTATGTCTTAATACATACAACAGACTGAGATAAATTATGTCTTAATACATACAACAGACTGAGATAAATTATGTCTTAATACATACAACAGACTGAGATAAATTATGTCTTAAGACATACAACAGACTGAGATAAATTATGTCTTAAGACATACAACAGACTGAGATAAATTATGTCTTAAGACATACAACAGACTGAGATAAATTATGTCTTAATACATACAACAGACTGAGATAAATTATGTCTTAATACATACAACAGACTGAGATAAATTATGTCTTAAGACATACAACAGACTGAGATAAATTATGTCTTAATACATACAACAGACTGAGATAAATTATGTCTTAATACATACAACAGACTGAGATAAATTATGTCTTAAGACACACAACAGACTGAGATAAATTATGTCTTAAGACACACAACAGACTGAGATAAATTATGTCTTAAGACATACAACAGACTGAGATAAATTATGTCTTAATACATACAACAGACTAAGATAAATTATGTCTTAAGACACACAACAGACTGAGATAAATTATGTCTTAATACATACAACAGACTGAGATAAATTATGTCTTAATACATACAACAGACTGAGATAAAATATGCCTTAAGACATACAACAGACTAAGATAAATTATGTCTTAAGACATACAACAGACTGAGATAAATTATGTCTTAATACATACAACAGACTAAGATAAATTATGTCTTAAGACACACAACAGACTGAGATAAATTATGTCTTAATACATACAACAGACTGAGATAAATTATGTCTTAATACATACAACAGACTGAGATAAAATATGCCTTAAGACATACAACAGACTAAGATAAATTATGTCTTAAGACCTGGATGCTATGATCCAATGTTTAGTTGTAAGCACAGAATATATTTATTTTATACTCTGTGGTCGAAAACAATTATCTCCATTAAGAAATATAATATGAAGTGTGATGAAACTGATGAAAGACATTTGCAATATACTGTAGAGTGTTCAGATCAGGTTAACTCGCTCACACTAATGATGAATTCCGTTACTCAGGAGCGTCACACTAATGATGAATTCCGTTAGTCAGGAGCGTCACACTAATGATGAATTCCGTTAGTCAGGAGCGTCACACTAATGATGAATTCCGTTAGTCAGGGGCGTCACACTAATGATGAATTCCGTTAGTCAGGAGCGTCACACTAATGATGAATTCCGTTAGTCAGGAGCGTCACACTAATGATGAATTCCGTTAGTCAGGAGCGTCACACTAATGATGAATTCCGTTACTCAGGAGCGTCACACTAATGATGAATAACATTAGCCAGGGGCGTTCTTATGTCTATGGGGGCCTTAAGGAAACACTTTAGTGGATATTTGGAGGTCATAGGTACATGACAAGAGACTTTTATTAGATGTACTAAGGGGGGGCGCTATGGATAGGAGGAGAGTACTATGGGTAGGAGGAGAGTACTATGGATAGGAGGAGAGTACTATGGATAGGAGGAGAGTACTATGGTAGGAGGAGAGTACTATGGGTAGGAGGAGAGTACTATGGGTAGGAGGAGAGTACTATGGGTAGGAGGAGAGTACTATGGGTAGGAGGAGAGTAATATGGGTAGGAGGAGAGTACTATGGGTAGGAGGAAAGTACTATGGGTAGGAGGAGAGTAATATGGGTAGGAGGAGAGTACTATGGATAGGAGGAGAGTACTATGGATAGAAGGAGAGTACTATGGGTAGGAGGAGAGTACTATGGATAGAAGGAGAGTACTATGGATAGGAGGGGAGTACTATGGATAGGAGGGGAGTACTATGGATAGGAGGAGAGTACTATGGATAGAAGGAGAGTACTATGGATAGAAGGAGAGTACTTTGGATAGGAGGAAAGTACTATGGATAGAAGGAGAGTACTATGGATAGAAGTAGAGTACTATGGGTAGGAGGAGAGTACTATGGATAGGAAGAGAGTACTATGGGTAGGAGGGGAGTACTATGGATAGAAGGAGAGTACTATGGGTAGGAGGAGAGTACTATGGATAGGAGGGGAGTACTATGGATAGGAGGAGAGTACTATGGATAGAAGGAGAGTACTATGGGTAGGAGTAGAGTACTATGGATAGAAGGAGAGTACTATGGGTAGGAGGAGAGTACTATGGATAGGAGGGGAGTACTATGGAGGAGAGTACTATGGGTAGGGGGAGAGTACTATGGATAGGAGGAGAGTACTATGGCTAGAAGGAGAGTACTATGGGTAGGAGGAGAGTACTATGGATAGAAGGAGAGTACTATGGGTAGGAGGAGAGTACTATGGATAGAAGGAGAGTACTATGGGTAGGAGGGGAGTACTATGGATAGAAGGAGAGTACTATGGGTAGGAGGAGAGTACTATGGGTAGGAGGAGAGTACTATGGATAGAAGGAGAGTACTATGGATAGGAGGGGAGTACTATGGGTAGGAGGGCAGTACTATGGGTAGGAGGAGAGTACTATGGATAGGAGGAGAGTACTATGGGTAGGAGGGGAGTACTATGGATAGGAGGGGAGTACTATAAGTAGGAGGGGAGTACTATGGGTAGGAGGAGAGTACTATGGATAGAAGGAGAGTACTATGGGTAGGAGGAGAGTACTATGGATAGGAGGAGAGTACTATGGATAGAAGGAGAGTACTATGGGTAGGAGGAGAGTGCTATAGATAGGAGGGGAGTATTATGGATAGAAGGAGAGTACTATGGGTAGGAGGAGAGTACTATGGATAGGAGGAGAGTACTATGGATAGGAGGAGGGGGTACGCAATTTTCCTGTTTGCCTATTCATTAAGACAGCCCTGTCTATGGGTGTAGTACTGAAAGACAGTGAAATAAAGTTATAGCTTCAGAGAGCTAAACATGGAATAAAGTTAAAGTTTCAGAGAGTTAAACTTGTAGTAAAGTTATAGCTTCAGTGAGTTAAAAATGTAATAATGTTATAGCTTGAGAGAGTTAAACATGGAATAAAGTTATAGCTTGAGAGAGTTAAACATGGATTAAGTTATAGCTTCAGAGAGCTAAACTTGGAATAAAGTTACAGCTTAACAGAGTTAAACATGGAATAAAGTTATAGCTTGAGAGAGTTAAACATGCAATTAAGTTATAGCTTGAGAGAGTTAAACATGGAATTAAGGTATAGCTTGAGAGAGTTAAACATGGAATTAAGTTATAGCTTGAGATAATTAAACATGGATAAAGTTGTAGCTTCAGATTTAAGCTGTTATTTATTGGCCTCAACAGAAAGAACTTTTTATTACTTTATTAAGAAATATATGGGGGAAAACGTGTCTTCATGAAATATTTAACCATGTCTGTACGTAAATTTATGAACTAGGTGGCGAAGTAAAAGTCAGCAACATACATTATCTTATGTCTGGAGACAATGTCAATATTATGTTATTTCATGTATTTGGCAATGTCAAGTAATATGTTGAGTTTATTCTAGCACTAACATCCAACTCACCTAAACTGGATGTTATGATTGACAGAATTAAAAACAAAGAAAACATCTTCCTGAGGAAATCACACAAAAAGAATTATGTTATTTGAATACATTAAATTAGTTATTTGAATACATTAACTTAGTTATTTGAATACATTAACTAAGTATGTTGAAAATATCATCTTTAAGAATAGATAATGTCTTTTTTTTATTTTATCTGGTGAGTTTATTTATTCAATGGGGAAAAAATGTAAAATTATTTTATTTCACTCACTTGTTATATTTATTTTTATATCCCGTACAAATTATTGATGACGAACTGAGTCACTCATGTAAAATAAACAACTAAATAAGACAGTTTGTTGATAAACAATTCAAGTTCTAGCTAAGTTAAAAGCGAGGACCAATATTATTGAACAACTTCACCAACATGCACACAAGTGCACACACACACACACGCGCACACACACACACACTTTCCGTGAGAAAATATAAAAAGGAGATTTTGAAAGAACATTGTACAAAGAAGAACGTGTCAGCCAATCTGGCCAGACGCAATCATAATTTTTACCTGGCTTGTTTGTATATTTTGTTACCTGTCCTTTTTACCAGTCAGTTCATAGTATTTTTAGTCATTTTTACAAGAGAAATAATTGTTAACTAACAGAAAGAAATGTGTGACATTTAGTTTTATTTGACCTAAACAATGTCCTAGTCATTCTAGTCTTTTCATTATACTGACATTTTAAATCAAAATTCTTATTTTTACTTTTTTCTAGTTTTCTTTTTTTTTTTTGGTGAGACCTTTTTTTTAATAAGATACAAAACTCAATATATTTTAAAATATTGGTATTCTGAAAATATTATCACAAATAATGGTTATTTGAAACATTTTTGAATAAAAAAGAAAAGAAATTCATTACTTTAATGATTACTGCTATTTCTCGTGCTGATTCTATAAAGCCAAAGAAACTTACGTTAGAGCCATTATTAGGCCCAGGCTTCACAGATATACCGGGTACATAGGTATTATTAGGCCCAGACTTTACAGAAATGTCGGGTACATAGCCATTATTAGGCCCAGACTTTACAGAAATGTCGGGTACATAGCCATTATTAGGCCCAAGCTTCACAGATATGTCGGGTACATAGCCATTATTAGGCCCAGACTTTGCAGATATGTCGGGTACATAGCCATTATTAGGCCCAGACTTTACAGATATGTCGGGTACATAGCCATTATTAGGCCCAGTCTTCACAGATATGTCGGGTACATAGCCATTATTAGGTCCAGGCTTCACAGATATGTCGGGTACATAGCCATTATTAGGCCCAGGCTTCACAGATATATCGGGTACACAGCCATTATTAGGCCCAGGCTTCACAGATATATCGGGTACACAGCCATTATTAGGCCCAGGCTTCACAGATATGTCGGGTACAAAGGCTAATCACCTACTAGCGTTCTCTTATCACCAGATTTAATATAGCTTTATACTTGAAAGGGGGTGGGGGGATCATGGTCGATGGGGAAAGTAGCGGTTGTCATGTTGACCTGTTGTATAAATAGAACGGCAACAACCAGAACAACAACCAGAACAACAACCAGAACAATAACCAGAACAACCACCTAACAACTGCTACCTCACCGTGTTTATATTTAGAAATGTTCCATTGTGTTTAGGATACAAGCTTTATCGTACATGTTCCTATCACAGACAAAAAAAATTATTTTGAAATATATCCCTATGTTTATATTGTTTGTTTGTTATATTATCTGTAAACACAAAAACCTTATCACATTGACCAAGTGTACGGATTGATAATTTAATCGTTTTGTTACAGAAGACAAACCAAAATAAACAAACAAATAATACGTACATCACGTCCATGTCAAGATAAATACTAAATATCAACACAGTCCTATCTACTTTTGATAATAGACTCTTCTGTGGTGATATTCTCTATTATACTCTTGTATTTTGATACAAGTTTTGATACTTTTACTTGATTTTATACTAAATAAATACAATAATATTTCAGTAGGTTTATTTATTTTTATTAGTGATAATATTTTCATAAAATATCAATCAAGTCAACATAATAAACAAACCTTTACACACGGGATAATATGCCAATGTCTGAATTCTTGGAAATACTTTTCAAAAGTTTAAAAGAATTCACAGACTAATTTAAAATAAAACAGTTTTCTGATTGGTTCGGTTTCATTTAATTTTTTTTTTTTGCTTTCCTTGAATATAATTGGCACAAAAAAAAACAGTCACGAAGACTATAAGAAAATGTGAACATTATCTTATTTATAGACATTAGACCAACATAGTGGACACGTTTTGTCTGAGAGATTAATGGAGTGGGGGGGTGGGGGGATGAGTCGCATTGACCTACACATGTTATATTTTACATTGTAATCAAACTTCATGTGAAATAGTTGTATTGTAAATGGATAGACAGACAGACAGACAGACAGACAGACAGACAGACACACAGACAGACAGACAGACAGACAGACAGACAGACACACAGACAGACAGACAGATAGATAGATAGATAGATAGATAGATAGATAGATAGATAGATAGATAGATAGATAGATAGATAGATAGATAGATAGATAGATAGATAGATAGATAGATAGATAGATAGATAGATAGATAGATAGATAGATAGATAGATAGATAGATAGATAGATAGATAGATAGATAGATAGATAGATAGATAGATAGATAGATAGATAGATAGATAGATAGTCGTTATGTTCAATAAATATCGAAGATTGACTTTCATTAACATTTTAAAGTTGAATAAAAATGTAAAACAAAATGATCATAACCAAAAAATTAATATTTAGTTTCACATAATTCTTGTGTGGATTTTATTTTTTTTTTTTGTTAATTGTCTTAAAATTTTAAAATGGCTGCTGTTAACATTTGTAGTATTTTTTTTTCTTTTATCTGTATTATTTTGTAAAGTACATCAATTATTGAAGTCATACAAATAACATCGATGTATTCTGTTTTTCACTACGTATTAATTCAAGCATATAATCATCAAAAGTAAAATATTCTAAAATTGTCAAAGTTAACAAAACTTGAAGAAGTTTATCTGTGAACTGGTTATTGTTATTTTTTTCCGTTGATGATAAACATTTGTTTATTTCTCATTCTTATCAAACAAACTACTTCAGTCAACTTGCCGGGACAATTTTTTGTAGAATTAAAGTAGGTTAAATTAATAAAGTGTGTAAGCGTGTGTACATAGTTCTTTCAATGGTTCTATTTTTTGTTATTTTTCATGTCGCCGTTTAAAGTTTAATTTTTTATCAAATTATCAGTTGCTGTTGTAGTTTTTTTTTAAGATAAAATAAAGTCTCAACTAACAAAAACTATACCTCTGTCAAATTTAAGAATCTTACTTGGTCCGCGGGTCGGAAAAATTGCCCACCCTGGTCTAGAATAAAAAAAACATCTGAGTAATGTTTCCTACTTCACATTTAGCATACAACTAAAGGTAGAGTTGTAGAGTTGTAGAGTTGAAGAGATTGGCTCTCTCAAATACCACAGGAGCAATTAATGTATGCTGCATTCAGACCCACTTTCGAAAATATTCTTTTGTGGTTATTTATTATTATTATTATTTGGAAGGGGGTGTGTCTATCCAGGGGCTATCTGGGATATTTGTGTCCGGAGGTTGTCAAATATGAAGGAGATGTATAATGAAATGATGTTGTGGTCAGCCGTCCCTTGCTCTGGATGCTGGTGGAATCCCACCTGCTCGCCCCTTGGCATGCGATGACAGTGTTCCGACCACTCATATAATAATACCAGATTTAGAACAACTTCAATGTAATAAATAAAAATATGATATGCACTATACGCACGTCATCACACTAATAGTACTGGCCACAAAATGATCAATGTGGTAAAAATATTTTATTAAATTTTGAACAATTGTCATTTAAGCATGCCTCGATAAAAGTGTCCAGTGCAAAAAAAAATGTTGTATTCAGTTGCGGATAATGATCTCACTAAACAGGGCCTTATATAATTGGCCATTGTGACGACATTTTTATATAAAACTAATGCACAATCGACTCAAAAATAGTGCTATACAAAAGCAGTGCTATACAAAAGCAGTGCTATACAAAAGCAGTGCTATACAGTGCTATACAAAAGCAGTGCTATACAAAAGCAGTGCTATACAAAAGCAATGCTATACAGTGCTATACAAAAGCAGTGCTATACAAAAGCAATGCTATACAGTGCTATACAAAAGCAGTGCTATACAAAAGCAGTGCTATACAGTGCTATAAATAAGCAGTGTTAAATATAAATATTTTTGCTTCATTTAAACGAATGAGCTCAGTATTGCTATTTATGTAAAGCATACACAAAAAATTGCCAAATAAAACATCATAGAATGTATCAAAATGCCAGTAACAATGAATTATATTTATAAACCATTTATAAACTTTAAGGTTGCCGTGAATTTATGTTTAAATTATGTTTTGGTTACCATGGAGTTTGTTTTTACAATAATTAGCAGGTAAAATGTTGATGAATCAAAACTGATTCAGCTTATCGTGTTTAATAGAATTGCCTGTTTTCTTCTGGAATAAAAACTTTGGTATTCCATACTATGATCGAAGGTTGCGATATAAAAGTCAAACTCCAAGTTGTCAACTGACATTCAACTAACAAGGTGACAAACGTGAGTTCATAGAATAATATCAAGCACATTGTTATTTTAAACATGCGTGTTTTATTTTAGTCTGTACATTTATTCCTACTTATTAAGTTCTGTAATGATATTATTATTGGTACTTTTACATTGCAAGTTTAATGTAAACATAAAAAAATTCGTCGATGATGTCTAATTAGCTTAACTTTAAAAGATCTAGTTTTACATTAGGTGACAAATCCTCGCCCCACCCACACACCCACAGACATACACCCACACACAGACACACACCCACACACACAGACACACACCCACACACCCACACACAGACACACACCCACACACACAGACACACACCCACACACAGACACACACCCACACACCCACACACCAACAAACAGACACACACCCACACACCCACACAGACACACAACTTAAACAAAGTTACCCTACTTTTTTTTTTAATGCCTAGCAGATAGATCGCTTCATAAAACAGACGACGAACTACTTCTACGCATGCCTCGTAATACGTACGTGTTCCATATTACGAACCGCATGTCCCACTTAAAAAGTCGAGTGTTTCTAATAGATCAATGTCTCAGAGTGTTTCTAATAGATCAATGTCTCAGAGTGTTTCTAAAAGATCAATGTCTCAGAGTGTTCCCAATAGATCAATGTCTCAGAGTGCTCCCAATAGATCAATGTCTCAGAGTGTTCCCAATAGATCAATGTCTCAGAGTGTTCCCAATAGATCAATGTCTCAGAGTGCTCCCAATAGATCAATGTCTCAGAGTGTTCCCAATAGATCAATGTCTCAGAATGTTCCCAATAGATCGTTGTCTCAGAGTGTTCCTAATAGATCAATGTCTCATAGTGTTCCTAATAGATCAATGTCTCATAGTGTTCCTAATAGATCAATGTCTCATAGTGTTCCTAATAGATCGATGTCCCAGATCAAGACATTATTTTGTGTTTTTGTCCTCCCTCGTTTGTGTCATTTTGATTATGTGTCGGCGTGACTCCTACAAGTCATTTACTGATCATGACACTGGCGTGACTCCTACAAGTCATTTACTGATCATGACACTGGCCTATAGAATGTGAGGGTGAATCGGTAGAACTTTGATTGTAAGCTCGATCTACAAGTTGTAAGTTACGGGTTCAATTCCAATCGAGTTCAGTCACCTACATATGTCTTCAACCACCTACATATGTCTTCAGTCAACTACATATGTCTTCAGTCAACTACATATGTCTTCAACCACCTACATATGTCTTCAGTCAACTACATATGTCTTCAGCCACCTACATATGTCTTCAGTCAACTACATATGTCTTCAGCCTCCTACATATGTCTTCAACCACCTACATATGTCTTCAGTCAACTACATATGTCTTCAGTCAACTACATATGTCTTCAGTCAACTACATATGTCTCCAGTCAACTACATATGTCTTCAGCCACCTACATATGTCTTCAGTCAACTACATATGTCTTCAGTCAACTACATATGTCTTCAGTCACCTACATATGTCTTCAGTCAACTACATATGTCTTCAACCACCTACATATGTCTTCAGTCACCTACATATGTCTTCAGCCTCCTACATATGTCTTCAACCACCTACATATGTCTTCAGTCAACTACATATGTCTTCAGTCAACTACATATGTCTTCAGTCAACTACATATGTCTTCAGTCAACTACATATGTCTTCAGCCACCTACATATGTCTTCAGTCAACTACATAATTCTTCAGTCAACTACATAATTCTTCAGTCAACTACATATGTCTTCAGTCAACTACATATGTCTTCAGTCAACTACATATGTCTTCAGTCACCTACATATGTCTTCAGTCAACTACATATGTCTTTAACCACCTACATATGTCTTCAGTCACCTACATATGTCTTCAGCCTCCTACATATGTCTTCAACCACCTACATATGTCTTCAGTCAACTACATATGTCTTCAGTCAACTACATATGTCTTCAGTCAACTACATATGTCTTCAGTCAACTACATATGTCTTCAGTCAACTACATATGTCTTCAGTCAACTACATATGTCTTTAACCACCTACATATGTCTTCAGTCACCTACATATGTCTTCAGCCTCCTACATATGTCTTCAACCACCTACATATGTCTTCAGTCAACTACATATGTCTTCAGTCAACTACATATGTCTTCAGTCAACTACATATGTCTTCAGTCAACTACATATGTCTTCAGCCACCTACATATGTCTTCAGTCAACTACATAATTCTTCAGTCAACTACATAATTCTTCAGTCAACTACATATGTCTTCAGCCACCTACATATGTCTTCAGTCAACTACATATGTCTTCAGTCAACTACATATGTCTTCAGTCAACAACATATGTCTTCAGCCACCTACATATGTCTTCAGTCAACTACATAATTCTTCAGTCAACTACATAATTCTTCAGTCAACTACATATGTCTTCAGCCACCTACATATGTCTTCAGTCAACTACATATGTCTTCAGTCAACTACATATGTCTTCAGTCAACTACATATGTCTTCAGCCACCTACATATGTCTTCAGTCAACTACATATGTCTTCAGTCAACTACATATGTCTTCAGTCAACTACATATGTCTTCAGTCACCTACATATGTCTTCAGTCAACTACATATGTCTTCAGTCAACTACATATGTCTTCAGTCAACTACATATGTCTTCAGTCAACTACATATGTCTTCAGTCACCTACATATGTCTTCAGTCACCTACATATATCTTCAGCCACCTACATATGTCTTTAACCACCTACATATGTCTTCAGCCACCTACATATTCTTCAACCACCTACATATGACTTCAGTCAACTACATATGTCTTCAACCACCTACATATGTCTTCAGTCAACTACATATGTCTTCAGTCAACTACATATGTCTTCAGTCAACTACACATGTCTTCAACAACTACATATGTCTTCAGTCAACTACATATGTCTTCAGCCACCTACATATGTCTTCAGCCTCCTACATATGTCTTCAACCACCTACATATGTCTTCAGTCAACTACATATGTCTTCAGTCAACTACATATGTCTTCAGTCAACTACATATGTCTCCAGTCAACTACATATGTCTTCAGCCACCTACATATGTCTTCAGTCAACTACATATGTCTTCAGTCAACTACATATGTCTTCAGTCACCTACATATGTCTTCAGTCAACTACATATGTCTTCAACCACCTACATATGTCTTCAGTCAACTACATATGTCTCCAGTCACCTACATATATTTTCAGTCACCTACATATGTCTTCTGTGATGCATTATTAGCCATTGAACAGTCGGCTACTGTGAATGTGAAAAATAAAGAGCATTTCGTTTTTAGAAAGCTCCCTGTCCCTCACAGTATGTTATTCATTCACGGCTATTTTTACCTTACCTCCAACTGTAGAGTTAATCATTAACTTCTCTCAGTAATCATTCCCATTCCACGGCTACTCAATCAAGTTTCTGATAAGACTTTGGTTGTTCTTTTATTAAGACACAGACACTAATCGAGTATTTAAATCTCAAACAAAATAATGACTTGATAATTTCTTTCTAATCAGATAAATATGTTGGTCCACTCGGCGTTTTTCTTGCTTGTAGCCATACATTCAGGTAAATATCAAACTTTTGATTTACTGATTTACTGATTACATTCAGGTAAATATCAAACTTTTGATTTGCTGATTTACTGATTACATTCAGGTAAATATCAAACTTTTGATTTACTGATTTACTGATTACATTTAGGTAAATATCAAACTTTTGATTTACTGATTTACTGATTACATTCAGGTAAATATCAAACTTTTGATTTACTGATTTACTGATTAGACTCAAGTCAATATCAAGTTTTGATTTACTAATTAGTATTGACATAGTTTGTGTTGTTACATATTAATGTATGTAGATTCTTAAAAAGAAATCAGCACATACAGCACATAGACTTATGAAGATAAACGTGTCATGAGTCCTGAGATTTTTGCTAAAATTTTAACAGTAAAATGCACTCGGAAGTTCGGAAATTTAAACCGGTAACCTAAACATTATGTTTACTTTTTCAGCAAGTTCAGCTTTACGTACAGTATGCTACTACACTAACTGGTCACAATATAGAGATGGCAGAGGGAAATTTGTCCCAGAAAACATTGATGCTCAATTGTGTACACATATTTTGTACGCGTTCGCAAAACCAGAAGGAAACCAAATCAAACCTTATGAATGGAATGATGATGACATGTAAGTTGGCCATAAACAGAACTATACGATGATAATACGACATATAAGTTGATAATATGTCATAAACATAATTTACGAGAGTATGGTATAACAGTTATATAAAATGTGAATAGAGTATTAATAGGAATATAGTCAGACCTCAATGTATAGGGATAATTCATTCCAGAGCGATGCTCGTAACCAAATTTACTCGTATATCAAAGTAGATTTCTCCGTCACAAACAATGAAAACTAGGATGATTGGTTCCTAGAAAACATTCACTACTTTCATGTATAGCTATAAAAAAAATTGTGTACGATTTCTAATTTTCAATCTATGAAGTGATAAAATTTAGTCATTACGTAGAGGTAATTCGCTGTCACTGACAGAATCGGTGCTGCCTATGTAGGACATGTTTCGCTGTCACTGACAGAATCGGTGCTGTCTATGTAGGACATGTTTCGCTGTCACTGACAGAATCGGTGCTGTCTATGTAGGACATGTTTCGCTGTCACTGACAGAATCGATGCTGTCTATGTAGGACATGTTTCGCTTTCGCTAGCAGAATCGGTGCTGTTTATGAAGGACATGTTTCGCTGTCACTGACAGAATCGATGCTGATTCAGAATCACGGAAATTCGTCACAGGATTGCGTTAAACAGATTCATCAAACATCATCGCTCGCGCTGCTTCGATTTACTCATTATTTTCCCAACATTTTACACACCTCTCTTAATTTTATGTAAGGTGAGGGAATTTTCTAACCGTTTGTGTGTTTTCTTAGCTCAAAACTTGTTTATTTTCGTAGGAATTTTTCAGGCACTTTATAGTGATAGATTCTCTTGAAATTCCATGACAACGCATAATTCAATAATTAATTTTGCAATTTATTTTTAACGAATATGAAAAACAAAAATTTCATAGCTAAGTAAGGGATATAACCGTGTTTAACTATAATGAACGGCATTAATAAATGGACTACTTCCCTTTTATCGATAATACAACATGTTTCAGATCGAGATCCATGCTGGCACGTGATTACCGCGTGCTGGTGATGTCATTGTTAAAATATATAAATTTTAGAACACGGTTAGTTTTAAAAACTCTGTTTTAATCGAGTCTTGTTAAATTTTGTCCTTAATGAACAGTTACAACGATTTAGTAAACAGTTTACTCTCACAAAGATGTTGATTCAACAAGTGAATAACGAAGTATGAGGCGGAGCAGGGGAGAGAACCATCGGCTCAGTTGTTATTTCATTGATCTTGGCAGAAAAAAAATCACGAAATACCAACTGTTTAAATTGATAGATAGATAGATAGATAGATAGATAGATAGATAGATAGATAGATAGATAGATAGATAGATAGATAGATAGATAGATAGATAGATAGATAGACAGACAGACAGACAGACAGACAGACAGACAGACAGATAGATAGATAGATAGATAGATAGATAGATAGATAGATAGATAGATAGACAGACAGACAGACAGACAGACAGACAGACAGACAGACAGACAGACAGACAGGCAGACAGGCAGACAGACAGACAGACAGACAGACAGACAGACAGATAGTACTGTTAATGCTTTACTTCTGTTTGAACCAACAGGTACGCTCGTGTGATGGCACTCAAAAACTCCAACCCCAGTCTTAAAATTCTCTTGTCACTAGGTGGCGGTAGTGCTGGGTCAGGCCCATTTACAACCATTGTTCGAGACGCCAGCAGCAGATCAGGTTTTATCTCTAACGCCATCTCCTACCTGAGGCAAAAACATTTTGATGGGCTGGACGTAGATTGGGAATTCCCTGGTCAGAACGGGAGTCCACCTTCCGACAAACAGAAGTTCTTACAACTCATGCAGGTAGCTGAAAGAATTATGAGAGATCATGTTCCTATGTTTAGATATTCTGAACTTAAAGTAAATTGTAAACAACCGCAGTTTGTCAAATGTTAACATGTTCGCTTACGTGGAATGCAATAGATCTTAACAATTATGTATTCGATTATAAGTCACAACTTGTGAAATGTCGAGTCGATATTGCACGCATTAAATATTGCATATGTTGTGCTAATTGATGTATGGATCTGTTTATTTGGCTACTCAGCAGAAAAAAAAAATCTCTGAATGTGAAACGCGAATGTATGATGTATGAAGTAATGTTCCCTTAACCCTAAAAGGGCCATCGGGGTAGAGTTTATCTGTTTCTGTAACCGCGGCTACTAAATGTTAGCACAACGCCCAACTATCTAATAGCCACCATGTATCAATGAAACAAAAAGTTTCAATGTCTCCTTGCATATTATTTCATACTGTTTCCCAATTCAAGCTGTTGGTTGCGTGTTTACATATCCACAGGAATTAAGAAGTCATTTTGAAAGCGAGGCTTCATCCAGCGGCCGTCCACGGCTACTCCTGACTGGAGCTTTCTCAGCTGGTAAAGACGCCATTGATGTAGGATATGATATTCCTGGCCTTGCTGCGTAAGTCTTCATCAATTTTTATGACTCGGTAGTTGAAAGTTTTGAAGGAAATTAAAAGTTTGCGTGCGCAGTATATCGGTATGCATCCGTGTGTGGCCAATTTATAAAACATGTTAGCGTTCAGTTATGTGCAAGCGTGCGCAACTTAAGGGGATTACTGTTGTCGATACCCTCTTACAGCCATATTAAAATCAAATTATTACTAGAAAGAGGCCTTTTGGCAACGGGGGCCTTTTGCACGGTGCCCTTTGGCAACAGGGGCCTTTCGCACGGTGCCCTTTGGCAACAGGGGCCTTTTGCACGGTGCCCTTTGGCAACAGGGGCCTTTTGCACGGTGCCCTTTGGCAACAGGGGCCTTTTGCACGGTGCCCTTTGGCAACAGGGGCCTTTTGCACGGTACCCTTTGGCAACGGGGGCCTTTTGCATGGGCCTTTGGCAACTGGGGCCTTTTGCATGGTGCCCTTTGGCAACGGGGGCCTTTTGCATGGGGCCCTTTGGCAACGGGGGCCTTTTGCATGGTGCCCTTTGGCAACGGGGGCCTTTTGCATGGGGCCCTTTGGCATGGGCCAAAGAAAAGCTTTGACAATAGTGCCTAAACTAGTCCATTATGTTCTGTTGTTTTCAATGCATGTATTTCACAATCTATGTTACTAGAGCCATGGATTTCATTAACATCATGACCTACGACTACCATGGACCATGGGACAACACGATTGGCTTCAACAGCCCACTCTATGCTCACCCCAGTGAAACTGGATGGAACGCACAACTCAATTTGGTCAGCATAATATACATGTATTTATTTCTATGCTATAAGCATAAACTACAATATCAAAAACATTCACTAATTTCATGCTTTGAATTAAAAAAAACTCCTACATATGATAAATCTTCCTTTTTCTGTCTGTAATAGTCGCTCTATTTTGAATTAATTTTCATAGCTGTATGTTTACAATGTTTGTGGTTCGTCACCAGGACTGGACGGCAAAGTACTATGTATCTCTAGGGGCACCAAAAAGCAAACTGAATCTGGGTATTGGAACTTATGCCAGAACATTCCATATGAATAACTTCAACCAGAACTACATTGGAGCACCGTCTAGTGGAAGTGGGAGCGCTGGACCAATCACTAAAGACGCTGGAACTCTGGCATATTACGAGGTGACCAGGCCAGATATTGCTTTACACACATCATTAGTTCTTTATTTTATTAGGAACGTTTCTGTTGAAATGTTTAGAACTTTCTGTAAGACACATATGGTTGGTATACAATTTTTGGAACTTTAATTTTTGTAGGACACATAGGGTTGGTGTAAAATGTTTAGAACTTAACTTCCTGTAAGACACATAGGGTTGGTGTAAAATGTTTAGAACTTAACTTCCTGTAAGACACATAGGGTTGGTGTAAATTTTTGGAACTTTACTTTCTGTAGTACACGTAGGGTTGGGGTGAAATGAAACTTTGTATTTGTTGTACCTTACACATAAAAAATATTGTTCAATATCTTAATACGCATGCAGGTGTGTGATCTGATCAAAGCTGGTGCGCAACCAATCTTTGAACAATCTCAACGCAATCCTTACTTCGTACACGGAAATGATTGGATTGGATACGACAATCAACAGAGCGTTAAAGAGAAGGTAATAGCATCCAAGTTATTTGTGTATCTATACACGTCCTTACATCCAAGTTAGTTGGGTATCACAGTACGTGTGTTTGAGTATGCAAGTAAAATAACACATCTAACCTTTGTGCATGGAGAAAATTTAACTGACGGATCAAACATATCTCCTGATATATTTGTTTCATAAGTTCAGACCACTGGCAGTCAGCTGATTCACAATACATACAATTAAACCCAAACACATCTCATGGGCTCGAGGAGTACACGTGCTGCATAATGACTTAGTGATTAGTGGTGTACAGTAATCTGCTTTATAAAGACTTGTTGTTTGGTGTGAGTGTGTGTGATAAGAGGGACAGCAGTTGGTGGAGTGTCAGGTGCCCAAGATGAGGTGACATCAGCGCTGACAGCTCTATGTATTGCATATTTTGACTACATGCGCCAGCACCTGGAATCAAATGTTGTCTAGATCAGTGATAAGGATAAATCCATTTTCCATTTAATTTTCCAGGATATGTGGTTGATCTGCGCCCGGCGAATGGTTTTTTTTTTTTCAGTAAACAAGTTTAGTTGGAAGTGGGAGCATGATTTGAAACTTTTGTCTTGATCCGTGTCTGTCAGCGCTGAAACAAGATGGCTGCTCTTGACCAATCAAAATTATTTTGATTTTAATCCATTTTTAAAAAGTTTATTATGTGCTATTTCAATTCATATATTCCAATAACTTATTACACATATTTCACCAGACTTGTTATGCCATCCATAATGGATATGGAGGTGTTATGTTTTGGGAGTTGAGCATGGATGATTTCTCCGGACAGAGCTGTAATCAAGGACGCTATCCACTTATCCATGCTGCAACCAATGCCATCTCTAACCCTGGAAGCTGTTAATTGTGTTCTATAACATTGCACTGTTATCGAAATTGTATCGCTTTACCTATCACATTCAAAATGCTATCAATGTTAGCTCAAATGTGTTCTGTATTTTATTATTCAAATTATTGTGAGTGAAATAAAAAGTGTCATAATGACCAACGGCTGTATCGTTAACTGTATACTTAGTTATTGCGTGAGTGAAGTGCGTTAGATGTAGACATTGCTGTGAGTGGACTGTGCTGTGAGTAGAATGTGCTGCTGGTGGAGTGTGCTGTGGGTGGACTGTGCTCCGGGTGGACTTTGATGTCAGTGGACTTTGCTCTGGGTGGCTGTGCTCTGGGTGGACTGTGCTGTGTGTGAACATTTATGTGGTTGGGCTGTGCTTTGGGTGGAGTGTGCTTTGTGCTCTTTCCGTCATCAAAAGGTAAATCTGCAGTCTTTTAGACACCTTTACTGGAATATAGCCAATTATAACATCAACATAATGGGGTTTGACCATCCTTAATATCAGAGCCGTTCTTATGTAGTGGGGGGGGTTAGAGGAGGGGAGGCCTAGTCAAATTACAGTTGGGGCCCCCCTGGGAAAAGATACATTTTGGGGTCCTAGATGGAAGAATATTTCTGGGTCCTAGGAAAAACACGCTGTCAATATAATTGCAAATTCTGGCGCTGTAACAATCTTCCACAACAGGACCCCTCAGCTTTAAATCCTAGTCGGGGGGGGGGGGGCTTTCCAGTGGGAGCTCTATGCAACCGCCTGGTTTGTATGTCTATTAGAACGGCTATGCTTAACAGCATCAGTAAAATCCTATCGATATTTTCAACTTACAACTACAGCATACTGGTTTGTCATGGGAAGGGTGGGAGGGAGGCAACGACTTCAGAATTGAGACCTTTTGTTTTAAAAACATCTTAGCCTTGACTGGTTAGTTATATGTGTCTATATATTTTAGCGTATCATAATAATACTTATTTGTAGGGACTACATACATGAACGCATTTAACACCAGATCTTACAATGAGTCTATCAACTCAAATATTCAAGTATAGCCATGACAACAGATAGACATACTGAACGAAATAATGGTGCATTATGTTGTAATGCACTTGGCGAGTTGGAACACTGGTAACAAGTGAAGACACTCACCATAGAAAGTCAATCACAAAGTTGGGCTCAAGTGTACAGCAAACCACGACAAGAATCATTCTTTAAAAGCTAAAAAGTGTAAAATAAAAAAAAATCTGTGTATTATATTATAAATCAGCAACGGTTAAAATGCACTTAAAGTAAAAAAAAAATATATTATTATTCCACAGATCAATCAAATATGTATAAAAATGTCATTACAAAAAAAAATAAAAGTGTGGAATATTGGACTATATATGTCGTTACATTATTTGATAAATAGCGATAAATAATCTATAAATCTGGTTGGGTACCCAAGCATACATACAGAGCCGGATTTACAATTTTAGGGGCTCTAGGCGAACAAAAATTTGAGGCCCCATGTTGAAAAATAAAAAAAATATTGCTAAGTTGTTGTTGTTTTTTTTTGTATACTTCTCAACATTTTGGGGCCCCTCATTTCGTGGGGCCCTCTAGGATACGGCCTGATTGACCTATCTGTAAATCCCGTCCTGCATTTATATTTTTAGTAATGATTATTTACATAAATATGTGTATGAACGTACGAACATTATTTTTATTGCATTTTTATAAATAAAAACTTATTTTTATGTATATATTTTCATTATGAACCTATACCCGCACTGAATATGTAGCACTTGACAAATAAGTGCGTTTAATTGACTTGTATGGAAATATTTATCGTCTGCAGGTGCATATATGTCGTTTCTAACCATTTCGTCATGGTATCATATTTTAATAATTAGTAGCAGGACAGACGGGAGTAGCATCGTACAGTGGTATAGTTCACAAGTACAGTATACACGTACAATTTACAAGTACTAGTACAGCGAACCGAAAAAACAAAAAGTGGGAAAGTGTGTGTGTGGGTAAAGTGGAAAAGATCACCAGTAAGATACAGTGGCGCAACCAGCAAAAAATGGTGGGGGGGGGGGGCACATATAGACAAAAATGCTGGGGGGGGGAGCTCACATATATAAAAAAGACAGTTTGACAGTCTTTTTAGTAACTTTATATAGTACAATATGTATTGATGATCTGGTTGCGCCACTGGTAAGATAATAACACATTTCGGCACATCTGCGATGCTATTATCTACTGTATTTTTCGGACCATAAGACGCAAATTTTTTCCTCCAGAAATGAGGAGGAAAGTCCCTGCGTCTTATGGTCCAAATGGAGGAAAAAAAAGGTTAGGGTTAGGGTGATGGGACTGAAGATGATATGTTTTATGAAAATACCAGTACCAGCACAAGTAGTGACGAAAGCTTTCTAGAATCTGACTCTAGCGTTGAGGAGTTCTTGGGGTTCCTCATAAAACAAGCAGAACCATTACCATAAATCTTCAACTTCATTCTATTTTATTACTGAAGTCTCTCGTTATTGTGTTTTACAGTATATAAAATTCATAATTCGTTATTTTGTCTTTTGCTGACTTTATTTGTTAATAATGGTTCTAAATGCTGCTGTTTACGTTACTGTATTGATTACATTTGTTTATGACTGTGCTGTTGGTATTGATTACATTTGTTTATGACTGTGCTGTTGGTATTGATTACATTTGTTTATGACTGTGCTGTTGGTATTGATTACATTTGTTTATGACTGTGCTGTTGGTATTGATTACATTTGTTTATGACTGTGCTGTTGGTATTGATTACATTTGTTTATGACTGTGCTGTTGGTTTTTAATGCACATAAAATATTTTAGGACACTATTTGCTTCAATAAAAATCTTTCAAAATATTTTTTTCTGCATTTCTCTTCTCTAAAAACTGGTGCGCCTTATGGTCCGATGCGTCTTATGGTCCGAAAAATACGGTACTTGTTTCTGGGATTATTTTTAAAAAAAAAAACATCGATGCTGGTACAACATGCTATAAATGATGTACTGTCTGTTGTTGGTGAACATTCAGCTAACAAGACATGTTAGTAGATATTTTATCGATTATTAATTAAAGCAATCCTCAGTTTCAGTCCAGAAGGTTGTCGTTTATTTATTTTTAAGTTCAACATTTGCGTCTTTTAACCCTCACGTTACCTCCCTTGACAAAGTTTTTCATTATTATTATTACTATGATTCAAATAGAATGAACAAAAAGACTCACCTTTCATTATTAAAATAACGACAGAGCAAGCTGTACATGCTGGAGTTCTTTTTCTGCCTATTCAGGCCCGTAGCCAGGTCAAAGTAAGCAGGGGGGCACCAATAACCAGCAAGGGGGTACTTTCTCATTTTAGTTACTTTTTCTTTATTTTTTCCTCTTTTTCTTCTTTTTAAGCGGGGGGGGGGCACTCCACACCTAGAGGGGGAGGGGGCACGGCCCCCAGTGCCCCCCCCCCTTGGCTACGGGGCTGTGCCTATTATTTATTTATTTCACTTATAAACGTCAATGTAATAGAAATTTTTTACATTTTTTTTATGGTAACCATTTTTTTTTTAACATTTGAACACAAGATGGAAAATATCTGATTCACAAAATTTCTTCAGACTTGTTATGCCATCTATAGTGGATATGGGGGTATCATGTTTTGGGAGTTGAGCATGGATGATTTCTCCACTTATTCAAGCAGCGAACAATGTCATCTCTAAACCGAGAAGCTGTTAATTGTGTTCTATAAAAATGTCTAATTTTTGTTGAAAAAAAAAAACTCTGTAACTTATTAAAATTTTGCGATAATTTAATTATTGTGTCAATAAAATATGTATTGGTACCATCATTGAATAGCAACAATACATGTATGACCATTCACTTTAATATAGCGCATTACAATACCAACAACCAGAATCTAATTGAAATACATTTTATTCATTATCATTAACAGCACTATGGAAGTCAAATAAGTCTTAATTTAGCTTAGGATATTCCAGTGATATTTTTATTCATTAATCCATCAGTAAATAATTTTAAAAAATAACGCCATATTATTTCTATGAATGAATGAACACACAGTAATTGTCCTTGTCCATCAAATGTTATTTCCTAACAGTGCATAAGTTAACAATTATTTTCAAAAATTTGCTTTTATGATCAGGACATGGAAAATTATTTTCAAATGTCTCATATTAGTAAAACAAAAAAAAATGACCATTTCATCTGTTTAACTTCATATTCAGTAACAGAACATCACTTGAAAATGCAATGGTACATTACTGTAAGACTCAAGATATTTAACTTTTTCATTTCAGACATTATTCAGCCATCATACTTAATAAATAATCCAACAATTAATTTTCAAACAGAAGACCAATATGTCAAGAACAAAAAAATATTGTGTCAGATTTTTGTTCAATATTTTAATCACCACAAAATGGGTTATAAATGTACATAAAAAAACGAAGTGGTTGTAAGTCTTCATTGAAACTGTTAATGAGATCAACCCTCTCAACAGTTTACTTTGTCACATTTAACAAAAGGTTCTGTTCATATAAAATACATACAATCAAGTATCCAGGTATACCATATGCATACATGTTAAACCTTTTTTTCTTTTTCAAATATTGTCTTTTCTGTTGTACACAATCAATACTCCAACTTATTATCAAATAGTTCACCAAAATAAAAAGAACATTTTCTGGTTTTTTTTTTCTTTTTGTATGAAGTAACAAAAAAATTTCAAAATCAAATAAAATGATACTGAAAAAAAAAATTATTAAAAATTAGAAAACCAAAAAAAATTCAATCACACTATTATATTTAAAGAGAAATATTTTAGACAGTATGTATTTCTGGACATATCTTTTAATATGACCACATTACATGACATAGAATGTAATATACACGTACAATATTACTTAGGACGCAGCAGGGCAGTGGCTAGTGATACTTTTTTTAAATATTTCTTTTTTTTATTATAATCTTTAAAAAATGCCAATTAAAACTCAGTCAGCTAAATTTATTTATCAAAGATCTTTTTTTTTTCCTTTTGACATAATCAATGTATGTAAAAAAATATTACATTGAAGTTAAGAGAAATGAACTATTTCTGTGAATAAATACATGTATAAATGAGAACTGATTTGCTACAGTCACATACTATCAGAGCACAACCACAGTACAATCTTTAGAATCAAATCAGTTCATATGGGGGGGGGGGGCTTTGTGACATACAGTTGAAGGTGGCAGTTGATGTCTTGAATTTTTTTATTAAATGTTATAATGGGGGATGGGGATACACTTATTCCATTATATATTATATGTTAATATTACGACGTACTTATTGATTATGAACATGTGTATAAAAGTTGGCAATACATGTACATTTCTTCACACAAGTCAGTTTCATGTACATTAATGAATAATGTGAATGTGCACCCTTGCTAATGATTAGACCGATATTAAATTTTAGGAGTAAATTTAATCAATACATAATCAACTTTAGTCCTGAAAATAGTGAAATAGTGATACATTTTTTTTCTTTAAAGTCATTACAGAAGTGTGTATGAGTAAAACGATTGTCAGCGGATGATGACTAGCACAGTGTTTAATTTAAAAACAGACATTATTTTAAATTATAGTTTAGAAAAATTACACTGTATTTTAAACCAGGCCTATTTAAAAAAAAAACATAATTTAATAGCTTTAACAACTTACTCAGGATGTGTACTCAGCTTATAAAATAAAACAAAGCAAGTTAATGCATTAAGTAATGTTCATAATGTTACAAGTTAATCTAATTTGAAAAGTTGAAAAAAAAAAGTTTAGTTTATCATTATTTTCATTTAAAAAAAAAAAAAAAAATTAATGTGACATAAATTTACAAAGAAATTATTTTCTAATTAACTTTACCTTTACATCTTAAATAAATATCAACAAAATTAAGAATGTGTATTTTATTAAACTTTTACCAGTAACTTGGACGCAATTTCAACCAAATGTTTCTTAAAGCTCTACTGGATTTTTGTTTTATTTACTGATAAATTAATTTGCTAAAATACTTTTAGGCCTATAAATAAACTGTTCATTAAAATTGGGAAATATGTTTTCTATAAAAATATTTGCAGCTTATGACACTGATTTTACGGATGTTTGATCCATAATTGTAGCTAAACATATTTATGCTTGAAACGTAGGAATCGTGTTCCTTGAGTAAAAGTTTGGTTTAACTATAGAAACTACCATTATACACTTTGTTGTTTTTTCTACTAGTTAGATTGAAAGAAATCTTATAAACCTAGCTGAAATTTTTTTTTTTCTTTTGAGCTAAGGTTATTTCTGAGGGGAAATTTAAAAAAAAAAATTTTCAGCTAACTAATATATTATTCCATTATACCTTAAGGTTTATGCTAAAATAAAAAGGTATTGGAGGATGGGGGTCTAAGCATTATGCTTTAAACATTAAATTATAGATTAAATACTAGGTTTAAATCAAATGTACCAACTCACCTATGTAAATAAAATACTACATTTAAATCAAATATGCAAACTTATCTACTCTGTATTAAGGTTTTTTGTTCACCCCGTTGAAATCTTGTTTCATAAATTTAAAATCAAACTCAAAGAGTCAAAAATGAATGTATGGGATGCTAAATTTTTCAACTAGTTACAAAAGAATATAAAAATGTCAGCAGTTTTAAAATTTTAGCTATTATCTATCTGAATGACTACTTGAAATTCACAAGATTTTTATACTGATAAAATATTCAGAACTTATAATTGCTGAATTCATTATAAGACATTTTTTTTAATTTAACATAGATTGCAAAATTGAATGTCAGAACTTTTTCTACAGAAATTTTCCCTGTTCAAAGATAATACATTTTATTTTCTGGGCTGAATGGCCAGGCGAGCAGTCAGACCATAAATAATAAAGCACAGATCTACAAAAGCAATATAAGTTGCTTAATAAAATGAATTTCTATTTCTTTAAACCAATTAAGGTACCAAACAATTAAGATTTGTGTAGCTTAACAGCTGCCTACTTCTGACTTTAAAAAAAATATTTTTTTTACAGAACAGTTTCCACAAAAGATTTAAAAAAAAAAATAGCCAACTCACATAACCTTGATAAATACATGTACTGTAAAGTCTTTTCTTATGCAGATTTTTACTGTGCAAATTTAAAGCTATGCGTTTTTGGCTTGGATAAAATTAATTTTGGGGAAATTGGGAAAAAATTTTCAACTTATTTTTTTGATGATCATGTAAAAATGCTGACAGAAATTCAAGAAACACTCATTTGTAAAGAAGCTGCATTATCGGGCCGTAATCACTGAATCTGTAAAATTCTGTTTTGTACATAGAAATCATCCTTGCAGTTTTCAACATATAATAGACATTGAATTTTTTTTATCTGATTTGTGATTTAAAGAATAATTACAATAGATTGAAACTTCAAAAAATATTTATGATTAATATCTAAAACAAACATTTTTTAATTATTTGGCTCAACAAAATTTCACAGTATTTAGTTGTAATAACAGAATAAATCAGTCAGGTCAGAAACTTACTTCGTCAGGTTTAAAATTTTTTGAGTTATTTTTCCAAATTCCGTGGCGCAAAGAATTATGAAATTTCATAGGAATAAATTATGAAATCTATTTTTTTTTAAATGTCTGACTTTCAAAGTTTTGGGAATTGAGAAAATTTGGGAACACCTTGTTTTTATAAGGTAAATATTGTATTTTTATGTGATATTATTGTAAAATGTATACCGACATGAAAAAAGACCTTACCACATGTATTTCTTTTTACAAAATTAAAAAGTTGAAATACAGACCAAAAAATTAAAAAGTTTAAATACAGACCAAAAAATTAAAAAGTTTAAATACAGACCAAAAAATTAAAAAGTTTAAATACAGACCAAAAAATTAAAAAGTTTAAATACAGACCAAAAAATCTTTTTAGATAACAAATATCCAGGTTTGTTTTGTTTTTTTATATTTATATTTGAATTCAGCTGCCATATTTACAAATATGAATATATTTAAGTGTAAACTCTGTAAAGGCTTAACTTGATGAAGCGTACAATAATATTTTTAATAGTAAGAAAATAACCTTTTTATAACACTTTGTAGACTTTAAAAGTTCATTAGCAGATGCAGCCTCTTAACATTAATTTAAAACAGAATGTATATTTAGCAGAGCAGGAAAATAAATGCTAGTCTACAATTAAAAGCTTTTCTTGTCCTAAGTATTATTTAAAAAAGCTAGAAATTTATGATTAATAAATAACTTATTTTAACAACATATAGTCAAGTATAAATGCCTTATTTAAACATATTATTAATTTTATTCAATACACTTTTTCATACTTTTTTTATATTTATTTTTAATCAGGCATTGTTGATAATTGATTAAATAATTATTTAAAGACTTTAACATACACTCAGAGAAATGTAACTTAAATTGATATATTGTTAAATACATTCAATGCTTACTTTAAGGTAAAATAAAAGTAATAAATAAATGCAAACAGAGATTATTCTTGGGGGCAAAAAGAATACTTATGATTATTAAAAAAAGAAAGAATTAAAATATATGCAGCTCTAGTCCTGTGATGTTCAAACATTGAGCCAAAGAAATCAGAAAAGTCATAAATATAATGTTCATATTCACAAATGCAATCTTTGTGTCAAAAATAAATTGCATAATTCAGTCATAGTTAACTTGACAGGAAAACATTTCAGACATACAGACTTGATAGAAAAGCATTTATCATTCTGCTTCAGTTGACTGTGATCTCAGTACTTTCATGTCATTACAGTTATACATAAATAGTCAGATTTAGTCCACGAAAAAAAAAAAACTCAAAGAGTTATTACACGAATCAGAAGAACTGCCACTTGCCAAGAATAGCTTCTTTAATGGCTTCCACATACTGTGCAGGTACCCAATATACCCAGTAACGTGACGCTTCTGTGGGACCAAGTTGTATGCCCTATATAAAGACACACAAATATATATATATATGTATATATATAAATACAAAGTAAAGTGCCCTAAAGGGCGATCTACAGGGATTGTGCATCTAGCACAATGCCCAGCCAACTTTATTTCCTCAACTTAAAACAGGTACCCATTTAAAATTGGATGGACTTAAGGGACTTTTAACCCAATTTCACCAGGACCTATTTATCAAATAGGATAAATCTAGGGTCCCTCTATCCATAATCTCAAAATGAAAGTAAGTAGCTGGGAGTATGTGATGATTAAAAACTATGACAATATTCAAATAAAAAAAAAAAAAAAGTTCCCTTAACCCTAACGGGCCATCGGGGCAGATGAAGTGTAGAATTCATCTGTTTCTATAACCTCGGCATATGAAGGGGTTGTGTGGTTAGCACAACACCCAGCCGCCTTTACTTCCCCAACTTAGAGTCAGGTACCCATTTAAAGCTGGGTAGACTTGTGGGACGACTTTGAAATACATTTCACCTGGAAAAATTCCACATGGTTCTCACCGAGGATCGAACCCAGGACTCTCAGGTCGACAGTCGAGTATCTACACCACTCGGCCACCCGTCCCACTAATATTCAAATAACAAGAGTCATAAAGTATAATTTTTTTTAATAACTGCTGGCACTTTGTTTTGACTTTTTATAATTTTTTTTTTTTACAACAACCTTGAACTTCACCAAATGTTTATCATTATCAATTATTATAAATATTTATACAGTTTGCATTAACAATAAATTTGAGGCAAAAGGTTAATAGCTCACAATAATATTTTTAAATATTTTCAAAACGATCCCTGATATTTTATGGAAAAATACAGCCTCCTTTAAATCTTAAAGTTAGGGTTTATTCATATATAACCTATTGGGTCAACTTATATAAACTAGACTTAGTGACGTACCAAGCATGAAAATAATCACTGTGATATTTTAGACTATATGGTTCATAAAAATATGAGATACATGTATAAATTAAATTTACAAAACTTAGCAGAGTAAAAAAAATTTTTATTCCATAATAGTTTTTTTCTCTTACCATTATGTGATATTCTTCATGATCTTTAATTGGTTCAGAAACAACAGCTTTGATTGACTGCATGGGAATTTTATCTGTCCTTTCTGAAATATTTGTATACTAGGGTTAAAATTCTAAACAAGTCATGGGATTTATTTGGAAAATATAGTCTATTACAAAAACACTTGAATATTTGAAGCTGTCAGAAAGACTTGACCCGGATAAAGTTCCCAAGACCACCCAATCTAAACAGGTGCCTGATATTAGTTGGGGAAGAATGGACATTGGGACAGTCACCTACCTACATAACTCATAGGTGAATCACTTTCAGCTATGGTGGGGGGTTGAAAAAAGTCCCACAAGTTTAAACAACCTACTATATTCTAAGTAAACTATAATTTATTAATAGGCAGGAAAAAGCGTTTTAGAAAGATTGGGGGTGACACATAGCACAGAAATGGTTGGGAAACACCACACCAGAAAGTAGAAAACTGTCTTATTTATTCATGAACTATGTAAGTTGTGCAAAGCATAATTTTAAAAAATCCAAAGAATTTACACAGGAACAAACACAATATACTTCAAAGCAAAACATCAAGTTAATAAAGAGTAAATCTCATCAAACTGTTACAAAATATTCTTGAGTAAGAGCAATTAACTTTAAATAGTATATAATATGCGAAGAAAATGTACACATTTAAAAATTAATTTAAGAAAAAAAAATTGCTGTTGCCATAATGCCTTGGACTGTGGTGAGGATGTAGTGTATATACATGTATTTGTTCAATAAAGGACTTAGAGGAAACAAATTTGTACACATTTTTTAAACTTATTTTAACCTTTTTCATACATAATATGAAAGATAAACTTAAAAGTGGCCCCAAAAAATAGATAATTCATAGCCATTGTAATCTTCATTTATAGATCTCTTTAAGTTGAATTAATATTTTTATGTCATAAAAATCTTTACCTTTAGTTCCTAGCCATAGCTGATCGGCTTCTAGTTTAAATGTAAGTCTGACTTTCCCACCAGCCTTGTTGTACATGCCTGACAATGGTACAGGGGGAAGTCTTTCTGAGTGATTTTTCATACCAGCAGGTACATCTTCTGGTTTGCCATACTTATCCAAAACTTTTCTATGTTGCTAAACACACACCAAAACATAATGGAGATTTAGAATTAAAAAACATAAATATTTTGTTTTAATTTATATGTTTTATTGTTCATAATAAGCCAAAAAAAATGTTCATAGAAACCTTTTGCTCCGATAGTGGTTCTTTTGTTGCCTTAGATGTTGCTTTTTCTTCAGCCTGTAACTCTTTAGAGGATGGGGCACTGACAGAGAGAACATCTGTTAATGTTGAACCAACAACCATCAGCTTGGCACCTTTGACTACTTTTAAATCTCGTAATGTTATTGCATCTTTTGCTAAACCTGTAAGTAATACAAACTGTTAAGGATATGTCAAAAAACTTAAAAAAAGAATACAGATAAGGACTTAATATGTCAATAAAAATGAATGAAACACTAATAAAAATATATATAAAATTTTAGTCAGAAACAAAAAGCAGATCTGGCGTCATAATTAAGTCACAAGTATGACTACAAAAAAATACACAAAACTTAAAATCATTAACTAGCATGTACTTTAAGGTTAAAAGTATGTAATGCTTAACATCTAGCCTGCTCATTTTAAAACAATGATAATTTTTTTCAGCCACTTGTATCTAACTTTCAAACTTATGTATAAGTAAAATCTTTTAGAGTACATATATGATCTAGAAGAGTTCATCTAAGGCCAAAGAATAATAAGTATTGTGTGGCTAGCACAATGCACAACTGTTGTCACCTTTCCCAACTAATATGATGAGTTAACTTCAGTTTGTTGTCCTTAGCTAAGAAAAATTTTCTTACTCATTGGGGAAATAGTCATGCACTCAACAGAGTCTATTCCACATATTAAAGTGAGTGTTGCATTTAATCATCTCAAGTAGAGTGTTGCATTTAATCATCTCAAATATGTTTTTAAGATAAAAAGGTGCCTCACCTTTATACATAATCTTCTGTAAATTTGCAGGAACACCTAGAATAGTTAAAACAATGGTTGAATTTAAAACCGCATTTTAAATAATTGTTTATGTTCCTAGAAAATTAGTGAAAATAAAATAAAAGAAATCGCTTTGAAAATATTAAATCTGCATTTAAACCAACCTGTAAGTTTTTCTATATGAGACTTTAACTGTGATACTGTGTGTTCAACAGGGAAAGAGACATCATATTTTTCTTTCTTAAATATCACATAAAAATCAACCTTTTCAACTTCAATATCTGAGAAATTGAATACAAAAAACATCATATTTAGCATGAACAATTGTTTGATTTATTTTTCTGAGAAGATGCAATTTATTTTTTTTTAATAGTAAAGAATAAAGTAATGTAAATTTAAAATATTTTTTAATAAAGAATAAATAAAATATACATTTCAAATCTATCAAGTTAGGCTAATAATAAAAAGTTTATCTACCGCTAGACTACAATATCTTAATCTCATAAAATAAAATGTATATGTATCCAATTATGTGATATGTTTTTATATTAATCTATAGACAAAACAACTCAATTTATTGTATAAAATTATACAGAAAGATATAACAGTCATATCCTGCTTAACAATTCTTCCATACAGCGCTTTCCCCCAAGATATAAATTTTCATAAATTCCTCAAATTTTTCAAAACTCTTCAGACTTTTAAAACATGGTAAACCTCACGAATATTGCATTACATTTATACCATTACCATAATGAGTCAGTCTGGTAGTGAGTTTGTATACATCTGTGCAAGCCAAAAACTAAGTTTGCATACATACTTATGTTACAACTGTATTGTGTATTAAAAAGGAAAAAAGATTTTTTTATTAGTTTTTTTAAACCATAAATAGTGCTCAAAATTAAGTGCCAGTTTCTAGAAGCCAATTACAATAAGTACTTTCTTGAAAAAAATAACTTTCCTATTTACTATGGTCACATAATTATTTTTTTAATAAATAATTCATTTTTAAAATAAAACATGGCAATAATTGCTGGAATAACAAGTTGCAACTAATTATGTAGAGTGTATATATTTTTTTTTCTTAAAAAATTAACATTAAAAGCGCAAAAAAATAATATATTACTAAAAATTCCACATAGAACATTTGCCCTGCAGTAAGCAGGATATGACTGTTTATATAAAAATAGGTTAATTCTTATCAAATCTATCAAGTTGAGCAAAATTTAAAAAATAAAAAAAGTGTATCTACTGCTAGTCTCTACATCATCTTCATCTCCCACTCCTTGACCAGCTGCTGCTAAAATGGATTGAATCTGATCTTCTGTACATAAAGGGGCCAAGGCAATAGCTTCTGGACTGGAGTCTTCATGGGACTCTGTGGGTTCTGTCTGTTTAGATTCTTGTTTAGGATCAACAGAAGAACCATCCAGTGGTATATCTGTTAAATATAAAGATATCCCATTGTTAAGAAAATTGCAAAATCAAATGACTAGCTGTAACATTCTGTAGTGAGACCTGAACCATCAGCAAGCAAGTAGAAAATATGTTAGACCTTTGGGAAAGAAAAATATTAAAAAAAAAAATACAGGCCAGTTAAGGACAACAAAAAAATTAAGAAGTAGGAATAAATTGGAATTATAGCAGAAATCAAAATGAATAGATTGAGGTGAATTGAGCTCATGGTAAAAATGGAAAGAACTGAGGCACTGCCATATTTAAGAAGAAAAAACACCTAATGAAACAAAGACATGAAATAAAATGATTACAGAAATCTGAGTAAAATATGAAAAAAATGTACATAGTATACATACTAATTATACAATATCAAAGTAAAAAACTGGAGTTCTAATGCAAGTTTTTTTCTATCAAGTAAAGATAACATTGAACATAAATTAAGTAGAAGGCAAATTTCTGAAGGATATGCTAATGGAACCATGTCTACTCTAGTAAACAAATGAGCTATGATAATAACTGGAAATCATCAAATATTATTTTTTTGTTGACAAGGCCTTTTATAACGTACTGGGATATTAAAAATTGGTGTGCCATTGGTATTGAAATTCACAACAAACAATTAAAAGAATCACAAGTTAAGCATGGCATTAAAAATAACAGTGATTTAATTAGGTCACAAGTCAGACTTAAGACAGGTTTATTATTAATGAGAAATAAAAAGTTAGTCATGCTAATATCATATATATATATATATATGTTTAGGACTGCTGATTAACTGCAATTAACGAGCAATTAGTGCGTTAAAAATTTAAGTGATAATTTTTTTTAAACAAACACATTTTTGTACCCAAATGTTGTTATTTCAGATTTGCTTGAAAAATTCAAGAAAAAATCAGAAAAATAACCCAATTCTATAAACAGAAAAGATTTTTAAAAAGTAAGAAAAAATACACGAATTGTTAAGTTTACATAAAATCATAGGGTAAAATCTTATTTTAGAGGCAGAAAATATTTTATTAAATGCATTTTAACACAATTTTTTTTTCTTATTCTTTTAATAAATAATCAATACTATGATTTTGGAATGTTTATAGAGGTAAAGTATCAATAATATTTATCAAAATATTAATTGTCGCTAAAATAAGAGATTACCGTAACATAATCTTTGAGTAGAGAATGGGTAAAAATCAAGAAAACAAAATGTGTTAATAATAATTATTTTACGAAGGAAAAGGCATATGTGAGCAGGACTTACGTGGGGGTGAAGTGTAGCAAAATATGACAGGGATTGGGGGAAGTGGGGTTGCCATGTGTCATGAGTTCGGAACCTACATTCCAGGAAAAACATGTCATCACATGTTTAGCATTGTTGTTGATTTAAAAAAAAAAACTTGCATCACTTGATTGATGCATGTCAATAAACTGGTCTGAATAACTAATTAAATTAGTCCTATTTAATAATGATTAGTGATATGTATAATGACTTATTATGACTTATAGATTATTTCAATTAACGATTACTCTTTAGTAAATTAAACTGACTTTATATTATGCCTATGTTATGTTAGAATATAATGACAAAACCTGTTTAATACAAATAAAGGTATTATTTCGTATTGATTAAAATGTGCATTAATTTGCGATAAAATTGTTGCGTTAATTTCGATCATTTTAATTACTTAATTCTATTTTAAATTCATCTATCGAATTCAAAAATTAATGTCAGTTTTTTATGTTGTTTTTTTTTTTTTTTTAAGTTCACTTCAATAGAACATTGCTATCTATAGTGATCATTGAATAACCTAAAACATAAGACAAGTCATTACCTAATACTAAATCACGTCATGTAACATGCTGATTGCAGATGGTAGATAAATAAATAGCTTTTAAACAAAATATGTAAAAATGTTAAACAATTATTATTTTCATTAGCATGTGTGATTATTTTAGAAGAGCGTCAAAAAAAAAATATGATTATTACTAAAAGCTATTGATAATAAAAGTGAAAAAAATCAGATTTTACCAGAATTTGACGCCATTGTTGTTGATAATAGTTTTTTCTCAATTTCCTTAGCTAAAAGAGTGTCAAGCTAAATTATAAAGGTATGAAATAAGAGAGATCTCCCTTTACCTTTTATGAATGGTTGAACCTCGTTACCGATTTTTTATTAGAAAGGCAGTGGCTACGGTTCGGTCCGACCGAACCCGTATTTTTTTTACTTCGGGTACCAGCCATAGATAATATTGCTCCACACCCTAACCCTTACCCTATCTCTAACCCTATCCCTAACCCTATCCCTAATCCTGAAAAAAAAATTCTGAAAAAAAAAAAAATTATGTTGTTATATAGTTCAGTGCAGCGACTCGGCCGCTATGCAATAATAAGTAAGGCTGGTACCCGAAAAAAAGAAATACGCGTTCGGTCGGACCGAACCGTAGCCACTACGTATTAGAAAAGTGTGCAATCAAGGGTGCGCGAGAGGTTTTTCTGGAAATAGTGAGAGAAAGCAGACACCCCCCCCCCATACCACCATTACAGATTCCCCTATTACGAAAAGATTTTTATTTCTTGATTTTTTACCCCTCTCCTGTACGTAAGGCCTTTTTTTGTTACGATTCTATATACCATAGCCAATGGAGTGAAAAGGGATGGGCTTATGGGGCAGTCCGCCCTAGGCAAAGGAAAAGGTTGGTGTTTCCCTTAGCGTAAGCTGCTACTCAGATTTGCCTTTCACTTATTTTTTAGCTGGTTGATGTTGTCAGCATTGACTGCTATAGACTCCACTACCTCTGTGCCGGATATGCTCGGTCGGCATTGACTGGGGTGCTCACATGGCTATCACAGCCTCCGTGGTGCCTTCATGGCCATCACAGCTTCCATGGTGCCTACATGGCCATCAATCCTCCGTGGTGCCTACATGGCCATCACAGCCTCCGTGGTGCCTACATGGCCATTACAACCTCCATGGTTCCTACATGGCCATCACAGCCTCCATGGTTCCTACATGGCCATCACAGCCTCCATGGTTCCTACATGGCCATCACAGCCTCCGTGGTGCCTACATGGCCATCACAGCCTCCATGGTTCCTACATGGCCATCACAGCCTCCATGGTTCCTACGTGGCCATCACACCCTCCATGGTTCCTACATGGCCATTACAGCCTCCATGGCGAAGAAAGTCTATGTCTGCTGTGGTGGTTGTGGCCAAAACCAAAACTACAGCAACACGGGTACAGTCTCGATTTCATATTAACATCACAGGCACGTGCGGCCTTTCGCCGGGAGGGGGCGGTGAACACTGCGGCATGGACGAGCATCGTTTGCCGGGGCCAGAGAGTTCACTTTCTTTACAACCAGCAGACGACATAAAAGCGCGCTAAGTTAATTATTGTTCTGTTCGGCACTTATCCACTTATTAATTATTTATTTTGAGGTTTTGTTTATTGGGGAGTGGAAACATGGGCATGCACAGATTAATATTAGCATGCTACAAAAACAAAGTGGGTCGATCTGCCGGCCATTAGATAAATGAGTAGGCCATAGGACAGAAGGACCAAGTAATGCCCGTTGGTTTTTTTTTATACATTTAATGTATTTTTGTAAGTATAATCACTGCATTCATTTCATCTAAATCACACCCTTTTGTCTAATTTCTACTCCTGGCACAGCCTTTATGTTAAATGTATGAACTATTGTGGCCCGCGTTTCAAATATTGTACCCGCCTCTGCATTATATCTACACATGTTCCATCCCAGCTGCAATAGTTTTATAACAAATATACTGGATATATTTTTTCTAACCGTTTTCTCCTCTCAAAATTTCTGTTTATTTATTTATTGCTTCATTTTCTTGAAATTGTGCAGACATGTTTTGCAATTAATTATTTTTTTATTTTATTTCTAACAAATATGAGTAAAGAAAAATGTTCATTAAACTAATAAAAGGGATATAACCGTGTTTAACTATGATGAACATCTAATAAATGGGCTACATCCCTTGCATTAATAATACTACAAGTTACACAGATCGAGATCTATGCTAGCACGTGACTACCGCTTACTGGTAGGTCAAAAGCAGTCATACGCGTGCTACATTGTCTCTCTCTCTCTAGCGTCTTTAAAAATGTAAACAAAAACTGAATTTTTAAGCTCTATTACGATTAAATGGGAAAAGGTGCACACTTACTTAATTAAACATGTTAAGATTAAAATGTATTGCAAAATTTTATATATATATATATATATATATATATATATATATATATATATATATATATATATATATATATCTTAGAAAACGGTTTGTTATAAAAACTATGTTTTTATCGTGTCTTGTTATATTACTATAGTGTAACATAATTTTTGTTATATTTTCTTAGCAATAATAAAGCAGCAACAGCTTTCTTCTGTTGTATTTAACCAACTGATATTTTCAATTAAACAGGACATTCGTTTTTTATTTATAAAAGTTTAATAAGTCAGAATGCAAACTAACTTTGATGAAGTTGATTTTCATAATTTACATAATGTAATAGAATATTGTAAAATATGCGATTATTCTTACTTCTCTTTGAAATACTAATTTCGTTTTAATATGTTTTAAAAAGATATTGGTTTTCCCGGAATACCGAGAAATAAGCACCAATCATCCCGACATCCAGGGATAAAAGAAAGACAGGAGATGAAAAACCAAGTGATCTGTTGCACTCAGCGGCGTAGCGTGGGTATCGGCCGCCCAGGGCGGAAGACGATTTTGCCGCCCTCTCATTTAGGTATTTCAATTTAATCTATACTTTTTCCGCCCCCCCCCCCTAAAAAGTAATAACAAGTGTACGCCACTGGTTGCACTTCAGATCATTTTAGACTTTGGGGATTTCTGATCATTTGAGAGGCGGGCTGGCGATTGAGATAACGAACCGTCAACACCATAAATCATAGAACTTGCAAATGTAAAGACGTCAAGTTCGAGACATACAAAAATCATTTAGTTGCCTCTATGATGAAAATTCATTGATATATTACAAGATAGGAGTGTACTGACAGAATCTCAGAAACCTTAAAGATATTGATTAATTTCTTCAGAAGTTTCAGAAATCTAACGAAGTCTTGGATTTATTTGAATAAATGATTTTGGTTGTTCAGCTCATTGTGATTATTCGTAGCTTTAAAGAGAATTCAAATTACAGAAATTTGCTTGAACATAATTACATATTCACAAGTTGGAACAAGAGATTGTGGTCTAACTTCAGTCAAATAACAAAATTTCAAGATTAAGAGCCGTCATCAAACTAAGCAAATCCCCAGTGTTCCCTTCATAGACATGATATTATGTCTATGGTTTTTACATTTTCTCTCTTTTAGTTTGAATCCATAGGTGTCAGACAGAAGATGAACAATGTGTCAGACAGAAGATGAACAATGAGTCAGACAGAAGATGAACAATATGTCAGAAGATGAACTATGTCTCAGACAGACAGAAGATGAACAATGTATCAGACAGAAGATGAACAATGTGTCAGACAGAAGATGAACAATGTGTCAGACAGACAGAAGATGAACAATGTCAGTCAGACAGAAGATGAACAATGAGTCAGACAGAAGATGAACAATATGTCAGACAGAAGATGAACTATGTGTCAGACAGACAGAAGATGAAAAATGTGTCAGACAGAAGATGAACAATGTGTCAGACAGACAGAAGATGAACAATGTATCAGACAGAAGATGAACAATGTGTCAGACAGAAGATGAACAATGTGTCAGACAGAAGATGAATAATGTGTCAGACAGACAGAAGATGAACAATGTGTCAGACAGAAGATGAACAATGTGACGGACAGACAGAAGATGAACAAAGTGTTAGACAGACAGAAGATGAACAATGTGTCAGACAGACAGAAGATGAACAATGTGTCAGGCAGAAGATGAACAATGTGATGGACAGACAGAAGATGAACAAAGTGTTAGACAGACAGAAGATGAACAAAGTGTTAGACAGACAGAAGATGAACAAAGTGTTAGGCAGACATAAGATGAACAATGTTTCAGACAGAAGATGAACAATGTGTCAAACAGAAGCAATCTAGCTCCAATTATCCAATAAATTAAACAAAAAATTATAATGATTACAATAAAAACTATTTTTTTTTAATATTAATAAACAAAGGATTTTTTTGCTAACTTTACACTTCTGATTTAGTTTAATCTTCTATATTTTGAAGGAGGCGTTTCAAATTCTGTTTCAGCCTTTGGTGTCAACATTTCTCTTAATGTTTTTCTGAAAGAAAAAAAAAGTTGTCATAATTGAAAATAACTACAAATATTTCATCAAAAATATTCATTTACAAGAACAATAATAATATATATTCTAGTATATGCTTTATACTTAAAAATGCAAATTAATGAGGGTATTTATATATAAATGTTGCTAGACTTTGGTTATTTCAAAAGTGTCCTTAACATACCCCAAACTCTCTTGATTTGCATCTGAATGGGTGCCAGATCGCTTTCCAATTCTTGATATATTTTGTAAGAATTCACCAACGCAATTCAAAGTTTCCCCCAAGTATTCAATGGATGTCAATGGTTTCATTTCTTGTGTCTTCGTCTGATTTGGTTGCTCAGGTGTAAATGGATCTTTCTGATCAGTGATCGGTATGGATGTTGATGGTCTGATTCTTTGTGCCTCCATCTGATTTTGTTGATTGGATGCAAATGACTCTTTCTGATCAGTGATGGGACTTGTCCCTAGTGTTATCGTTGAGCTCAATAGATCTGTTGCATTTATGACATGGTTTCTGCTTGTCAATACCTTATTTGTGTTCTGATTTGCCGCATTTGACAGAGAGTGAGGAGGGACCAAGTTATTTGGCATTAATTGAGGAGTTATCGAAGAGGTACCAGTGTTTTCACCTATCGAGTTATTTGGCATTAAATGAGGTTTTGAAGACGTACCAGTATTTTTACCAATCAAGTTGTTTGACATGAATTGATGATGTTTTGACGACGTACCAGCGCTTAGACCAATCGAGTTATTTTGCATTAATTGAGATTTTAGAGACATGCCAGTGTTTTGACCAATAGAGTTATTTGGCATTAATATAGGCTTCAAAGACATACCAGTGTTTTGAGCAATCAAGTTACTTGACATGAATTGATGAGGTATCGAAGTTTTACCAGCGTTTTGACCAATCAACTTGCTTGAGATGAATTGAGGAAGTATCGATGATGTACCAGTGCTTAGACCAATCGAGTTATTTGGGATTAATTGAGGTCTCAAAGACGACCCAGTGTTTTGACCAATTAAATTACTTGACATGAATTGATGAGATACTGAAGACGTATTAGTGTTTTGACCAATCAAGTTACTTGACATGAATTGATGAGGTATCGAAGATGTACCAGCATTTTGACCATTCATGCTACTTGACATGAATTGGGGAGGTATCGAAGATGTACCAGCGTTTTTATCACTCGCATTATTTGATATTAACTGAGAACGTATTGAAGAGATACCAGTGTTTTGACCAATCGTGTTATTTGATATTGTTTGTGGAATCAAAACATTACCATTGTTTTTACCAGTCATATCATTTGTCAAAGCTTCATGAAGAATCCAAGAAGTGCCATCGTTTTGACCAATCACGCTATGTGACAGTTGATGAGATGGTATTAAAATAGCACCAGTGTTTTGGCTCATCATAGTTTTTAACATTGTTTGAGAAAGTAGCACAATAGTACCATTGTTTTGACCGGTCATATTATTTGGTATTTCTAACGGTAGTGAATTTTGATCATTCACATGAATTGATCTACCTTGGCCAGATGTCGATGCAATTACAGTGTTTTGATTTTCACTGAAGCATGGCAAAGCTCTTTCTGGCAAAGGAGCTATGTGTTTAGATTGACCTTTCATAAAAGTTGAATTTTCTTTATTTAATGGAGGAGCAGTGGATATGCTTTGACCTTTCACAAAGCCAGAATTTGATGGAGCATAAATAATGTTTTGCCCTCTGACAATATTTGACTTTCCTTGATTTGGTGCTGGTATATTATGTGTGTTTTGATCTCTCACCAAATGTGAAGTTATGTGACTCAAAGAACGATTAATGTTAGCAGTTTGACCTGTCACAGGATGTGAGACACTATGACTCAAAGAAGGATTATTGTTAACCGTTTGACTCTTCACTATCGACACAACAGTTGATTTAGTTCTGACTAAGTTCTGACTAGCTATATCTCTCAGCATGCTTTGGTTTGGGATGTTATTGGAGTCAACGTTTTGATAAGTTGTTATTTTTTGACTCTCTATCTTCTCATTTGGTGTGGCTGTCCTTAATATAGAAACCCTGTTTTTGGTTTCGTCTTGTACATTTTGTGAAGTCCGTTTTTTTAATGTTTCAACACTTTTTAAATATCGGGCAAAATTTCCTTGGTTTGCTATCATATTACTGTGAGCGTTATAACCGATTACATAATTTGACTTTCCATAGGTTTTATTTTGAGCTTCGGTAATGAACATTAGCTGACCTAAGGCCTCTGCATTTTTATCTCTGACATTGCCTGGCATTAGCTGACCTAAGGCCTCTGCAGTGTTATTTCTGACATTGCCTGGCATTCGCTGACCTAAGGCCTCTGCATTTGTATCTCTGACATTGCCTGGCATTCTCTGACCTAAGGCCTCTGCATTTGTATCTCTGACATTGCCTGGCATTCTCTGACCTAAGGCCTCTGCATTGTTATCTCTGACATTGCCTGGCATTCTCTGACCTAAGGCCTCTGCAGTGTTATCTCTGACATTGCCTGGCATTCTCTGACCTAAGGCCTCTGCATTTGTATCCTTGACATTGCCTGGAATTCTCTGACCTAAGGCCTTGGCATTGTTATCTCTGACATTGCCTGGCATTTGCTGACATAAGGCCTCTGCTTTGTTATCTTTGACATTGCCTGACATCCCAAGATTTATTGTCATGTCACGGTTTGCATTCTGATATGTCATATCATTTAACATCATTTTACTTTGCATCACAGCAGTTATGGCATTTTGATCTGTGACATTACTTGACATTGTTACACTTGGTGTCCCATTTTTCCTTACATTAGTATCTGTGGAATTATTTATCACCTCATGAAATGGTTTTATGATGTAGTTATGAAATTTAAATTCCTTTTGATGCTTAGTACTGCAGTCCTTTGACCAGTATTCAACATGACTGTCGATGGCAAATATTGGGTCATGTATTGTGGCTCTCCTGTTGAATAGACTAAAGTGAGATAAAGTAATAAAACAAAGAATAAACTATCCAGGCATGTATGTGTTTTACAAAATTCTTTAAAAACAGTGCATAGGGAGATGAAAAATGAATGTATGCTATCATTTTGTGGTAAAATTTTCATTTAAAGATTATCTTAAAAGAAACTTTGCTCAATACTAATACATGTAATAGCATTTTCTTTGAAACTGAAATTCAGTGCTTAAGACTTTTCTGTGTAAAAATCTTTAGAGCAGTGGTCCCCAACCTTTTCCTCGTCACGGACCGGTCAGCGGACCGGTCAGCGTTTGAGAGTTTCACCGCGGCCCACTGGGGGAAGGAGGTTGATTATAATTATTTGTCCATGGAAAGTCATACAATCGTGAGATAAATACATAAAAAGGAAACAATTTAACGGCCCAGTAACATTTGTTCCACGGACCGGTACCGGTTCACGGCCCATGGACCACTGCTTTAGAGCATACAAGGAGCATCTTAAATCATTTAAATTAAAATCCAACAAATGTCTTCTAAGTAAATATCCACTAAATAATTATTTATTCACAACATATGTTTTGATTTCGAATATTTAAAATGATTGATTTCATTAAGTCTACTTACACAGATGGTCCTAAACAGGAACCTGCAGGCTCAAGAAAAGATTGTAAGATTTCTCTTTCAACTGCAGCTGATGTCTTAGAAAGTTTCCCTCCTTGTCTATTTGGCATTGAAGAAATACTGAAATCTACAAGTAAATATATATATATATATGTATAGGCCTATATATATATATATATATATATATATATATATATATATATATATATATATATGTTGCATTCAAAAACTGTGCATGTAAAAGTAGGTTTGTTTTAAGAAAAGCTACATTGACATATCTTGATTAGTGATCTTACTTGACATGCCTTGGTCTGTGATCTTACTTGACATGCCTTGGTCAGTGATCTTACTTGACATGCCTTGGTCAGTGATCTTACTTGATATGCCTTGATCTGTGATCTTACTTGACATGTCTTGGTCTGTGATCTTACTTGATATGCCTTGATCTGTGATCTTACTTGACATGCCTTGGTCTGTGATCTTACTTGACATGCCTTGGTCTGTGATCTTACTTGACATGCCTTGGTCTGTGATCTTACTTGACATGCCTTGGTCAGTGATCTTACTTGATATGCCTTGATCTGTGATCTTACTTGACATGCCTTGGTCAGTGATCTTACTTGACATGCCTTGGTCTGTGATCTTACTTGACATGCCTTGATCTGTGATCTTACTTGACATGCCTTGGTCTGTGGTCTTATTTGACATGCCTTGGTCTGTGATCTTACTTGACATGCCTTGGTCTGCGATCTTACTTGACATGCCTTGGTCTGTGGTCTTACTTGACATGCCTTGATCTATGGCCTTACTTGACATGCATTGATCTAAAGTGGTCCTTGACATTACTTGATTTATATCCCTCCTTGAAATGTCATGGTATAGGAGCTTACTTATTGTGCCTTGATTTAGGATATTTTTTAACATACCTTGATCTTTGATCTTACTTGATATGCTTTGATCTGCATTTTGATCTGTGATATTACAAAGCATTCCTTTACTATGTGTCACAAAACTACTTGTATTTCTATCTGTGACACTGTTTAATATTCTTTGTTTTTGTGCCTCAGCTATGCTTGTATCTGTATCTGTGACACTGTTTGATATCCTTTGTGTTTGTGCCTCAGATATGCTTGTATCTGTATCTGTGACATTGTTTGATATCCTTTGTTTTCGTGCCTCAGCTATGCTTGTATCTGTATCTGTGACATTATTCAACATCTCTTGAAATGGTATTGTGATAGTGTTATTTACTTGTGGTGGTAGTATGGATTTCAGTTGATCCCCAATTCTGCATTCATTTGACAAGTCTTCTTCTTGACTGTCAATGATTAGTATTGGTTCATCTTCTGTGCCTCTCCTGTTGAAAGATTTAAATCGACACAAATCGAAGAAAGAAAAAATAACCCATCTCAAGAAACTCTCTAAGTAAAAGGATATTTTGTGATAAACTTTGTTTTTCCTTTTAATTGTTCCATCAAAACTCAAGAATAATAAACTTTAGGACTAAAAGTGTATACAGAATTTTTTTCCTAAACAGCAACAGCTGTAAAGTCATTGTCTTTTTAATAATTGGGCAAGATGTACCATTTCTTTTAAAAATTTGACTACAAAGAATCTTATTGATTTTAATATTTTATACCAGTAAGCGTTGTACACAGCCCAGTAGCGTGAAAATTCTACAGCAGGTGCCAGGCATTCTACAGCAGGGGCCAGGCAATAGCAGGAAGGGGTCAGCAAATAGATTTTACTAACTAGAGCAAAAAAGCAGAGGGGGCCAGACAAAACGCAGGGGGGGCCGGCCCCCCCCCACCCGTCTGGTTGTAGATTAATCTTTTTTTTTAAATTTTCGCACTACATGCTAGTAATAATGAGATCATTATAAATTCAATGAGATTGTACAAGATAGTACACAAAGAGCTAGAAACACTTAATTTACATCCAACCAATTTTTCTAAGTAGATATCAATAAAATGTTTTATTTTAGTTGCTGTTTTTTTGTTTTTGTTTTTTTTTTTTGCAAATGTTAATGTAGTATGCTTAAAATGTTTAATATAAAGACATCTAATCTTCTTTATCTACTGACTCAATTTGCTTACAAAGATTGTCCTGAGCATGAATCTGCAGGCTTATGAAAAGATTTTATGATTTCACTTCCATCCTTTTTATTTGGCATTGCAGGAGTACTGAAATCTATAAGAACAATTTTTAAAACTTAACTTCTAAAACCATACCACCAATATAGTTATAAAGAGCCAACTTTTTTCTAACAAAAACATCGGCTATACTATTATTAATTGCCATATTTTCTCTATAACTGTATCGGTGATACAATTAATACATGTCATATTTAAAAAAAAAACAACACTGACGAGCTGGGCTGCCACTAGGTGGAGACAACCCAATTACTTGTCAGAGGTCCCAGGCCTTTAAAAAGGAAGGCCCTGACGTCTTTAAAATTGTGTAAGGGGGGGGGGTTAAAAAGACATTGTTTTAACCATTGGATATTGCTAAAGCGAGTTAATGTTTCTCTTTCATTATCCCTATTTTTATAGCCTGACCATAAAAGGGGTTTAAATATCTAACATTAGGAAAATAAGTTGATATTATAGCGGGGCCAGTACTTTACATCAGATATCATGTAAAACATTGTATAATAACACATTTGACATCCATGTTTGAGTGAGGATCGATCAGAAAAGAAGCAATGGATACATTGTACCATGGTGTGCCAGAGAGTTTGGTAAATGATTTGCTCCACACCTGGCCGAATGTTTCTTTTCATAATCCAGGATTGGGAAAGGGGGGGAGGGGTAACATAGAAAAAGATTCTATATTAGCTATAAGACTTTTTTCCAACATTCTGGTCTGTGATAAAAAAAAAAGTTAATGTTTACTCATTGCTTTGCTAATAGCCAGGTCGTAATGGATGCAGTAAAACTATCTAATAAAAGGGGGTAAAATATGCATTATATATTTGCCAGTAATTTGCAGCAGATATTGTCCATACATCGGTCTATATCAAAAAATATTATAAAAATTCTAAAAATGGAGTTTGTCATCTTTATGTTTAATACATTTATATTTGACCTTTTTAAAAAATATGTGTGTGTGACATTAGGGAATTAATACATTGAGATTACAACATGGCTACCACCATGTAAACTTAGGTCCCTGACAATAATCACACACTGGGGCCACTTTTTGTCACACCCACCAATTGCTAATGCATTGTATAGTCCCTATGAGCCCCTTACATGTGTTTAGTTGGCCATGGATGCATAAAATAAAACTGTTAATGTTAATTCATTTTGATAATTGTCACAGAGGATTTCTACAGAACCATCATTTAGTTTAAAATATATGTGTATATTTTCTAACTGAAAAACTACTTATTCAAATGCTTATGATACCAAAGCCTTGCTTGGCATTCCTTGATATGTGGACTTACTTGGCATTCCTTGTAATTTGTCCTTATATGAAATGCCTTGATTTGTGGACTTACTTAACATGCCTTTATATGTGGTCTTACTTGATATACCTTGATCTGTGGATTTTCATGACATGCCTTGACTTGTATATTTAATGATTTTCTTAATATTTATCTTACTCTATGTACATTAAATTGCAATCTTTATGGTTTAATTATGATCTTGCAAAGTAAATTTTAGCATTTATTTACCAGATTATGTACATATTTTTTGTTTAAATATTGTTTTGAAATTGCATAGTGATTATTTAGTTATGGCCCTATATAGATCTTCATTATGTTCATCTGTCTTTACCTTTGAATTCTTTATATCTGACCAGGTCTTCATCAATTATATGCATTACGTTTGCTGTTGATTTAACTCTTTCAGGTACAGGCTTTTCCTTTTCCATTTTCATAGACGTATAGTCTTCAAAAGCTTTTTCAAAGCTCTCTTCTGATGTAGTGCATTCATTTAAATAACTCTAAGGAAAAAGATATAATAGGTTTCTTAAGATATGATTTGAAATGTATGCTAATTTGGTTATAAATAAAAAAAAAGACATTGCTTGTGATAAATGATTATGATTATGATTCAGTTATCTAACTGGGGCTTTAGAGCCCAAGGAAGTAGCCTATCTAGCATCAGTGGCACTTTGGGCGACTTTAAGAATGCTAACCCATTCCCATTCCAAAAAATATTAAAGAAGTTGAAATACTACCCCTTGCTGGGGTAAGTTAAGTGCTGCCAGGCCCGTAGCGTGCGGGGGGTCAGGGGGGCCTGGCCCCCCTGCATTTTGTCTGGCCCCCTCTGCTAATTTGCTCTACTTAGTAAAATGTATTACATGCCCCCCCTGCTATTGCCCGGCCCTGTTGTAGATTGCCTGGCCCCTGCTGTAGACTGCCAGTCCATAGTTATTTCACTGAAAATTTAAGATGTTATTTGAGACATTAACTTTCTTGATAACATCTTGGCTTAAAAACTTACAGTAGTTCTGGTCAGAAACACTTGCTTATAATGCAGAAATACAAAATCAATGTTCAAAGAAGTATCTCTCATATGATCATATGTCTAAATTCTTTTATTACTAGCTGGGATGAAGTGGTAAATTTAAAACGTAACATGTAAGGAATTTCTTAATCATAATCGATTTCTTCATTCTGAAAAAAATTCTCATCAAAACTCTCTTATACTAGTTATACTGCTGGCAAATATTTGTATAGTGTATTAAATTTTTAAAGGATTTCTTAATTTTATAGGCCAGCATATTCTTTTTTATTTAGTTCCAATTCTCTTTGCATAATTTTTGTTTAAATTTATAGTTATAAAAATGAAAACATCTCTTTAATTCTATTTTGTTAATTAGTTATGAATATAATATTAATTAATATATTTTTTATTCTATAAAACTACCTGGGCATCAGTAAGTGTACGTTGGACTAACTGTTTAATGGCAAAGTTGTCATCTTTTATTACACTGTCTGTTAAAGCTTCGTTCATTGCTTCTGTACTTAGTAAACAAAGCTGTTAATGGAAAATACCAAGAGCTATATTTATGAATTTTCATCATTATTTTTATTACGGTCCAAAATACATATTTCTTTTATGTATTGTCGGAAAGATGGAACGATTTGACTGAAGGAGTAATATGACTAGCAACATGAATTATATTAGAATATTAATAATTTCACCATGTAATTTAGAAAGGTTGTTTTTAAACTTTGTCAGGCCCGTTTTTTTTTACTTTGGAGCCCCTCTTAAACTACTTACTTTCCTATAGGGACCACTAACCAGTAAAAAAATTGTTCCGCTAGCAAAAGTTATTTTACAAAAAAAAGTTTGTAATGAAATAGTTCAAATTATTAAAGATATCTATGTAATTTTTCCATTTGTAAAAAGAAAGAAACAGTAATGAAAAGTAGGCTCACTAGTCCTTTTTTTTTTTAATTATGAAAACCAAATACAAAATTGTATTATAAGATTGTATGAAAATTTAGAATTAGTATATACATTAATTAAAAAGAAGGTATTTCAAGCTCCTACACTGTTTTCAGAAAGTATCTTTGTGATAAAATCATCCAAACTGTCCCCACCAAATGAAATGTCTTTTTTGTCTGAAACTAATACAAAAACAAGCAATCAAAGCATTTATACAATATATTTACCTAATTAATAATTCAATGCTTTAATATATGTCATAAAGAGAAGATTGAAATGAAAATTTAAGATTTTACCATCATTTATTTTTTTCTGTCTCTTCAAAAGAATCATTGATTGAGGGTTTGCCACTTTTTTAATGAATTTTTGTCCAAATCTTAAATATGGATAGATTTTTCTATTAGTTCAAATTATTCCATTAGAAAATAAAAGATATGTAGCAAAGTCCAGAATAATTTGTTAATATTTTTTTTTAATTAATGCTAATAATATACAAACATTTATCACCTTTGTGAACTAAAAGGTTCAAAATCTGAGTAGTTAATAATAAGTCGCACTAAAGGCCTAGATGGTTGTCTGGCGTTATGTTCTTCTCCTATAATGAAAATGACAATATACTAAACATAATATGTACTTGTGACTTGTTAAAAAAAAAGTAACATGTATACTCTGAAATATTTTTTTTTTAAACATGAATTTTTAAAAAATACTAGTGAAATGCTTACTAGCTTTTTTTAAAATTTCTTTCACTTTTTGAATGCATAAACTTTCAGCTTTCATTTTAGAATCTGGTTCACCACGCTTAACATATTCATTTAAATTTATATTCTCTATGTAAAGCTGTCTTACAGTCATTAGTGGAACTGGTGTCATTTGGCATTTTTTACCATTGATTTCTAATATTCTGACATGCTTGAGAACTGTTTCCGCTAAAATAAAATAAAAAAATATTTATTTATAATAAATAAATTTATAAAAAATACTATATTTAAAAAATAAAATGGTGATGCCATTGATTTTTTTTTAATTAAAAAAAGTATTTATCAATTTTCTAACATTCTTTTAAAGATGTAGCAATACTGCTTCCTGGCTGACATATTGAAAAATTTTGATTTGAGCTTTTTGCAGGTTTCTTATCTGTCAGCAAACATTCATGTTCATGTCCCCAGAAAACAAGATCAAGAAAATCATCCAGAAAATGTTCAGGTATATGATTTGTTGGAGTATGTGGAACTCGATTTTGATGAATGACAAAAATATTAAACCAGCTTTCAGGAAACATTTTTGGCCTTAACATTGAAACTTTCTGGAAATGAAAAAAATACTATGTTAGTATATAGTATACTTTGGTATACTAAATAGATCTGAAAGTCTAAATACATTAAATAATTGAATAAAATGTTGATATTATCATAAAATTCAAAGAAACAATCCAATTAATTTTACCTTTTTGAGAAACATTCTGTGTAATCTTTCATCTCTCACAGATCCTAAACCATACAATGCAATTTTAGTTTCTCCTTTCTTAAGAAGTAATGGTGAGATTTGAATTTCGTCCAGTGAAGTGGCTTTACCAAAGTAGTTGACTAACCCTGCTGTATGAAGCAGATCAAGTGAACATAAGTTTCCAGGTCCAGTTGGATCGTCATGGTTACCATGTATGGAAAATAATGGTATAGAAATATTGAAGTTTGGTTCTTCATAATTCACATTAGGAAACGTGCAATGCTTAAAGTCAATAGACTGATCACTCAAGTATTCAAAATGAACAGGTTTATCTCCCATACAGTATTTCCGAAGTAATGCTAAACATCCATGTAAGGTTGATCTTGAGGGTTTATTGTCATGAAATAAATCTCCCCCAAGTAAAATGAAGTCCACTTCCCTATCACGAGCAATCTGGAGAATTTCTTCAAAAGTATTTAGAGAGTCTTTACCTCTAACTGGATCCCTTTCCTTAAAACCAAGATGTATGTCTGTAGCCACTAATATCTTAAAAGTGTTACTTTGGTCTTCAAACGACATGTTTGTTCAGTATTTATTTCTGTTACTGTAATATACAAATGGGCATACATTTAAATAAATTTATATATATATATATATATATATATATATATATATATATATATATATATATATGCATTAGGGGTATGACTAAAATATAATCATATTTGGTGGATCTTTCTTTGTATCACAAATAAAGAAAATGTAGGTAATTTTTGCTTTGCATAAAAAAAGTTCACCCTCCAACCGACCCAAATATTTTTAGAAAATAAACATTTTTAAATTTTTTGATAAAAGTTTCACCATTACAAATAAAAATGACATAAGAATAATATTGATAATTGTTACAATGTTACAATGTACATTTCTATTGTAGTTAAAAGAAATTTAATGTTCAATTTTTCAATAAATTTGCAAAGTGAAAGTATACCTTGCAACACTCAAATTGCACGCTCTGCACAGACATTTGAATGCTGCGTTGGTATACTGCTGGCTCTGTGGACCAAAATGTCTTTCATGACTTCAAAGTCCGGTATCAGAACAAATAATAGCAAACAATAAATTGCATTGAGTCCCATCTTGCATCACTCATGTTTGGAAGTGATCGAAAAATTACTTTTGGAAAGCTTTTTTGGAAAGCTTCCCGTAGTTTTGGAAATCATGTAGCATGATATAAAATGATCGCCAGCACTCTTGTTCTGATTTGTTTAGTGGTGCTCCAGAATTATCAAATGCTTTTCTGTTATTGTTGAAAAAAAGAAGTAGCTGATGTTTGGTGAAGTTATTGATGTACTAAAATGATCAATCATGACGTGTTTCAATATTGTATCTAGAAAGTGGTTTTGTCATCGGTTGCATACAGCTTTTCTAATCCAACATCTTAAAAGTATTTCTGTAACAGTGTGACTGGACCGGTGTATTGGCTGCAGCTGTGTCAGAGACATTTTTATTGAAGGCCAGATTTCATATTCATTGAGCACAGTTTTTATTCCATTTAATATTGTCTCCCCTTTTGTATTTGCCAGCTGAAGAACAGCGAGTCTGACATCACTTTTTTTCATTTTTTTTTATAAAAACAACCTCATATGCTTTATTTTTTTGTTGGTCATTCCATCAAAGTGTAAGCACCAGTGTTCTTTCTTCCTTGAAATTAATTTTAAATTTTTCTTCTTCTTTCATTAGACCTTTGTAAACGCCATTTTGAGTTGAAGTAGATATGCAAACTCCAGTTACTGAGGTTTCACAGACTTTTTGTGTCTTACTTGTACTCAGTTTTGTGGCCTTCACTAAACGCACTGCAGAAGCAGTTTTTTTTTTCTTTTAGACTAATCGTTTCTCATTATCTTGCAAGTACCGAAACACTGTTCTTCGCTCACAAAATCTTTTTACCTACTGAATCTTCTGTATCCGCAATTGGTAAGACACTTGATTCAACATTTTTTTCCGTATAGCGTTCTGTGACTTACACTTTATCTTTAAGTATTTAAATTTTTTTTGGGAGAATCTTTTATGAATTATCTTCTAAGGTACAATAGCCTACTTTTCCTTTTGTCAAAATCTCTATCCTGGTACAACCACTCTCCTTTTTCAACTGTTACATTAAACATCGCTGTGAAATCATAGTTTCCAGGTCTTTGATTATGTCCTTCAAACTTCTTAATAATATAGTCAATTTTCCTCCCAACTGTTGATTTAGCTTGTTGAATTGACTATGTAATTTTTTTCCATAACTTTTTTACTGTTTTTACATCAAAAGTTAATGTTTTATATCTGTTCACGATATGTAGATCCATTGGAATTATTCACATTTGATCAAGACTGTCAACAGGACTATGCTTTCGTGATTTAATGCTTTTTCGGAACTGCACTAGATTTAAAGACCAAATTATCTTGTTCTTCTCGAAAGCTGGAGTATTTTTTGACATAACTGCACTGAGACAATCCGTAAACGACACAAGTACATATTATGCGTATAATAGTTGGCAAATAAAATGCTGATGGTGCATAGAACAACAAAGAACAGAATTACAGTCAAAATACTAAATGCGGGTATGACATATGATTTACTCGGCGTTTGGAGGGTGACCTTTTTTAACAGTTGAGGGTTTTTATTGATATTTTTTGTTTAGGTATGATAAATATCCACTTGTGGCAGTATGGGGAATAAAAAATAATTTTAAAAAATTGTAGTCATATACCTAATATGCATGTATGTATAAAACGCGAATGTCTATAAACTAAAACAACAACGAGGAGAAAAAGTGAGCTGGAACTATTATTTTGCCTCGAGACCCACAAGCTGGAACTATTACTTTGCCTCGAGACCCACAAGGACATAATTACGACTGCAGGAGAATTAGCTAAAAAATGTGTGAAATATCCAGCCTTGTCAAAAGTGAGCATATGCAATGGAACATCAAGAAGTTAGTGCTATGTGATTTCAAATTTCCCAAAACACAACAAAGACGTAAAACACGGCAACAGTCAAACAGAGCAGGTTTAATTAAAGCATTGAGGACTATGCAAATCATTTTCATTTGACTGTGGTACACTGCTATACACAAATTAAAAGTTTCATCTAGTGATAGATGAAAAGGGGGGCACTGAGATGGATGACTGCATCATTTCAGTTTCAGTTTCGATTATCTTTTCCTGGAATTACCAAAAGAATGGGTAGATGTGTGTTGTAGCTATCAGTAGATGTGTGTTGTAGTTATCAGTAGATGTGTGTTGTAGTTCTTTATCCTAACCTCATCTCGCCCCCTTCCGCTTCTTTAAAAGTTTTAAAAATATTGTAGAGGAGAATGGGGTAGATTTTTTAAAATATGCATGAAAATATGTTATAGATATCTTAGATGTAATTAAAATTAGCATTGTCTATATCCATATCTATGGAGGCGGTGGCGAAACTATTGGGTGGCGGGGGTGTAGTCTGCCCCAGGCGGCATCTACTTTTTCCACCGAGGGGTGCCCCCTGCCGTACATTTTGGCATGATAACGGGACATATTTATTCAGAGTCCGCCCCCGGCGCTACTAGCGCTAATTGTTGCGGGGGGGGGGGCTAATATGAAAAGCAACTGAAAAAAGGAACTTTGTTATTAATTGTTCAGAAAAAAAAAGTAAATTACTCACACAGGGCCCTAGACACGTGACATTCTTCACTCAATCTACTCAAACAGGGCTTTGGACACGTGACATTCTTCACTCAAACTACTCAAACAGAAACAGGGCTTTGGACACGTGACATTCTTCACTCAATCTCATCTTGACAATCAGACACAATACGACTATTCATTGGCTTACCTACATTAAGAAAATACAAACCGCCAAAAATCGATTTTCAAAGCTAGAGCACATTTTCTTTAACAGAACTGTTTCTAATGAAACTACATGTAATACACAATAATTGAAAATCTATCCGACGTATTTCCCAGTTGTAAAATATGCAGAAGTGTAACAACTTTTATATGTGTCAATATATATTTATTAACGCTGATAAACTGTTTTGTCACAAAATAGTAGTTCAGGCTCAGCCATTGCCTGCTTTAAAAAAAAATCGGAAATGTCCGTAATACTTTTATCAAACAAACAGACCAGAGTTAAAGGAGGGAAGTAAAAACCTGGATGTTCAGTCTTTTTCTGGGTCACTGCCTCACTGGTATCTTTATAGCTAAATGCGAGAGGACCCTGAAGTAAAATCAAAAGTTGCTAGCAATGCCACTGCTTTTTGATGTGTTTTGTTATGAACCTTAGCACGCATGAGTGGTTATCACACACATTTTTTCAAGGCTGATATATAAGACTTAATTCCATGCTCGATCGTGTATGTATTAATTTAGGAATCTCACATTGAACATTGTCTTAAGTAGAATACCTTCTTGTGAAGTCCCTAAGAAATACTTTTTAAAACTGGTCTACATCAAAGTACACTATATTTAAAGTTGCTTGCTAAACAACTTATGAGGTTGGCTTCAGTGGCGGAACTAGTGGTAGTGGTTCCCTAGAAGGACTCTAAAAAATTCCATCCATTCCCTTGCCAAAAAAAAATTTAAGAGGTTAAAATGCCGCCCAATTGCTGTGATGGCCAAGTAATTGCCACCTTGGGCGGGCCGCCGCCCCTCCATCAATTGGGTTGAGAATATTTTTTGTTATAATGTTTTTTTTTTTTATATTCTATAAGGATGGTCTTTGATAGTTGAAGTCCGTTATAACATAAAGGAAAAAAAAAAGATGACCATATAGGCCAACGGTCAGCACGGCTAGCACGTGATAAAATGTTTCCTCGTCTTGTCCACATTACTGGCACCGGAAGTTGAGATCGGGCCGAAGTCGTTTGAAATAGCCTCTCAGAGATCAATGCCCCGTACGAAAGTGGGCGATCGGAGCCTGCTTTGTCCTCCGGATCCACCAACTAGGGGGGGGCGGAGGGGTGGGGGCGTTTAAAGAACCACTGATTTCACACGAATGAAAGGATCTTGGCAAATAGTGCCTTCCAGTGAGATACATCACCTAAGTCGCTCAGGCCATTTTCCCATCCCTGTTATGGCTGGGAGAATAGAGAGCGTGTCTGTCGGGAGAATAGAGAGCGTGTCTGTCGGGAGAATAGAGAGCGTGTCTGTCGGGAGAATAGAGAGCGTGTCTGTCGGGAGAATTAGACCTGCCGCATGAAAAGTCCCAGCCTGCAGCCACTCATACATGTGCCTATCCACGCTCTTGATCCGGCTTTCACCACTGCTTCATAAATGCACAGAGAACTACATGGCTCAGCGAGATCTCTCCTGGAAATCGGGTTGGAGGGAAACGAGATGAGCATCATTTCCAACACTTGTTTGACCACCTTTGCTGACTACATCGTCAATATAGAGCACTCTAGGTAGGAGCAAAAACTGTGACCGCTAGATACAGGTGAACTCTACTGCACCTGCCTTGGGTGGCACTTTGGTAGCAAGCCGGACCTTTCACGCTGCAGCCCGACCTACATGCTGTGGCTTACAGGTTTGACTCCCAATGTGTCAACTACCTGTATTTCCCGTGATACCTCCATGGCCAGTGCACTATCGGCTATGGTGTGGAAGTGAGAAGGGTATCATAAAACCGTACCTTTAGTGGTTTTATCTAGGAGATAAACGTCTCAATCTTACAGGGACCACATACACACTGCATCTGACTGAATCGCCCTTAGTTTTGTTACTTTGTAAGACTTAAACCAAACCTAACGCTATTTGACTTAAACCAAACTTAACGTTATATAACTTAAGCTTAACCCTTAACGCTACTTCCGTTTCGGTTATATTAACCCCCCCCCCTTTTCCTCCACCATCTACATTACTGCTACTTTTAGACTTGTTCAAGCGTAACGAAGTCATTTTTAGAAACCGTGAATAAACAAAAAAAAAATGGTACACCAACCAGAGAGGTTTTAGGGAGAGCCGTTTTTAAGTCTTTGGAGGCCCTAGATATGTTGAGTTGTTGGGTGAAAGTATTTGACTGATGCTTGGTAGACAGGTGGTGTCACTGTGGTTTCAGCAAATGACCTGCCTCCAGTGGCTGATTAGGGTGGGGCTCAGAGGGCGCGCGCCTGGAATCCTGAATATATGGGGACCCAGCAACACCTCAAGGTATTATTAAAGAAAAGTAAAAGTGTCTTTAGTGTCATCATCAACAGCTTGGATGCCTTCCCTAAAAATATATCTTCTAAAACAATAATTCCTTATATCGGTAGTCACTGTGGTCCTGCGGAGCCACCAGCAAAGTGGGCCCTATACGACGCCACTGTTTGACATTCTGTCTTTAGTAAATCGTGGCATTGTCTTTTACCTCCTTCATTTCAATCAATTTAAAAAAATAAAGATAACAAACTACAGTGTCCAATTCTAGCCTTCAACAGAAAATAGGTAAAAAAACAAGCAATTAAGCCTGTTCCATTCTGGACAGAGGACGTGTTAGCGCATTTTCAGTACGTATCAGTACGTTTGTTAGCTTTCAGTAAATATTTGTAAATTTTGGAAATGTTTATAAATTCAATTGTGTAATGCATATATCTGTAAAAAAATATTATAAAGACGTTTCTTTATATTTGAAAAAAAAATTATTTTCTCTTAAATCTAACTACAAGTGGTTTGTGGTTACTGATATAGGACTCATTATTGAAAACATTCGAAATTGTAGTCATTTAATCGTCCGAAAACTCCGTCAATTGTTGCATAGCTCTGATACTTTCGATTAAACTCAGAACACAAACTTACTATTTCATTTGATGAGTTTCTTAATAAATCTTGGTGAAACTACGTGCTGCAGTATTTCGCACCAAATGAATGGGTTATTGAACGTACACGGTGTAGAATGGGGCTATATATATAATATATAAGCCCCTTAGGAGCCCTGAAGCCCGGCCCTCAGAGGTCAGATCGCGAAATGGACTTTTGATGTACACATGGCAGGCCAAGACCTACAAAATGATATATACATCATGGGTCTAGGACTTATGGTTGCTGAGATATAGGGCGCTCCTTTATTAATATAGCTTATATAGTAAAAAAAACGGTACTTTATAAGCCCCCTTTTACGGCCCTCAGAGGTCAGATCGCGAAATGAACTTTTGATGTACACTTGGCAGGCCAAGACCTACAAAATGATATATACATCATGGGTCTAGGACTTATGGTTGTTGAGATCTAGGGTAATGAGAGACAGACAGACAGATAGACAGACAGACAAAACGGGGACAATAGAGCATTTTTTTTTTCGAAAATGCTCTAAAAATCACAGGAATTCTTGAACGATAAATATTGTGTAATTTAATGGTAAACAAGTGCAATGATATAATAATGTTAATAATAATTCTAATGGAGATTTGTCCAATAATGTAGGGTTTGGAAGGGAGAGGTTAAGATAAAGAGTATTAAGCAGGGTCATGAATTTAAAATTTTAGTTTAAATAGCTTATTTTTGGGATAAAAATAACTGTTATAACATATACAAAGGTAAAAAAAAATTTAATTAATAGAAAATTTCTTGAAAAGAAATATACAGTGAAATGAATGTGTTGTGGGTACAATTTGTGTAATTATCAGAATATTTTCAAAATGAAACTATAAAAAAAAATTACAAAAATATTAAAATAGCAGTAACTACATTAGCAGTGACTACATTAGCAGTGACTACATTAGCAGTGACTACATTATCTGGAAGATTTCATTGACCTTGTTGTCTGGGGTCATGAACATGAATGTTTGCTGACAGCAGTGACAACATTAGCAGTGACTACATTAGCAGTGACTACATTAGCAGTGACTACATTGGCAGTGACTACATTAGCAGTGACTACATTGGCAGTGACTACATTAGCAGTGACTACATTAGCAGTGACTACATAAACAGTGACTACATTAGCAGTGACTACATTAGCAGTGACTGCATTAGCAGTGACTACATTAGCAGTGACTACATTGGCAGTGACTACATTAGCAGTAACTACATTAGCAGTGACTACATTAGCAGTGACTACATTGGCAGTGACTACATTAGCAGTGACTACATTGGCAGTGACTACATTAACAGTGACTACATTAGCAGTGACTACATTAGCAGTGACTACATTAGCAGTGACTACATTAGCAGTAACTACAATAGCAGTGACTACATTAGCAGTGACTACATTAGCAGTGACTACATTTAGCAGTGACTACATTAGCAGTGACTACATTAGCAGTGACTACATTAGCAGTAACTACATTAGCAGTATTAATAAATAAAAATGATTTCATTTAAAAACATACTGTGAAATTGTATCTCCAAACCTTTGAGGAAGTAATAAAATTCATGACAATTAGTGTGGTGAAAATAAAGTTAAAAAAGCTTTTGACATTAATGAAACAAAAAACATGCAACAATAAATTAGGTGCTCAAAATTATACTTCAAATAAGAACTGTCTTATTTTCCTAATGAAGATTTTTCTCCATTGCCTCCCGTTTCTGATGTTACTTCTGTGATAATTCAGATTTCATATTTTTAATAATACCAGTTAGATAGAAATAATGAGAGGTATTATTAAAGAGTTTTTAAAAAGCTCAAGAAAAATCACACCATGTTTAGCAGTGTTATTGAGTAGAAAAATTTGTTTTCAATTTAAACAGCTATGATTTTTTTCTCTAATTTTTCTGCATCTAATATTTTTTGCCCTAGCCATGCAACTGAGTAGGCCTATTCGTAAAATTTAAAAATAAATGTGCATATAACGCCTTATTTACACTGTTCATAAAAACACTTTAAAATAATAACATTGTTTCAGAAGATAAGTCTGCAAATGTTATAAAAATTATTTCTTTTGTATTTTACTTAAGCCTTCTTCTGATACATCAGAATTGGTGATTCCTCTTTTGTTTGTTGATGTTTTAGTTTTCTGTTGAGCTCTCATGTGATCAGAAAAATCTTCTTCTTCACTGTCATCCAATACTATTGGTTCTTCTTTTGACCCTTTCCTGTTAAATCAATCAAAGTAGCTCATTGAAGGTAGGCCCATTCATTGATTTTAGAGGCATCAATTCAGTTAAAAGAAAAAAAAACAAGTAGTAAAAATTATAAAAAAATATGTCGATTTGATTTTCTGTGTTCTGTAAATCTCTTTTATTATTTTCATTGCTAACCTTATCAATTATGAGTTCAAAGAATGGTAGAAAGTGAAAACATGTAACAGTGGAGTTAAAGATGGAAATAATCATGAAATATAAAAATTGTGTTTGTGTGTTTGACATGGTTAATGAGAACAGCTTGGAAAAATCTACTATCTCCACCATCGTTAAGAACAAAGATTCAATTTAATCTTAAATACGTGAAAACATACATTCTATACATTTTGTTAGGTAAATGACCAGACTTTATTGAAAAAGAATGATTCTTTCATCTTGAAACAAATTGTTTCTATGTCATTGATTTCAATGTTTTGGATTACAAATGTTCCAGATTATAAACCAGTTTCAGAAACAAATTAAGTTTATAACACTTTTTACAAGTTAACATTGTGCTGAAATATTTTTATCATGTGATGATAGAAAGAAAGAATTATATTTAATGGGATGATAAATAGAATCAGGAAAATTACATCCAACGACAAAGAAAATTCAAGAAGACGTCAGTAAAATATTTTCAGATTTTTGTTAAAATGTTTTGAAATGCTTACTTTGATGGTACTGAACAGGAACTTGAAAGCTGTGGAAAGGTATTTAAGCTTGCTTTTTTTGTCTTTGACTCTTGTGTACATTTTTTAGTTGATGTAGCAGTAATGCTAATATCTAAAAGTAAATCATAAGTAAAAAAAAAAACATGTATAAATATATACAACATTTTATGGAATCTGATAATATATGTTTACTGTATAATAGTTTTCAGTAATATAACTTAAATTTATCATATGTAATACTACATAATTTATAGAAAAGAATCAAAAGAGTTTTAAAAAAATATTTCATTAGAAAAATATCTCAATAATTATAAAATTTAATAGCTCATTATACATGTATATATCATTATTTTGGACATTACTTGATATTCCTTGATTTGGTGTCACAGAATAGACTGCATCTGTGACATTACTAGATGTCCCTTGACATTGTGTCAAACTAGTGTTGTTGTTTTGAACTCTCATTTGTGAATCAATGTTTGTAATTACACCAGTAATGTTTGTATAGGGTTCTTGACTTGCTATAAAAAATGTGTGCATAATTTTTAATGCATGCTTTTTTTAAATCATTATATATTTTATTTATGACATAAATATACCTACATTCATTTAAATATGCCAATATTTGTAATAACTTTATTACAGTTAATATTTTGTATAAATCTGTTAATGGTGTGGCCCAATATTCTTTGGAATTTTATATCAGAATAGCTTTTTAAAAATGCATTAAAAAAATGAAGGTTGCATGTATCAATTCATATTGTACACATAATGATTTAGGCTACCTATCTGTTTCTCACTGTCTTTCATCTCTTCATGTTTTAAGCCTATGGTTTGATTTGCAGTTGAAGGTTTAGATGTCTGTGCTTTTCTAATTTCTTGAATTTTGAACTTTAAAGCTTCTGAATTTTCTTCTAATGTATTGCATTGTTGTAAATCATTCTAATAAATAAAAATAATATAATAATTATAAGTTACATATAAAGTTCATAATCTATATATCTATTTTAAAAAATATTTCACAACTAATACACATTTGATTGTTGTAGTAAAATGTAAAAATATTGTAAAGCTACCTGGATGCTTTTCAATGTGGATTTCACTAATGTTTCAATTGCTTGAACATCATCATTAAAAATACGGTCTTTCAAAGCTTTATTCATATCTTCCACACACAGTAAAGTGAGCTATAGCATGGAAACAAAGACATAGTGTAATGATTTATTTTGTCTCTTTTGGAGGGAGAATATACTGTATACATTTTTTAAAATGTATTTCTAAACAGGCTCAGCAATAGAATGAATTCGGTTTAATTGTTGAATGTAATATAACTTTATCAGACATGTTAAATTTCAAATTTGTCAATAGTAAATGATAATTTTCACAGTCATCTATATACCTTTGTAATTGTAAGAAGAAATAAACAGAAACTAATATATTGCTAATACTAATGGCTACATGTATTTGAATACACAGTAATGTAAAAAGTGCACACAAAAATTAAATAATTTAAACTCATACCCCATTCTCAGACATATTTTTTTGTATCATGTCTTCAACACTGTCACCATTCAATACACTGATACTCTTGTCTGAACCTAGAAAAGGTGTGAAATCTTTAGTAAGCAAAAAATCAAATATTTAAACAATATAATAATAATAATAAGTAAGGAAGTTTTATTTCATAAGATTAAGATTTTTTTAAATACTTATGTACACTTTTTTTTTACCATCAGTTGATTTTTTTCTGTCTCTTAAGAAGAATCAGTGATTTTGGGTTAGCTACCCTGTCAATGAATTTCTGTCCAAATCTTAAAAAGAGATAATAGTGTTTTATTTTTATTTTATTATTACAAATTATATTATTTCATGAAAATTGCATCAAATTATAAACCTAGGGGACGATCTTTCTTTTAGAATACCCAACAAGTCGATGGGGTATAATCTTTTAAAAAATGGTAATTTATACTAGGGGATGCTGTGGTAGTGTGCTCAACTGATAATCGAAAGGTCTTGAGGATAAGTGCCAGGACTTTTCTCGGGTTTAATTGATATCTCTGTCCTACCAGCTTACAAATGGGTATTCAACATTTGTTGGGGAAAGTAAAGGTGGATGGGCATTGTACTAGCCACAAAACCCCATAGAATAGCTGTGGCTATAGAAATAGATAAACTGTACTCCATCTGACACCTATGGCCTGTATCGACTTTATAAAGGAGATTTTACTTACTTTTATTTTTATAATTACTTGTATATCTGAGTAAAATCTGTATTTGATAGTATTTATAGAACTAGTTTGATGTTGACTGTGGCAGTGTTAAATTTATGTTTATTTTAACTTCTACTGGGTCATAATCACAACTGTCATCAGCATTAGGTAAAGACGGTGATCATTCCTGTAACTCTAGATGTAGACAAAACACTCCAAATTTCAATAATTATTTTAAGAAATACTCCAGCTATTCATAAAAAATAAACATCTTAATTTGTAATTGGAATAAATTCAAAAGAGGATGCACTAATACAATGACTGGAGAAATCTTTATCAAAAAAGAGAACATCATAGAAAAATGGAGATAAAGCATAAAAGATCTATTTAACAAGGAAATAGGGAAACTGTTACAAGAAACATTTAGAAAATACAGTTTATTAATGTTTACATAAAACTCATTTCTGTACTGCTTTTAATATTTCCTTTTTCTTCTGAAATGGTTTAAACTTTCAGCTTTAAGTTTATATTGTTACCTTTGTGAACTAAATGGATCAAAATCAGTATAATCTATGATAAGTCGCACTAAGGGCAAGGAAGGTTGTTTGGGTGTACATTCTTTTGCTGTAAAGATAAAAAAATTGTTGATTAAGCCTTACATTCTGTCAAAAAAATACCATCAAAGAAGAAAAATCTGGAATTTATTTAAAAATAATTGAAATAATTTCTACCAACCATATCATTTTAAAAGGTATTTTTTTCTTACAAGCTTCTCTTAAAATTTCCTCCACTTTATCTGTACATATTGTTTCAGCTCTCAATTTAGGATCTTCGACATCATACTGCATACATTCTTTTAAATTTATATGTTCTATGTACAACTGCCTCACAGTCATTAGAGGGATTGGTGTCATTTGGAATTTTTTACCATTGATTTTTAATATTCCAATATTCTTTGGCTCTGCTTCAGCTTAAATGGAAAAGTGAAAAGAAAAAAAAGAGAGATAATGATTTTAAAATAAATAAATATCTATATAAAATAAAATTAAAGTGTTCTATTCATTAAAACTAAGCATTTCATCTCACCTTCTTTTAAGGATGTAGCAATACTGCTTCCTGGCTGGCATATTGAAAGGTTTTGCTTTGAGCTCCGAATTGGTCTTTGATCTGTCAGCAAACATTCATGTTCATGACCCCAGACAACAAGGTCAATAAAATCTTCCAGATAATTTTCGGGTATATAATTTGTTGGAGTATGTGGAACTCGATTTTGATGAATAGCGAAAACATTAAACCAGTTTTCTTGACCATCTTTTGAAAATGAAACTTTCTGGAAATGAATACTTTATTTATGTATTACTTAAAGCTGAAGATCAAATACGCATTTATTCTATTTTATGAATTACTCCTTACCAAGTGCTGGGCAAAAGTTAACTAACAAGTTACTAACTATTGGTTTTTTTTTTAGTTACAAGCAAAGTTTAACGAAGTTTTAAAAAAAACAAGTTTAGATAAAAGTGTGGTTTAAATAAGTTTTTGTTCAGTCATGAGCTAAAAAGTGTAACTTTAAAATAATTAGTTACTTTCAGAAAATGTTCAGAATGCAGAAGATTGTGCTATGTTTTGTTTAACCTTCCAATTGAAAATTATATTTAGATATATAGTCCTAGATGTATAGTCCTAGATATTTGGTTCTAGATATATAGTCCTAGATATATAGTCTTAGATAGTCCTAGATATAGTCATAGATTTATAGTCATAGATATAGAGTCATAGATATAGAGTCATATATATTAACTCCTATTTCTAGGCTACTTAATTGTAATTCACCAATAATTCTTAAAATCTATTGAGGACAACTCAGTTTTTCCTGGTGCTAAATCAAATTTTAATTACCAGTATTTTGACTTATGTTTAGCTATTATGAGTAACTGGCCTTCTATTTTATAAAAAGTATTTAAACAGTTCCAAGTTCAGCAAGAATTTTTACTGCAGTTGCACATGCATTGACTTCTTTGAGATGCAGAAAGACTGATGAAACAATCAATATGCTGATGTTTCTTTCATCAAGATTGAAAACAACTTGAGCTCAGATAGTATCAAGCTATAAACTATTGGAGCCTACATTTTCACAATAAATTTTGTTTAATGGATACAAATTATGATGTTCTTACATGTTGTTTTAATAATAAATATGCAGGACCAACAAATTTCATTTAAGAAATACATGTATGTATTCAGTAAATTTGTAAAATATGAAAAATTAGTTTTTTTTATTTTTAGTTTGATATGGAACTTTTTTTGAAACAATACAAACCAAAAGATTAAAAATATTTAGACTAGTTGAAAATTAGCAAAAGTTTAACTTAAAAAAAAAACAATAAGTATCCATTACTGCTCTTTACATTGAATTGTTTGGGCATAAATAAAAATAATTAATTTTACCTCTTTGAGAAACATTCTGTGCAATCTTTCATCTCTCACAGATCCTAGACCATACAATGCAATTTTAGTTTCTCCTTTCTGAAGACGTAAAGGTGAGATTTGTATTTTATCCAATGAAGTGGCTTTACCAAAGTAGTTAACTAACCCTGCTGTATGAAGCAGATCAAGTGAACATAAGTTTCCAGGTCCAGTTGGATCGTCTTGGTTACCATGTATGGAAAATACTGGTATAGAAATATTGAAGTTTGGTTCTTCATAATTCACATTGGGAAACGTGCAATGCTTAAAGTCAATAGACTGATCACTCAAGTATTCAAAATGAATAGGTTTATCTCCCATACAGTATTTCCGAAGTAATGCTAAACATCCGTGTAAAGTTGATCTTGAGGGTTTATTGTCATGAAATAAATCTCCCCCAAGTAAAATGAAGTCCACTTCACTATCACGAGCAATCTGGAGAATTTCTTCAAAAGTATTTAGAGAGTCTTTACCTCTAACTGGATCCCTTTCCTTAAAACCAAGGTGTATGTCTGTAGCCACTAATATCTTAAAAGTGTTACTTTCGTCTTCAAACGACATGTTGGGCTATATTTCTGTAATATAGATTGGTTGATTGGTTATACATATCTTTAAAGAATTTAAGTTTTGTTTTTGTCAATAAGATTATGTCTTTTGAACATGTTTTCAGCCAATAATCAAGTTCGCCTAGGGCGGAAAAAACTCTGGCGTCAGCCTTATCATACTTAACCGTCCTAGTGTTAAGATTTCTTCAAAACATTTAATTTCAAGCAGGTGTTTTTGCGGGCTGCTCTAGGTTTCGTGTTATTTAGGCAGAAACTTTGAGATATTTGGGGCTCTCGTAATTGTTAGGATCAGTATATAAGAGTTTTAAAAGATTTTACTGATACGGGGAGGGGGGGTCTTTTGGAAGTAAGGGCCAGTGGTTCTCAACCATTTTCGCGACTGTAACCTAAAGGATGCGATAGTGTGTCCTCGGGTACCCCTCACACGTGAGTTCGTGAATAAATGTACACAATGGCGTCATTATGGGTGTGCCTACTTCTCTAATGCAAAACTTTGTCACGTGGTTTGGTGAGTCACGATTGTTTTAAACATTTCCGGGCACATTACATTCAGTCACTGTATAGTAAGAGACATTTCCATGCACATTACATTCAGTCACTGTATGGTAAGAGACATTTCCATGCACGTTACATTCAGTTACTGTATGGTAAGAGACATTTCCATGAACATTACATTCAGTCAAGTACGGCCGTGTAGTTACACACAAAGGCCGTTGGACCGACACACAGAAAGTAAACTCGGCAGTGTATAATCTATTTGAATTCATATCTTTATCTGGATAAATCTTCGAGATAAAAAGTTACCAGCCCCGCTGTTGGTGGTCACTGTTGGAAAAAAAAAAGGTGCAGTGGCGCAACCTTCGAGGGGTGGAGGGGGCGATTCGCCCAAGATGGCTTTTATGCCACTTTCAAATGACGGCACCTTCACCACTTCAGTATTTTTTGCACTTGAATGGGTAGTAGAATCCACCATGGGCGATTTGAACGAAAGTTACGCCACTGAAGGTGAGGGAAATCCATTGAAACCGTTTCATTAAAAATGGATGTGAGCATAGCGCGACAAAATGCATCATAGCAGTGTCAACGTTTGAACGTGAGTTCAATAGAGGATATTATCTCTTAAACGATTTCACATAAACATCATCTCAAGCAGTGATAGGCAACCTGTTGTCCGCGGACCACTAGTTGTAATGACATTGATAGGGGGCCGCAGAAAAATGTTGACAGGCATGAAAATGTTGGTCATTTAAACATAGACGAAAATGGTGGTCATTCAGACATCAGTGAAATTCGTCCGATTCTTGGATATTAAACTAACGATACTTTGTGCAGAAATAGGTTCCAAGAATGTTCAACAGCTTACACACTAGCAGTGTATGTGCATATCACCGAGCTCTATATTTAGTATAGAGCTCAGTGGTGCATATGCGTAGTTTAAAAAAAAATAACATCCGCTATGTATAAGTATAATTTCATTTCTCTCACACCTGAAACTAAATGATATCAGTTTCACTTTCAGTACTTTACCGTATCATACTGAATCATTAATGAAGCCAAATGTGTGTAGTTTGAGGGAGAGAACTTTGGTTTGTGTGATATGTAAAGGGCCCGTGTGCAGAGCAATATATTGGAACACCCCTCATCAGTTATTTGGTTAGGCCTACTTGTTTTTAAAACACTGAACTCAATGAATGATGCGAGGTTGCCTAGTTTTCCTTGAAGATTCCATCAAGCCGTCCCTGATTGTATACATAACGTCTGCCAGTATTAAACTTTCAATACTCACCAGCTTGCCTGTAATGAAGATTCTAACAAACAAAATTGTCCATATTTCTAGATTTAATGCGACTAAAATGGATTTTGAGAATCAATATATATCTTTACATTCACAAGTCAAACGATTTTCCTAACCAGCGCAGAACAATACCAACATCTGTTTCCACTATAGACAACACATCAAAATGAACCGACATACGGGCCTGCTTAAAAAAAAAAACATCACTTGACCACGTCGTTGTATTACTGTATGTTTCAATCATCGCCCTCCCCGCTACATTGCTTTTAATTGGAAATTCCCGTAATATATTGTAAGTAATATTCCAACAAACTCTGGAAAAACTTTACCAGCAAAATTTATGTTTACACTAGGCTACATTGACTTAATTTATGTTTACACAGCTATTTTCTGTCAGCATAGCATTGCTAGCACCATCACAGGACCTGACCAAATGAGGATGGGGTGGGGGTGGGGGAGAGAGAGAGAGAGAGAGAGAGAGAGAGAGAGAGAGAGAGAGAGAAGAGAGAGAGAGAGAGAGAGAGAGAGAAGGAGGACTAGCAGATGGAGCACTTTAGAAAAGAAAAAAATTAACAGAATTTTTTTTAAATCAACTTTCAACTTCCCAGAAAGAAAAGGTAAACGTAAATGAAAGAGTGGAAAATATTTCTTTCAAATTTATTGATTAATGTGGAACAGCCTTTCTATTTATGTTGGTCCGGATTTTAAAAAGTCCATTTGGATGCTATTCAAGTTTTCCTTATAAAATATGTGTCTAAGTATTGTTTAGTTACATACATTTATTTTGAAAATTCGAGTCGATGTTTCTATGCAGCCAATTTGGTCTGTTAACCATATTAAGCTGAGCAATACCATGGCCGAAAAAAATTTCGATATCTAAGAATCTCGCGAATCAGAATTTGTGTAGCTGCTTTCATTGTTGTTGTGTTAGTTTTTTTTTTGTTTTTTTACGGAACTGTATTTTCCACAAAAGGTAAACAAACCTAAATGGCTGCTTAGAAATAGAAACGTCAATTCAAATAGAAAATCGTTTACATAGAAGAATATCATTGCAGCGGGAAATAACTGAAACTAAATGAATGAATCCACCAATAGATTCAGGGGGACAGATGGTCCTGCTGTAAAGCGCTCAGCTGAAGGTACCTGGTACGATCTCCGGTGAGGACCAAGGAAAATTTTAGGGTCATGGCTAAAGTCCTCGCTATATCTCCCGTGTTGCCTCCATGCCCATAGCACTATCGGCTATGGTGGGGATGAAAGAAGGGCACCATAAAAACCGTCCCATTAGTGGTTTATAGGATCTAAGAGATTTCATCTCATCCTTACAGGGACTTCACACACACACCAGTAGATTCAAGTTTTAAGCCACTTTGGGTGTAAGAAGTCCATGAAACCACCAATTCTACAAGAGACATTAGTTGGAAAAAGTAAAATGACAATCACCCATTATGTCATGAATAATGAAAACCATAAAAATTACTTATCTGAGCACCCTCCATATTTTAACCTCCATTTATTTTGTATAATTAAACTGAACTTCTGTCTGATAGGTAATTAAAACTAAAACAAATATGATCAATTGGTTTTCCAACTATCTAGGCTTCTTTGAGGTCTACCTTGAGAAAACCATTGCATCTTGAAATTCAGACAAAACATCATCTAATGCCGGCAGCTTGTAATGCTCCCTACAAAGAGCTATATTAAGTGGCAGTAGGTCAGTGCAGATTCTCAACTATCCATCTGCCTTCACCAACGTTAACCCAGTCTATCTGCTCAACCTGTGTCAGGTTACCTCTCATTATTACTAGTTCTTTCTAGACTTTCTCTTGCAATGCAAATTGTATTCGTCTACATGGTAATACTTTTGGTTTTAATGTGGGGTCTACCTTTAATGACACTGTCGCAAGGTCCCTTAACCCTCTGGTTCACTTACTGTCACTCCGGCTATGAATTCTTCCCTATTTACTTTCATTATTGATGATGATAATCTACATGTGTTTGATACCAGTTTGTCACGTGTGTCATCTCGTTACGGTAGGCACTGCACCTGCCAAAGTGACAAACGGCGCAGAGTATGTGATTCCACAGAGGGAACAACCGGATGTCCTAATGCTCCTTGTTTTCATTGTCTTAGCTCCTTAGCATTCCAGATATAATCGCACTGACAAACCAGAGGTGCAATTTTTTTTGTATGAAAACAACCATACTATCAATTGTGAAGGACATAAGTAAATAGTTCATGTTGTAAATGTTTACAATAAATGATGTCGATATATCACAGAAATGACCCGAAAGTAATTATTTTGACTTCCAAATTGTTTAAAAAATAATTTTTAACGCTTGGGATTTTTATTATTTTGCACTTATTTTAAATCTGATGCATAGATACTATAAATCAAAGTTAAAGATACATTCATGTAAAAATATATGACAGGTGATGTAACAAGGAAAATATTCCATGTAATAAATATTGTACTAAAATTTAATGAATGTTACTAGCAAGACCAATAAATCTTTAAAAATGTATTTAAACAACAAAAAATATAAAAACAAATTGTACAAAGGATTATATTTCTACAATTATATCATTTTCTCTTATTGCTTCTGATTTTTTTTAGTCACCAACTTTCACCCTATTTCCTTTGTTCAGTGTCTTTTTGCTCTTACAAACAGGTATTTTAGATTTATCATCTGTTAAGTACAAACAACACATATATAAAATACAAAATACAGCCTAAAAAAATTGCAATGAATTATAGCTTAAAATGAATTAAACACAAAATTTCTTCACATTTTTAACATCAGAGCTTATACATGATGTACTTAACAGAATTTATTATAACAAGCCTATCAAATCTGTACAGCATCATATTAGTCTTCGCTGATATTCCATAAGAATATTATCACCCACTTGTTTTTTTTACAGGCCGTATAGCAGAGTATGTAAGCTTTATATTGGGAGTATATGATAATGACAGTGTGGGATTGACATTGACATCCCTTACAGGGATGAAAAAAACAGGGGAAAACATCCTTTTTACCATCAGTTACAAAGAAAAAAAATCAATAACTGTGTCATTTGCTTCTTATATAACACCAAAGTGTTGACACAGTTAAGGGATGTTAAAAAAAAAAGCATTCAATGGAAGGGTGAGGTTGTGGGGAAGAAAAAGAAAAAAATATTTCGAAAAGGCCACACCTAAATTATGTTACTAAATTGAATGATGTGCTGTGTGTGGAGCTTTAAAATTATAAAGCATTACTAGACAACTTACGTGCTACACATGGAGTGTTTTTAGTGAATGACAGTGATTATTATGGTATTACTTTAGTTAAATGTGATTATAATACTCAGGGTAGGGAGTTGATAAAAACTGACATTTGGCAAGGAAGGTAATTAACATTATTCAGTAATATAATAAAGGGTAATATTTTTGTTTGGGTTAGGGAAACTAACATAATTAGTGAAGATGATATTAAAGAATTTAATCAGAAATACTCAAAGAGAAGAATTGAAACCAAGATTTAAAATACTGATCAGAATAATTTAAATTTTTTTAATTAATAAAAAAAATTATCACCAATTATATTTTTTAATTTAAAAAATGGTGTTTAATTTTATTGCATAATAAATTTTTAAAAAATACCTTTCTTTTTTTGAGATCTAGCAATATTTTGCAACCTATGCAGTTCATTTTTAGCAACTCTTTCTTTCTTTTCAGTTTTTCTTTTGGCAAATTGATCTTCCATAGGATCTGAAAAAAAAAACAAGGGATCTAGCCGAATAGTGTTTAACGTTGTCTAAAAGCCATTTATTAACATATTCATCTTTTTTGGCTTCTAAATGTAATTTTAAGTAATTTGTTTATTAATTTTTTCACAGTGACTCTAGTGTTTGAACTTTAGAATTGTTTATTTCTTCGCATTTTTTTTATTACAAAATAATATCACATTAGATAGCATTAGATTACAAATAGAATGATTATTTCATGTGTGTACAGTCAAATAAAGGTAGTATGTGTATTGTTTTCAAAAAATATGAAATGCACCGTTGCTTAGGAGAAAAAAGTGGAAAAAATATAGAATTTAGCGGAAAAAATCCTAAAAATTTCTTGATAAAATGGTGTGAGATTTATTATTCCTTGTGGAGAATTGAATGTAGTTTAATAAAATGTAAATAAATGTAAAAGATCTTGATACCTTGGCGTTTGTGTATACTTGAAATCTTGAAAAAAAAATCACTTTTTTATTGTGTTAGTTAATACAATTTTTAGAGAAATATCATCTGCACCACTTAAAGCAGTAGATTCTAAAAGCTTATTAAATTCCAACAAATTGATTTATGACGCATAGGAAAAAAAAATTTAAGTAAGAAAATATAAGACCACCAGTTTGACACATAAAAATCATTAAAAACCTCAGTCTGCAGGGAGTTAAACAATTTACAAATGTTTGAGTGCATTTGATTGCCTAACAATGCATTTTATTTCATAAAATACTATAAGAAATTGACAAAGCTATTTCAGTATTTTTATCTTTAATGTTAAAAGGAAAAAAATATCCATAATCTAGAGAACCTTTTTTTTTTACCCTAGTTTATAGAATATTATGCAAATATAAACATAAAAGTCAATTTATGTTAAGTTTAATGTATTTAAATAAAAACTGTTTATTATCTACAAATCAAAGTAGAAGGCTTAATTTAATAAGTGGGGTCTCAAAAAGGGGCACTATCATCTTTTGAATAGTAAAAAAAATACCTACAATTCTGTTTATTAATAGTCCTGTCACTAAAATAAATAATTAGAAATTTGAGGAAAGGAACTGAAGATTCTTGAATGGGAAGTAAATTAGTTGCATAAAAACAAGAATAAGATCACAATGAAACATAAAATTAAAGCGATACTGCGATTAAAAATTAACCAGCTAATGGTCCGCTGAGATACAAATCAGTTTGTCAAGTACTATGCTTAATAGATAAATATTTCTAGCTCTGAAATTTAAACAATTAAAAAAAAAAATTACACATGTACATTTCTAAATAAAAAAAATAATAGATAGGATGAGCTGTATAAATATACGTTATATAAAGTAACTAGCTCACAAGTAATTTGGTGAAAAACTAGAGATACACAGGACACATGCCCTGCAATTACTGGATTTTTTGGCTTGAGCAAAAGATTTTCAGGAAAAAGCAAGGGGCACATAAATGCCTGTAACTTTTAAAGTGATAGAGATACTGGCTTACAAATATACATATTTCACATATACTGTGAAAGAACTGAATTTATAAATATAATAAATAAATAGTTCTTATAATCTAAGGAAGTATTATCGGAAGGATATAAAAATAGCCAATAGGTAAATTAAGATAACATTAAAAAGCATTCAATTTTCTTTATAACAGTGTAAAAATTATTGGAATTGATGAAGATTTTATAAATTTGTTATGAATTGAAAATAAACACCTGGTTCATTTTTACATTAATTGAATAATAAATGATCAACATGATGAAAATTAAACGATCTTCTAATGATATGTATTTCATGTATGTTAACTTTATAAAAAGACAAGAAAAAAAATATATATAGTAAAATGTGTGCAGAAATTAATACTCTACAAGAAAATACACAAACCTGCATTTTCTGGCACTTCAATCAGGCATTGATTAGTGTTATCATTGGCTCTTTTGTAGCCCCATCGAGGTTTACATTGCTTAAAAAAGAATGGGTACTATTTATTTAAGTACCAGTTTCATAATATAGTGCAATAATCAAACTAATCGAACTAAATTTTAGATTGTGCATATGCCTTCCATTTTGTTATTGGTTTTGTCTTTGGCACCTTTAATATAAAGATGTAAAAGAATTGATTACATTATAATTTTCTAGTCTAAGATCTTCTGCCCTTATTGTCACTGTTGGCTAATAAAATGAATCTTTACTTTTCTTAATTACTGAGAATTATTAATAGTAGTTTAACTAAAATGATTTTCAACCCAAAAGTCTCAGTAGAAATGAGAGAATGAGAATTAAATGATTGCCAGAAGTGATCAATTTCTTGTGTCAAAGTACCATTCTGAGGATTTATAACTACTAAAAAATATCCATTTCTGTAGTGAATCAATAAAACAACAAAGAATTAAATAATTAATTTGAGAGATTAATATATTTCAACTGATGTTGAGATATCAGAGACCTTATACTTTTTTATCAGCTAGGATAGACTATAAAAGTTTATTTTCAAGAATAAATAATGTAAACACTTAAGTTTTAAACATGTATGCATGGATTCCTCAAACATTATATTTTCTAAATGCACATTGGAAGTCACAAACTATAATCATAATTTTTTTTTAATATTTTAATAATTCTGATCAGATTTAGTCTTTACAACTCTTTTACCTACTTGTTTTTTCCCTGGGCATCTTTGTTTTTGCCTCTGGGAGCTAGAGAAAAATGATGTTATTTTTTGAGTCATTTATTCCAAACTAAGTGATAAAATATATATTTAAATACAGAGCCTAGAAAAAAAAAAATGTTTGAATACCAATAAAGAAAAGGAAAAAAAAAAAAGAAACCTACTGTAATAAAATAATTTCCTTCAACTGGCAGCTGAAAAAAACCAAGCATAGTATAAAAATAATTTCTTCAAATTATTTTCTTAGAACAAAGATGCTAATTCTGTCAGAGTTGTGTAATAAAATATATATTACCTGCCAAAGAGAATTAAAAAGCAATTGTGCTGTATCTCTTGCCACAGATATTAGTACATCGTTTTTTCTCTGATGAGAAAAAAAGACATGACAATTTTTAAAAGATCAACAGATGTTTTGTGTGACAGAACCAATTCAAACACACAAGTTTTTTGCAAAATCAATGCTTCTAGTGAAAATTAATTAACATAAATAGATGTATGTAAATATTTCTGCATAGGAAATCACTTGCCTGATTTTTTAATAGTGAAATCTTACAGAAAATATTTAAAGAAACTTGTGATTTAAGAACAGAATCAGTTCATTTTTACAGTATATTAATCAAATTATTATAACTTGGTTAAATAAAAAAAATTATTTTTGACGGCCATAAATGGGTCAGATGTGTGCCTAGGATGGGGGGAGGGGGTCCAAATTTGAAAGTCCACCTGGACCCCAGCTTGAAGGGGGCCCCAACAAATTTTTTCATTAAATACTATGAACATTATCTCATGTCAAGGTGTCGAATGTCAAAATGCAGGAGCCCCCAAACAGGCCAAGTCCCCCGGGCCCCAAAATCTCTAGGTTCGGCACTGCCCTGGGACAGGTTTATGTTAGGGCTCATTCGCAAATGATGTAACGCTTAGGGTGGAGGGGGATCTAGGATTTTGTGACATTTTGTGACGGGGGGAGGGGGGGTCTGTGAAATTGTGACGTCACAAAAAAATAATAATTATCTATGAGGGAATCCAAACTTTGGTTGAATTTTCTGCCAAAATTAAAATTCTTCTCAACTTGAAATTTTGAAAAGCAGATATTTTGGCAGAGAATGGTTAAGATTTGAATCAAGAATCGGCATTGGAGAATTCAGGAGAAAAAGAAGAAGAAGCTATTGAAATTTTCTCTATCGCTCAGCATCTGAATGCCTTATGGGAAAATGTAAAAGAATGATCGTCTCCAAAAATAACGAAAGAAAAATAAATCAGTAATTTGAGGTATTTTAATTTATTTTAACTTGTGACATGACATGGCGGGGGGGTGAAAAAGTTGTGACAAGGGGGGAGGGGGGTGGTCTAAAATGTCGTTTTTTTGCGCTACGTGATTTGCGAATGAGCCCTTACACTATTGTGTTATGGAGAAAAGACTGCCGACTAAACTCTGGAGATACAATACTTTCTGAGCTACTCGAGCCTCGTGTACATTCCGCAACAACACTTTCCCACAATGAGTCTTCTTCCGAATGCTCCAATTATAAATCACCCTAAATGATTTTAACTCCTGCTCTGTGATAGAATAAACCCCCTATTGAGGTGCGCATGTTTTCTCGGTATCAAATGATGTGTACATTGTCAATGATTTTTTTCAACCCTTGCCAGTCGCCACACACCTATTGGTGTCAATTTACCGATCGAAATGTTCTTGGCCCCTATGTTTTGTACTCCCCCTTTTCCCACAATAGATCAACTGTCCAGGTCTGAGTCAGCAGTGGCGTCACTATGGTTGGTGTCACCCGGTGAGGAAATTATTATTCTTAATATAAAATCAGTTTAAAAAGGTCATTATGTTGGTGTATTCAATCCTTCAGCAGGAAAATTGCACCTACGTACCACTGACACTAGAAAAAAAAAATTTAGGAAACTTTAAGACCAATTACCTTATAAACATTGATATGTAAGCTAAATAGCTAATGGCCTTTTAAAAAAAATTGCTCATCGCGAAAATAAAATATATCTGATTAATATCAGAGATCAAAAAGAACATTTTTAAGTTTAATAGTAAAATGTACAATTAGAAACACAGTTTCGTTAATAATTAAGCAGAAAAAAACAATCCTTTTAGTGTAATGTAGTTTAAGTGACTATAACTGTCATTTATTTTTGTATTTAATAACAAGTGTAATTTCAAAAACGTTAATGGTTGCAAAAAAAGAAAAAACAAGCGCTAAAATGTACAACACACTCTTTCAACTATTATTGGGACATAGAATTTTAATTGAATTAAAACTTTCTATTATTCAGTGATCAGTCAGCTAAGTGCTGCTTGTAATTCAAGTTATTTTAAAAATTATTCATTCTATATATGAAATAAATAGCAATGCAGCACTACCTGGACACAAAAGGTCGTCTTTTACAACAAAAAAAAGTTCTCTAATAATTCAAATGTACTTCTATATGTAAAAATATTTGACCTCTTTGGGGAAGTAATAGAATCAAATACTGAATATAGTAGATGTTTGAATACCCGGCCTGACACAATGGAGGGGCAAGCAGAAAAGTGCCAAGCCAGATAGCCCAAAGCTCTAAAATTGATTATCTCTAGTCCCATTAATACATATTTTAAAAAAAGCATCCTTTGATTTAGTAAAACCCTAATTTTTTCAATTTATTATTTATAACTGGGCTGCATAGTACAGAGACCAAATAACTAGATAGTCATGAGTTTAGTGTAGTAAGTGGATGAAAAAGAAAATACAACTACAGTAAAACAAATTACTCAACCTCATAAAAATGTAACACTCGACAGAAAAATAACTTAATCTACCCCATTCTAATGTTTCACTCACCATATAAACAAATTAATGTAAAATATCTTTAGATCAATGCATTCCACATGCAGGAAAATTATCGCATTTATTTTAAAAAATTAAGCACTGGGTCATACTTGTAAAATATGAAATTACAATGAATGACCTAATCAGTCAAAATTTTAAAACTCATTGGTCACTAATTGCTAGAAAAACATTAAACAAAAATTTTAAGAAATTAATTTGTAAAGTCTGAAAATATAATTTAAAGTTATGATCTTATTTATAATAATGTCCAAAAAAAAATAGCAAGTATTAATTATCATTTTGGTCGACAAAAAAATATCCCTGAAGTGCAAAAATGTTATAATTTTAAAATGTGAAGAATTTTTTTAAATATTTTTATGCTTTTAGCCAAGCTTTTAACAGCCCTGACTGTGCAACACAATGTACATCATAATTCACATCTGTGATAATTCAGCTCAGAGAAATGAAGTATCAGAACAGATCGCTCATGTCTATCTATCATTTTTAGTACTAAAATGGAAAAGAATCATGGACATCCTGTATGGGCCATGAGCATGGGCCACCACCATTTTGAGTTTTATTGCAAACTGAAGTACACATATCAACAGTAGTGTTGAAACGAAAATGCTTTTTGTGTGGCCGCACAAGGCGTCAAGCTTGTAAGGGAGCAGAAATAGAAATCTTGAAAAAAAAAAAATCAGACATAAGACCAAAAAATCTGAAAACTACAACCCATGGTAGTATACTCCCCTCCACTCATTTACATCAATAACATTTACTTCTATTTTATTCATATAAAAACTCCATTCATCTGCTCTTAGTCCGACCCTTCCTGCTCTATACATTTTCAGTGGTTATAAATTTAATGTGATCTATTGTCATATAATTCACACTCACTTTCAGGGCTGAATTAAGATTATTGTGTGCCTAATATGTGAACAAAATATAAAATATATCTCAAATGTGATATATCCAAGGCTCTTGTTAGCCTCATGGTTAATCCAGCCCTGCTTACTCTAACAAATCAAAATTGTGTTAATTTCATTTATATCATGGAGAAGATTGGAAAAGGCCAGGTTGGTGAAATAACAGAAAAATTGCTAAGTGAGGATCTATTGCTGTCAACTGCAGCGGAGAAGGTTGTGACAGGCAAATGTGGCTGGCCTATACAATGGTGAACATACGGAACGTAAATTGTTAACAGTGCTTCTGTAAAATGTATTTTAACTATTTTGCAGTATGCCCATTATGATGAAAAAGAAATATTGTCATTTGTAAAGCCAACATTGACTCCCTACACACATTCACTAGAGGTGGACATCAAGAGCAGCTGCAGTGAATACTTTGTGCATTGAAATAAATGGTGTATATGGTATACTTCAATACGTGGAAAATTAATTTGATACTAGATTTTGAGCAGCCAATTTAGTACCATAATTATTTTCTCATTCGTGTGTTTGCTGGGATGTTGATTGAGATTGCTGTCAATGTTTGACTATATCTAATAGAACTACAGCTTTGGTGTTTGGAAATTTATAAGTGGCCATACATGGCAAGGGCTACAGACAATGATGAAAGGTGGATGTTTCAGACCTATTCTTAGAGAAGAAAGTCATGTGAGGACACTATATAGGAACAGGCAAAAAACAAAGGCAGTAATTAAACATGAAATGTGTTGTTAAAAATGTTTTATTGGTAAGGTTTTCGTACTTTTCAGGGGGGAGGGGGGGTAAAATTCAGCTAATGTGCATATAAGTAAAATTCCTGTAAAAACACTTTTTTTCATTAAAATATTATTTTTTTCTTTTTTTCATGTTTTCTTCCTCTTCAGAATCATCAGTGTAATTTATCTTTCTTTTTTTTGTTGGTGTTTTAGACTTTTGAACACTAGATCTGCTATAATTAGACCAGTTGTCTTCATCACTGTCATCCAGAATTATTGATTCTTCTTCAGAGCTTTTCCTGTTTAATGAATAAAAGTTATAAAATTAATCAAACAAAATGATTCATCAAACACACTCTAAAACTTTGTATTAAAAATTCATTAAAATAAATGAATACATGTATGAGAAAAAAAAAATTCTGGTAAAATGTATGTAATGATCTACATTATCCAACCAATCTATTTCAGTAAAAATTAATAAAACCTAAGTTTAGTACAAGGGTACCAAAGGAAGTTACAAAGTACGTAATGTGATGGAGCCCTAGGCTAATTGAGACTGGAGTAGTACTTCTGAGTTCCGATCAGCGGCAGCAATGAAGAATGACATGGTCTGATGATATCCAGGTGGAAGTATGTTAAGGCCTGTTTTCACAGTAGGCAGAGTTTATGTTTGTATTATTAATATTAAATCTTATGTTTATTTTATGATTAGACCTTGATTCGTTACAGATGTATATATATTGTTAGCTTTTGTTGTATTAGTGGGACGGATGGCTGAATGGTGTAGATACTCGACTGTCAACCTGAGAGTCCTGGGTTCAATCCTCGGTGAGAACCATGTGAATTTTTCCAGGTGAAATGTGTTTCAAAGTCATCCCACAAATTCACCCAGCTTTAAATGGGTACCTGACTTTAAGTTGGGGAAGTAAAGGCGGCTGAGCGTTGTGCTAACCACACAATCCCTTCATATGCCGAGGTTATAGAAACAGATGAATTCTACACTTCATCTGCCCCGATGGCCCTTTAGGGTTAAGGGAACTTTTAGTTGCATTAAACAAAAACATATTTTTCCTGTGAAATCCAGTCTTATGGACTTCTTATGTCTTATTATGTTTTAATAATAATGTGTGTCCAAACTACCAGGGACTGTTAGGCTCAAATTAATGCATTTAGGTGTTGCTATACAATTTAATTATATAATTTTTTAACACATTAATCATTTGTCAAAAATATTTAATAAGCATCCATATTTAACATATGAAATGTGAACATCCTCAAGAATATTAAGAAGTATATCAAATGTAACAAACAAACAGTAACATAAAAATTTGGGAAGAGAGCTTCAAAAGAAGATTAGAAAAGATAAGATTGGTAATTACTACAAAACAACAAACATATATATTAATGCTGTTTCGTTTAGCACTGCTTCAGTTTAACATTCTTTTATTTGAATTGTGGGATTCCCCGAAATTACAAGCGCAGTGCTAGACTTTCCGATATCCGAAGCAGTTTATCTGTGTTTTTCTTACCTATGGTGTTATAGGAACATATTTTTATCGTTTCAAACATTTGTTGACGATATTGTAAGAACTGTATAAATTTATACAATATAACGATTGATATAGTGACAAATATTATGATGTGGAAGATGGTGAAGAAATAGTGCAAGAAACAGCAGCAAGTCTTTCTAAAGGTTAAAGGAATTAGTGGACCAAGAATAACACAAAATATTGAAAGTAGTGATTCTGAAGAAGAGCAAAAAGAAATTTCAACAGGGTTTCTAAAAACCAGTTTGACCACTATAACAGATATTATTGACAAATTTATTGAAAATGACCAAAATTTTGATGGAAGTTCAAAGGCAAGACAGGGTGTTATGGATGCCTTATCCACTTACCAACAACTTCTTATAGAGCGCAAAAAGAAAACGCAAATTACATTAGTTACCTTCTTGATAAAAAGGCAGAAAATTGGAAATACAGAAGAGACTAAATGATCTGAAATGTAAACATACTGACTTAGAATTTTATTTTTATATGTACATTCTTTATTATGTTTCTATATTTATAAGAAATACATTTTTGTTTTATTAAAAAAAAACATAATTTATAAATTTTATGGTAAAATACCTGACCAATTTTCTACCCATCTTCCCCATTATTTACATGTTTAACGCTGTTTAATATTACGCTCCACTTTGATGGAACATATACACAACGTCTTACTGTATATGAATGTATTAAATTTAGTTCACAAACTAAATACTATTAATGTAAAAGTTTAGCGCTATCAGTTAATGGAAATTAATTTTGAAATATAACCTTAGACAACAGAGCTTTTGTGACCAGGGCAGCAAATTTAGGTTGTGACTTAAGCATTTATGTATTATTTCACAAGAAGAAAAGTCACCAAAGCAAAGAAAATTTAATCCTTATTAATTAAAGTCAAGATACACTAATGTAGCTACTAAAGAATGCACTCACAAAGACAGTCTTGAACTGGAAGTTGAAGGATGGAGGAAAGATTTAATATTTCCTCTTTCTGATGCTACTGGTGCTTTGGATGCTCTTGAACCTCTACCACCTCTTGATCCTCTTCCTCTTTTATTTGACTTTGAATCTAACAATGAGAGAGCAAATATTGGGGGATAAAAAAAGTTAGGTGTAAAAGCATATTTCAGTTTTAAAATGTATTTTTTTTACATCTAAAAGTATATAGATGAGGAGTTCACAGGAAGAACTGGTATAGTCACAAAATTTTACAATGGAGAAAATTTAATTTTTAACATGATGTTATTCTGTGTTCTCCATTGTTTTTACATTTTATAAATTCTTCTTGCTTGTTCCAATATCATTTCATTTTCATTAGATTGGTCATTACTACAAAACAACACACATATATGAATGATTGTATATGAATGTATCAAATTTAGTTCACAAACTAAATGCTGTAAATGTAAAAGTTGAATGCTTTCAGATAATGCAAATAAAATTTAAAATTTAACTTGAATAGTAAAAATAAATATATAGAAATTTTCTTGGTAATCCTGTGCATAAAGGTGATTAGGTAAATTTACTTAAATTTAAAGGATAGAACAAAAGTATTACAGTACAATTTTACAGTACAGTTTAAAAAGTGACCAGCCAAAAAAAATAAGATAATAAATATTCTATCTTTATAAAAAAATTCAAATGTCTGAAGTCGAACAGCTTGCTATAATCCAGTAACTGGTACATGTATTTATATTATCAACAAGTTAAAAATTCTAAAGGTTAAAGCAGTAACATAAGTCATTATGTTTATTTTTTTGTCTGCATCCCTATTAATGGAAATAGTTGATTTTCTATTTACTTTTTGGAAAAAAAGATTTGTCGATTGCATAAAGCAAACAACAAAAAAAAAAAAGATTCTTAGCAACCAAATAATCAAAGGTTTTTATCTAAGCAAGAAAAATTCATTTTAATTTAAATGATGCTTTAAAATGAATAAAAAAGAGTTTTAGAGCAGGAGAAGGCTGCCTTTTAAACCAACCATATTTGTGTATAAAAGAATCAAGAATGACACAGAGTGGCAATTTATTACTTTTAAACCTCCCACTCCTAGCATACACACACACATATTCAGTGAGGGTGCTGGTGGTGCCAGGCGTCATTATCAATTAGCGTACTATCAAAAGTTAACTGAAACTGTATCTAAGCAAGAAAAAATATTATTGCACAGTATGCACACAGACCACTTTTTGCTTTTGCTTGGTCTGACTACCAAACATCCTAATGCAGAGATGCGTTATGATCACTATCATGTTTTTACTTTACTCTTATGAGGAAAACTGTTCTGAGATGAGGTTTACCGTCTTCAGGTGCATCAAAGCTGTCATCACTTTCATGAACGGAAGGAATAGACGCTGATTCATCACTTTCGACAATGTCAATGTCACTAGGAGGCACAGGAATCAGCAAGGTGTCGTCATGAGACACAGGTCTAATTGCAGAAAGTACATTAGGATATTAAATCTTTTCCTTGTTTTTACCAGAAAATCCTGCTGTCTTTTTCATGCAAAAGTTACAATTGTTGATATGGTCTTGTGGTTCTCTCCAAAACCATAGGAAATGCAAATGACAAACTTCATTTGCCCTTCAGCCACTGCATCAAATTCGAGTAGCATGACACACAAATGATGTGTGGTGCCCATTTCTTGTCTTGGTCTCCAAGCTTCATACTAAAGTAAACATTATAAGCAAATTTGACTAAAGGGGTGATATTTTTTCTCTATGACTTCGTAGTGAATAATCCACAAACATAACAAAAACTGTCAGGATGGTTTACACATCTGCGTCTCTCAGCCATCTTTATAAACAAAGTATACTTATCACTTTAACTAAACACGTATAATAAATTTTTAGTCAGTCAGTTTTTAATTATTGACTTATGAAATTCCCACTTCACTGAAAAAACATTTAATCAAAGCTTATTAAAAACAAAAAAAAAAGTTCCCTTCTTAGCCCTGACGGGCCTTTGGGGCAGATGAAGTGTAGGATTCATCTGTTTCTATAACCTCGGCATATGAAGGATTTGTGTGGTTAGCACAACGCCCAGCCGCCTTTACTTCCCCAACGTAAGTCAGGTACCCATTTAAAGCTGGGTGGACTTGTGGGACGACTTTGCACCAAATTTCACCTGGAAAAATTCCATGGGCCTCACCGAGAATCGAACCCAGGACTCTCAGCTCGACAGTCGAGTATCTACACCACTCGGCCATCCGTCCCACATATTAAATACAAAACTGCCTTCTTATGTGGCCAACTGCTGCTGATATCAGCTCATAGACCTACATCATTAGCCAATGACGTCAGCAGATTCTGATACTAATACCAACCAGAATGTGCTGTGAGAATAAATTCAGAGCCATATAAGGTGGGAAATTGCAACTACAACTATAAAAAAAAATAAAAAATGGCAACATGATCATTTGTTGCATGGCAAAAATATAATGCATTGCAAAAATCCTGACGTGCTAAAAATATTCTGACTACATATTTGAAATCAGCATCACTGATATATATAAAATCACCTAACATCTTATAATTTGCAAAAATTGTGTTGCACAGTGTTATCCATATCTTCACAGTCTTGATAATTGAGTACTTAATTGCTTTGGCAGACAAATATTTCTATAAAAATCCAATTTATACCTGATAAATTTAAAGAGTGATCATTGCACAGTGCTCACTGACAACTATGAACAAAATCTCTTGCATTAAAAAATCACAAACGTTGCACCACACTTTAAAATAGTTATCAGTAAGAAAGGCTAATTAAACACTTCTTAATTCCTTGATGTCTAAGGCTGTTTATACATGGGTTGTATTCATTTATGGAGTGGGTAGTAGGTTGATAAATGGATGAAACTTAAATTGTGATTTATTTTAACAGGCTATTATAGGCTGTCAAAAGGTTGCCCACCCCTGTTTTAGAAGCTAACTAAGAAATGCTAGGAGCTGATGCAACACAAGCAACTGAGGACCATGGGCAATAAACAAAATTTGGGCCAAAATTTTACTAAAAATATAACATTTAAAAAATATGTATCACTAAGTGAGCTGTATCATTTTATTTTATGTGTGCTGGCTAGTAAAAAGAAATGCTTAATTTAAAAAAAAAAATGTGTTTTCATTTTGCTGAACCATTTATAAATTCAAATATATACTTTACATGTTTACATCATACATATTAAGACAACATACCTAACTTCTCATCAAAATCTGTACCCCTATCTCTGCCTCTTCCTCGTGTACCTCTTCCTCTAACATTCTTTGAATTATTTAATTTGTTCTCAGATTCCACATCATCATCATCATCCGATGCCATTTTCCAATCATCGTTATCATTATTAGGTTGTGACTCCCTCTTTGCCTGGGCCTCTTTAATAGCTGTTTTAACTTCCTCCTCTATTTCTCCTGAAGTTTTTTTTCTTTCTTCTTTGAAGCGAACAACATCATCAACAATTTGATCTTCTGAAGTATTTCTCTTTTGAAGATAACCCTAAACAAATTTAGAAATTACAATTAATACTTGTTTTAAATTCATTGAAAAAAACACTAAGCAAATCATTTTTTTAGTTTTTTTCTTTCATAATTGATTTTGATTTCTTGGCATTTTGAAACAATAATTAAGATCCGCACTTTTAATAGTTCAACAACTCTGTAATTTCTTTAGAATTAAAAAAAAAAACACTCAGTCACACATTTATAACTTTTAATTAGTAATAATGAAAATAAATCTTGCCATGGATTTAAAAAAGGCAAATGAAAAAAAAAAACATGAGCTATGAACATGCAATAAATTGAAATCATTAAGAACAGATTTGATTAACAAATGTAACAAAACTAAAGAAAGGGGTCTCAGAAGAAGCAAAGTTTTAAAAACAATACAAAACAATAAATTGTAACTGAATTTATTAACTGTCTGAATCAAAATAGGGCTTTGTCTACTAAATTATAAATGGTAATGATAACTGTCACATGGGGAGTGCACTGATTTGAAGATTATGACTGTGAATAGTTCAATGTTTAGAATGTATCCGGAGCCTTTAGTAAATAGATGCTTCATGTACTTTCACTCTGGTATGGTGAGCTGTCCCCCTTGAATGACCAATAGTGTAATGAAATCAATGAAAGAGTTACCCTCACCTTAAACAAGTCTGCCATTAACTTCAATATTACAATCTTTCTGGAAATGATATTAAGTATGTAAATTTGTCAACAAGTTAAGCCTTTGGCCAGGTCTTCTATGTTTTTTAGGGGTACTGTGATGCATATATCATGAAATTCCAAATATAAAAATGATCTCAACATCTAGCTTTGGCTTTTGAGTCTAGTATATCAACAGTTTTTTTTTTATGAATAGAGATACATTGATACTGTAACTAAAAAGGATTATCATATGTTGATTGTTATGGAAAGTAGAGAAATATCTCCATGCCTCTTATAACAGACAAGATTGGTGCTCTTGTACAGTATTTTAATTTCTGAGAAATATTCCCTTACTAGTTTTATTGTAATCATTAAAGAATCTTAATTTTTAGAAAGTTACAAATTTATAAAGAATATTAAAATGGATAACTAAATACAATGCTTCATAAGTCCTTTGGCATTGCAAATGATTGTTCTAGATTATGCAGCACAGTAAATAAACTATTAAGAGTGTTTTACTTGCTTTTACTTTTATAAGGAATAACAAAAAAAAGTATTTAAAAAAAAATTTTTTATTAATATCAAGGAAATTGTCTTAGTACCTGAGTTTTCTTGAGTTGATACTTTACTAATTCACCAATGGCACCCTTTTCATCTTTTTCAACATACTCCTTTACAGCTTCACCCATTCCTTTTTCAGTAAGTAGCTTCAACTGATACTGGTTACAAAAAAATTAATAATTTTAATTATTATGTTTACAATTAAAAGACAAAATAAAGAACTAATGTAAACTGATAAAAAGTAACTAAATGTTAAACAGAAACATTTTTTTTTACCTAGTATACATTTATAAATAAATGATTTGTTTTAAAAAAAAAAGAACATTTTCAAAAGCAGAAAATTATGAAAACTACATGTCTAACGGTTAACCTAAAAATCATAATGAAAAGTACTGGAATTTTAATTTATTAATAACACACACAAAATAATACTACCATTATATGGTCATATTTTTCTCATTAGTTCTAAAAGAATTGTTTTTTTTTGTAAATATAATAGTTCTGCCTTTATTAAACAAACATGATGACTAATGAATTTTAATTCTCCTTAATAGAAATAATCAACAGAATGTTACTGAAAAAAAATTAATCTTAATACATTTTAAAATAACCAGGTGGATTTTACTTTTTATCTTACCCCATCTTCTGACACAATTTTGGAAACCATGTCTTCAACACGAGCACTGTCAAGTGGAATTTGTTTCAGTCTTGTAATTACTTCAGGATCTAATTCAGATAATACAATAACAATAGGAGAATATTTTGAACACTTGTGAATAAGGGTATATTTTTAAAGCCTTTGGAGTCATGCATTTTAAAAAAGTATTACATGTATGTTGAACATACTTTCTTATATCCTAATGGATGCAGTGGAGAATAATGCTTTGGCTACCAATAATTCAATACTTAAGATAACTATATATTATATACAGGTTCAACAAAGGAAAAAATCCATAAAGGTGCACAGCATAAATTTACCTTCTTTAAATGTTGATCTCTCTATTCTTTGCCTATGAAAATTAATCATTGTTTTAGGGTTGGCTATTTTATCTACAAACTTTTGCCCAAACCTTTATTAAAAATGAAATGATAGAATATTTTTTTTAATCAAAGCAAACTTGTACATAAGGAAAAATAGATAGGGAAACAAAATAAAGATATGTGTGATACTTCCTTAGATGAATTAAATGTTTAGATTTATTTTTAGAATAAAGATGTAAAGAGGTTTCAAATCCTTCATTATATATACCTTTGAGAACTAAATGGATCAAACCCACTGTAGTCAACTCTCAATCGCACTAGCGGTTGACGGGGCTGCTTAACACTACCAGTATGTTCATTCTCTTTAGAAGAATGAAAAATTCATAAAATAAAATTAATATATATTTATTTTTGTACAATTTTTAAATATATTTTTTATAGAGGCTGGGACATTTAATAAAAAAAATATATAATGATTAAAACAGTCCATACCAGCTTTTAACAACAATTCTTCAACTTTTTCAAGACAAAATATTTCAGCTTTTTTTTGTGCATTGGGGTCAGTGGGCTTTATATGTTTTCCTAAAACCACATCTTCCATATAAAACTGTCTAACTGATTTAAGTTGAACTGACTGCATACGAAAGTTTTTGCCATTAATTTCTAGTAAACCCACATGTTTAGAAACAGTTTCACCTGTTAAAAAGAAATTATGAAAATATATTACTACTGAAATACGAAAATAATTGCAATAATTTTAAGAAAGGCACATTAAAGTGAACCTATTTTTTAAACCATTTTTTATCATTATAAGATAAAAAGACAATATAGACTTAAAACTAAAATGTTTATACCTTCACTTAAAGATGTAGCAATGCTACTTCCTGGTTGACAAACATAGAAATTTTGGGTTGGATTCCATTCAACTTTCTCTCCTGTAACATTTAAGCGACACTCATGTTCATGGCCCCATACTACTAGGTCCAGAAAATCTTCCAAGAACTGTTCAGGGACATAGCTAGTTGCTGAATGTTTGGCACGATTTTGATGTAAAACAAACATATTAAACCATTTATCTGGATGCTCTTTTGGTCGAAGCATTGATACATCCTAAATAAATACATAAAAATACAATGTATATTTAAGGAAAAAAAAACTAAAATGAAACAGCACAAAAAAAAAAGCTCCATCATACAAATATATGTATCATTTACTTAAAATAATTCATTCTTATATAACATTTTCTAAATGCTATTAAATTTGTAAAAATGTACCTTTTTCAAAAACATTCTGTGCAACCTTTCATCTCTCACTGATCCAAGACCATACAATGCAAGCTTAGTTTCTCCTTTCTGAAGAAGTAAAGGTGATACTTGTATTTTATCCAACAAAGTGGCTTTACCAAAGTAGTTGACGAATCCTGCTGTATGAAGCAGATCAAGTGAACATAAGTTTCCAGGTCCAGTTGGATCGTCATGGTTACCATGAATTGAAAATACAGGTATAGAAATATTGAAGTTTGGTTCTTCATAATTCACATTTGGAAACTTGCAATGCTTAAAGTCAATAGACTGATCACTCAAGTATTCAAAATGAACAGGTTTATCTCCCATGCAGTATTCCCGAAGTAATGCCAAACATCCGTGTAAAGTTGATCTTGAGGGCTTATTGTCATGAAATAAATCACCTCCATGTAAAATAAAATCCACATTTTTTTCTCTAGCTACTTGAAGAATTTCTTCAAAAGTGTTTAGAGAGTCATTTCCTCTAATTGGGTCACTTTCCATAAAACCCAAATGTATATCAGATGCTACTAAAATTTTAAATGTGTTTACGTGATCTTCTGAAGCCATTCTTAATACTTGTACATGCTATAAGTATAACTATTAAAATCTTTTTGTTGAATGCATTTCAGCATATTCTAAGTGAGCTAAAAGAAAAAAAACAGAATTTCAATTATTATACCTACTTATAATTTTATTATAATATTTATTAAGGCTGTCTAAACATTCCTAGTAAAGACTTAAGTCAAGATATTAATTTTTAACGATATTTAAAAAAAAAATAATATTTAATATAAATACGACCCATTTATTTTTAAATTTAAATAACTTCTTTATTTTTTACTTTAATCATAGTAAAAATCTGTTAAATACATTATGTATATACCAGACGTCGAAGATAGATGAAGTATGAAGGGAGTGATGTGACAAAGTTTGAAATGGTTAGTACTTATAATTTATATGTTACAGAGTAGCCGTAGGCGTAGGTAGGAATACTTTGGGCAACGTAAAATGGAAATAATATTATTAATAAATTGGAGAGGAACGGTTATTATACAATTTGTTTGTATAGAGAATATAATGCAATTAATTTAATACAAAAGATATAAAAACAAAATGTATACATGTTGTATTTTTATAAAGAAGTTCTATTCTTCGGTTTCTTGCAATTGCGGATAAAAAGTCTACTTTCGATTTCTTCTATCCTTAAATTAATTGTATAACCCTCATTCATTTTTAATTTAAATGCTTTTAATACAAATTATGGTAATAAGTATTACACCACGTATGAAGAATTTTAAAAAAGGCCAAAAGCTTTCAAATGTCTTAATGTATGTATTTTCTATACTTTTTTTTAAGCTAAATGTATTACCAGACAATCTTTGGGCTTGACACACCGCTTATTTCCGATCATAGTTTTGTAAAATAATAGAACCCATTTCCTAACTTTTGAATTGATCTCCATAGAGATTACTTAAACAATATGTCAGACACCACAGTCTGTTGACATTTTTTTCTTTACAACAAAAATTTTAAGGACTTTTAGAATTTTTTATAATTAAAAATTCATGTTTTCTGGTTAACAAATAAATGCAAAAATTGCAGTCTTATTTAATTTTTCATCCGGTTACAGCATATGTAATGACAGCGGAGTTGTGATGACCGACGGTGTTGAGCATTTAGCAAGTGAACGAAGACTACTGATAGTACTGTAAACAATAAAGTAATTTTGAAGAAAAAAAAGCTAATTAAAGATGGGAGACAAAGGAGGCAAAAATGATATGGAGCGGGTGGGTCTGTTCAAAGAAATGGAATATATCACTGTTGGAGATCCTTTTAAAACACCTGGGCAGGGTGAGTAGTATATTGTGAACAAATCTGAAATCAGCTAAGCATCAATAACATGAACATTTTTATTAAAATCATGAGAATATGATTTTAATAAAATTATTCAAGTCTTACTATTTTTTTATTTAAAAGGATTATAGATTTTAATTTTAAAAAACATCCTTTTGGGGTAAAAGAAAACTTTTTGAATAGTAATTTTATATTATGACTAAACAGCTTTATATAGAAAGTGTTGTGCTAAATTCATTGAAGTATAAATAGTCTATAATTGTAATAAATAACTTTTTTTGTCTAAACTGTTTGACACCTTATTACTTGGTTAATATATTGTTAATTACAGGAGTTTTTAATGAGCCAGCAGGCAAAGGGAAACAGATGCTTCCAGGAGGATCAAAAGAAAAATCTGCCAAACAAGATGGATATTTTAAAGAATTTGGTCGTGTTTTTGAGGGTGAATCATATTCAGATCCTGTTAAATTGAGAAGACAGCGCAGGCTAGAAGAAAACAAAAAAAACTTATCGAAAGCTTTTCTACCAACAATGGCTTATAAAACCATGTATGTTTCAAAAGATTTTAGCCATACAAACAAAATATAAATTTGAAATGTTGAATTATGTAACTATTAATAAAAATGTATTCTATAATCTGTTCTTAAATTAATAGGAATGGGCTGGGAACATTCTATGGCACATTAGGTGGAGCAGTCCCAGCATTTAGCCCAACAACAGCAGGAGCAGGCAGCAAGCGAGAGCCTTTAAAAAATGTGTTAACAAACCCTGGAAAAAAAGGAACTGGTTATGGGTAAGGAAAATATTCCTACAATTTAGACACTGGCAAAATATGATTATCTGTCTTGGACATTTACATTTTTTTTCTATATTAAATAATTATTATTAAATAAATGACAATATTTTAATCAAATGCTGGCTTATTTGTAATAGTACCTTTTTTATTTAAAAAAATTGATCCATGAATATCAAGTGAATTGTACATAAAAACCAAGATGTATAAAATAAATAGAAACACACTGTAAAATTTTCAGATATGTTTCTGTCACTATGGGAAAATATCCAAATAGCTTACCAGATCCATTTGATAGTCACAAAGAGAAAAATTCGGTTTGTGAACTTTACAAAGTTTTGAACTAGTTTCTGTATGATTGTACTGTTGTTTTTTAACTGAAATGCACAGCTATTTTATTTTCAATGCAAATAACCGTTTTGAAGTTATGTTTTTTATTAACATTATTATTTCTTGCAGCACTTTATCTCTATATAAAGAACTTTTAAAAGTATTAAAATGTCCTTTTCTAACTACTTTTATCTTTGTTTTAGCAGCTGGAAGAACAGTAATTTTTGGTTTTCTTTTTCTCTTCATTGATCTGGTGTTAAAATATATAGGAACTCCTACATCATATATCAAAGCTTATTGAATATTTACTCATGCATATAAAATTATTCTGTGAAAAATAGACGCATAAAACTTGCCAATGAAGTAACTGAACTACCAGACAGGCCCGTAGCCAGGTCAAAGTAAGCAGGGGGGCACCAATACCCAGCAAGGGGGTATTTTCTCATTTTAGTTACTTTTTCTTTATTTTTTCCTCTTTTTCTTCTTTTTAAGCGGGTGCGGGGGCACTCCACACCTAGCGGGGGGCACGCCCCCCCCCCCCCATGGCTACGGGGCTGCTACCAGAATATCTTATTCAGAAAAAAAAGTTGAGGATCAAATATAATGCATCTTTTGTTTTTGTGCACTGTAATATTTTTTAAATAGAAATAACTAACACATATTTTTTTCTGCTTTGTCGATTTTTTTTTTCCATTTTATTGCACTGCTTTCAACACATATAATACTCTTTTTGTGTTCAAATTTTATTTAATATATTGTGGGTTTTTCTTTTGCTTTTGTGTGAAGCTATGCAAATATTTGTTTGAATCCATATCCACCACATAGTGAAGATGATTACAACAAAGGGATTCAAATGTATAAGGTTAGTGTGGTTATACTGCATTAATAAATAACACTTTAGTTTATTTGGTTTAGGAAATATAGACACTTAAAAATTAGATATTCTTTTGAAATTTTAGTTTTCATTGAATGTTTATCATACTGATATTTGCTAAGGTTTATTTTTAATTTAAACTTAAAAGACATCTTAAAAAATTGTTAAATTTAACAAATGAGCTAACTTAAACAAATATTTAAATTAGATTTTAAACCTTGATAGAAAAAGATGTTTGAAAATTAATAAATAAATTTTTATAGGAGAACTCCATTTCATTTGTACTTTTTTAAAGGAAATTATACTAAAATTTAAACACAACTTTTGATTTCTTTTGCATTTCAGCATTTTATCATATTAAAGGTATTAGAGTAATTACTTTCTATACTAAGTTTGTTAGTCTCAAGTGTAAACTTACAACAAGAATATGTTGTTTAAATAGTTGTAGAAAAAATTAAACATGGAAAATCAAGTTTAATGTAAATAATTTATGGTTAGATGGCTAGGTATTCAATATCATCAACATATATTTTTACATTTTTATTGCTGAATTAAAAATAAGTCAACATATACCACAAAATACTAATAACCCTAAGAAAGATGCAAGTACATGTACTTAAAAAATGGATGAAGATATATTCTGATGAGAATAAAATACTGATAACCCTAAGAAAGATGCAAGTACTTAAAAAATGGATGAAGATACATACTGATGAAAACTAATGATGATTATCAATAAAGTACCACAGGAAAATGTGAAAGTACATGTGAAAGCTACTAGGCAGGTAACTTTTTACAGCAGTAAAAATCGTTTTAGTAAAGTCATTGTCAAATGAAATCAGCATGTAGGGTGAAGAACATGAATACCAGAATGAAACACAGAATATCATAATCCACGACAGCTCACATCTTGAGAACGAGAAACAATTGAGAACAAATTAGAGATATTTCAACATGAATGCTCAGAAAATTGTGGAAAAATGTAGAGAAAAGGTTAGCACATATATACCTTGGACATTTCAGACCTAAAGAGAAATGGCTAGGGGTCTGATATTTCAGAGGAAACCTTATTGCAGCTGCCCAATTTATTAAACTTTGTTAAAAAGAAATAATATTTACAATATAATTTATTGTTTTTTTTCTTTAATTTGTACTTTTGTAATCAATACCCTCTGCTGAAAATCTATCTTTTATTTTCGTAATATGCAGCAAGAACTTCAAAAGCATAAAGCATCACTTAAAGCAGGTGCTTTCAGACTGAATATGCACCCATCAGATTATTTCAATCAGAATCCATTTAGATCAGATGCTCCTGCTCCAGCTGCTAGAAAATGGGCTGGAGATTTACCTACCAAACCAATAACAACACCCTTCCGTCCAAGTAATCCTGGAAAGCATGTATGCATCAAGTTTCTAACTCCTTTTTTTTAAATTGCTTTTCCTTTATCCATTTCTGAAAAAGTCAATACATTGATTAATTATATTGTACATGCAGCTTGCAGGGATGAAGGCTGGCACATTTGACCCTTACCCATCACATTCTGCTGATCTTTATGGCATCAAGTACAAAAGACCAGTTAACGTGGTTAATAAATTTGGAAAAACTTTTGTGCCTCCACCTGGACCCAAATCTACACCATGTAAATCAATCATTAACCAGAATATTATGAGGTAAAATTATATGCCTTTTATCTTTTAAATTATTAAGAACACTAATGTTAGAATGGAAAATCCTATTGAATTTTTTGTATCTAGATTTACCATACATTTTTATGCTACCTAACACACACTATGAATATTTATATTTTTTTTTGTGTGCAGATCTGTCAACAGTAGTAACTACAGGTCCATCACAGTATTATGAGATGTCTGGCATAAAACATCTTGACTGCAGGCTGTCCACCATATAATTTCCATCAGTACATTTTCTTAACAGCTTTTGGCAAAATATATTTTTTACACTGTAATTAATGTATAAAATAAAGACTAGTTTTGCGAATAAGTAAATTTTTTAATAAAAACTAATCATCCAATTAAAATTAATATGAAAGCTATGAAAGGTTATCTTTTCTTTAGTATTTAATATTAGCATTTCTTATTACATGTATTGCATAATTTGAATTGACTGTGTAAGTTTGAATTTTCTTTCTTTTATATTAAATTAGACATTCATGTAGGCTATACATTTCTTCATTGTTCTACACAGATGATTATTGTATACAAATTATGTATTTAACACAATGGATCGGTTACAGTTTTATTCTTTGTTCTATTTTATATTATTAATGTCAAACATTTTGACATGTAACTTTAAGTATATAACTTTTGAAAATCAAAAAAGAAATTCAATGATTTTTTGTTGGTTTATTTTTTAATGAAATCTTTAAATCATTGCTAAAACAGGTAACAGTTAACATTCAATGTTGGTCAATCTCCTCTATATTCATTGTTACAGCAGAGTTTGACTTTTACTCTTTTTATCTAGCTGGCAATGTGCATTATATTTATTTGAAAAACCAGACTTCTATAATATGTGACGATAAAAAGCACTATATAAATATATACAAATATATATATATATATTTAAATAAAATCTCTCAAGCCATAGCTTCTGTAGCACAGAATTTTGAAAAAATGTTTTCTAAATAATTCTCTAGAAAGTTGTCACTCAGAAAAAAAAACTTGTTCCTATGCAAGCATTGCATCGTTTTCGAAAAGTTTATTTCTTTACTAAAGTGACAAACTAAAAGTCTACATTATTGCTAAGACATAATTAAACTTGTTTTTGTTATTATGTGACATATATTTAATATAAAAAAAAAATGGAATTACAGATGTACCAGTGTATTTATTAAGGGCTATAAAATTCCAATATTTTAAGCCTACAAAAAATGACAAAAAACTAGACAGCTGTTGTTATATTTTTACTGAGAACAAGTAAGATTTTTTTTTTCCATTCTTTAATAATGTGTAAAGTCCCTGTAAGGATGAGATGAAATCCCTTAGATCCTATAAACCACTAATGGGACGGTTTTATGGTGCCCTTCTTTCATCCCCACCATAGCCGATAGTGCAATGGCCATGGAGGCACCACGGGAGATTCTTTAATAATAACACAAGTAGTTTTTTCACATTTTTGGCCTTGTTTTATTTTGTCACTTTATTATTTTCTACTTTCCTTTTGTAGATTGTCCTTTCAGTTTTATAATCATTATTATTCTAAAAACTAAACAAAAGTAGGGAAGAAAACAACACAAGTTTTAAATGTCATTTAAACAAATTATTAAATACATCTAAATAAATGATTGTAGTTATAACAATTTAAATTACATATTTATTATAAATCAAACACTTTGTCATGAATGCTATTCAACGCCTATTGATCTATAAAATACAAAAAACTTAAATATCTAATGATTACTTGGTAAAAAAGAGTGATATTTTGACTATTTCAAATAGTCTTAAAATTACCAACCTATACTGCATTTTGTTTGTCCTTGAATTCAGCAGATATTGAAATCTACTTCCATGAAAAAATTAATTTTCCATTTAAAAAATCCTCTTTGAAAACTATTGTGGACCTTTGTCTAAAAACTTATTCTATATGGATTGGTAAGCCGTTATTGATGTTATAAATTGTGATAAGACTACTTAAGCTTTAAGAACTTTTAAAAATTCAAATCATCAATAATTATATTGTATTGAGACTTATCTACAAAACAAAAATCAAGGTCAGAAAAAAATGGATCTATGTACCTTTCAAAATTTTTTAATTAAAACAATTCATTAGAAAAAAGGATTTTTTGTGTGTTAAGAATATACATATAAAGATAGATATATAATTGGCTAAAAATATACATAAACACAATTGAATAGTGTTTAATAAATAATTTTATTCACATTTTTATTAGTATTTAACAAATACTAGTTACATTATGAAATCAGGTATGACAACTTCATAACATATATCTTTTTCTTTGCTAATTATAGGTAATACTATAATTAGTTCTAAGAAAATTAAGTTATTATTTACAGACGAAGCTTCTAAACCTATTTAGCATTTTTTTTTACAAGATAATATATTAAAAAATCTAAATGTATTTACATTTACCAGTGTAAATAAAAGTGATCTAGTTTTTACCCCAAGCTTTTTAGTTACTAACTCTACCTATGTACAGTGCATTAGTATTTTATAGCGTATATTTGTACTTGTGTGCACTTATGTCTAAATATACAAAAATGTTTTAAGATGGTGTAATAATAAAATCCTTCAAATACAAAATGATGTAATACCAGGGGAAGTTTCAATAAATTTAGCATAATCATACAAAGCTGTTCCAAAAAGAAGAAAAATATAAGCCTATTTATTTTTTTTGGTCCAATTTAATTTTATTAAGTCGCCAAATAAAAAAAAAGAAGAAATTAATGTAAAACAGGCACAGACAAAATATAAAAAGCAAGGAAAAAAGTGTACCAACACCATTCAATACTCAGTTGGAATAATATATGTTGAACGTTATCTCTTTTAGTAGACTATTTAATAAATTTTTTTTAAAATGTAATTTTAAAATGAAAGAAAAATATTCTCAAATTTGAGGCTAATCAAAGGAAAATATTCACAAAGTAATTAAAAATTTGTTTAATGCTGCCTCATGCAAAACGGACAACTATCACAAATTTAAACTAGTTAGTTACCGTCACTTTTACTGAAAGCTGTTGGCACTTGGCTTTTTTGTTTTTTTTGTTTAAATGCTTCCAAATAATATATCACAAATTTGAAACTAAATGTACATCACTGTGATCAATCTGCATCTAGATCTTCTTCATTATCTTCTCCAAGCTCATCATCATCATCTTCTTCCACCTTTAGCACAGCAAGAATAAGTATAAAAAAAAATGAAAAGAAAAAGAAAGCAGGAACCAATTAAATGTTATAAAATTATACCTTTAACGCACCTATAACTAGATAGAGTGAGAGATGTCAACAGTTGACATTAGTTTTAATGGTAACATTAGAAAAAATCAAAATTGAAATAGCCATTACATAAACCATTATTAAGCTCCCCATGGGTTTCTAAAAATTGCAGTAACATTATCAAATGTGACTAACTCAGTTAAATGTTGCTGTTTTTAACTCAAAGCTAAAAAATATTTCTTCTAAAAGAGAAAAAAATACATTAAATTTATTAATTGTGTGTACTTATTAAGTACAAAAAGTAATTGTGAAACTGTTTTTAATGCATAATTTAATCAATTTTACACCAATCGCTAGCACATTTAAATTTTAAAATAGAAAAAAAGTTTGTGAATTCTACATTTTACCATTATCCAATTTAACAGCGTAAACCACAGAATACAAATTATACAGAAAGTGCACCACAATACAAAGTTTTCTACTGATAACTAAAAAATGCAGCCATTTATGTTATTTTCTTTTTTAATAATGTAGCACCTAAATATTGATACACGTAGCATAAATACACAAATATGGTGACTTTCAGAAAAGGCAATTTTAATTAAGATGCGCATTCTGTATAATTTATATTCTGTGGTGTGCACCATAGAATATATTACACAGAATGCGCTTCCTCATTTTGATCACTATGTCCAACCACTGCCGTAATTGTTTATTTTTTAAACAATAATAATTTATTGTGATACATAACTGGATCATTGTTTATTGATACTTAATCGACAACGTTACGGTAAATAATGTACTTTAATATTTCTAAGCAATCTATTATTCAGTTTTAATACTGTATTTGTTTAACATGCAAAGTTGTTTCAGAGTTCATTGATTTTATTAATCAATTTGTTAGAAGCCTTCTTTTTAATATGACTTCTATTTTATATCAATATTTATTTGCTACAATATTTCAATTATAAATCAGATATAATTAAAAACATAACTGTTGAAAAATAAAACTTCCCGCACTGATTTATGAATTTTAAATTTATTAAGGCTCTTTTTACATTCTAACAAATTGACAACTTTTCATTAAATGTTTTTCATTAAAAAAACCTGAGGTTTTACTATTGTTATAATGGAAAGTCCATGGCAATAAGTTGACAGCTGTGTTTAACTGAATTTCATTTATTAGCCAATGATTGAGGACTTTTTAGCTATAGATGCACATTTTGCATAATATATATTCTGTGGAGCGAAACTATGTTTTATGGTTAAAAAAAAATAAATATATATATAAATCCTTTTTAAAATTGGCTTTTATTAAAATACACTAAAAGTAAAAAATGATTCCTGATATCATACAAACATTTATATAAATTATCATTACTTAATATATAAGCAAAGGTTCTCATTTAGATCTATAAATCATTTATTTATTTATTGCGATTTATAAACTATTATAAGACCTATTTAGTCCAGTATTTGTACTCAGCCATGCTTTCAATTAAAAGTTTAACTGTTTAACTGTCTAACACTTCAGCGTGATGTAGCTAGTCTATAGGAGACTTAAAAATAGCTCAACTTTTTTGTATGCAGGTGGTATTCTTCCGCATTTATTTTGACATACTGATCCCATTGTTTTTTTCCTGCTACACGATAATAGTTTATGGACTCGAAATTATAATAATAGAGAATCTACAAATGTGCTAAATTTGAAATTTCTCACTAAATTAGATCTTATCTGAAAATGAGATACACTATTTACAGACACACAAACCCACAGAAAAACAAGTTAATTAAAAGCTTTTAAAAATATGTTCAGGCACAGTTACATATAGCAGGTTAAAACCACTGTGAGAAGTACATTTTAATGGCAGATTACGAGAATTCCACATAAAACACAAGCCTACGGTTCAGGCTGAGTGGGGCCTCAACGGTTAAAATAATTGTTATATCTTAATATAAAGGAATTTATTTTGAGTATAAATTTTACCTCTTGTCCCAGCTCTTTTAATTTAGACTTGTATTTATCTATCTTTGCATCCTGATCAGCCAACAGCACTAATAGGTCATCCTGTTCTTTTTTTAAAGTGTCCATCTCTTCTCTCACATTTTCTTTTTCTTGAACTGTTTCTGCCTTCTCTTCTTCAAGAGTCTTAAAATATAACGAACAGAAACCTCTCAAATTCATTAACATTGTCATCAATTGGTTTGCTCATCAAAAAATTTCTATGATAAATTAAATTTACTCAAAAGAAATATTTAAAAAAATGACTAACTTAAATATGCACAAAAAAAAATTAGAGTTAAGATATCATGAATACATACCCTGATGGTATTAGCTAATTTCAGATTTTCTTCATTAGATTTTTTAAGTCTGTCTTGCAGATGATTTTTTTCATCAGTTACAAGCTTAAGTTTATCCTCAAGTGATTGAAGTCTAGACTCTAAATCAGTATTACTGACAACAGAGGAGATTTCATTCTGTACTGATAATTTCTGTAAGAAAAAACACAAAATTTATAAACATGTATTAATAAACAAAGAAAATTTTAAGGTAATTTTTCAATTATACTCTAAACTATTTAATCACTCACTTGCTTTAATGTTTCATTCACTCCTTCAAGTTCTGAACGTAACGTATTAATTTCTAAATCTTTATGATAAAGGTCACTTTGTAGTCTAGCTATTGTAACATTAAGTACTGACGCACCATCTGGGTCATTCTCTTTGTTTTCATCACCCCCTATCACCTGAAAAAAAAAAAATCAGATGTAATATAGTTGGGAATCAAATTTTAAATACATTGAAACCTCAAAATGCGAATGGCCTACCTAAAACTAACACAAATAGGAATCTGACCAAAAATTGGGAAAGAATTTGCCACAGAATCCTAATTGGCTTTGGAATTCAAGCATTATTTCAGTGTTTTTTTAGCACTCATGAAACGTTTATGCGAACTATTAGATTTCTCCTAGTAGCAAAACAAATCTCAAGTGATTTTTTTTTTAATGCTAATATTATGTATTTCTTCCTGTTTTTTTTTTTTATTTTATTATAAAAAACTTTATTTATTTCAAAATATTACTTCTGAAAAATCCAGTTTGTGGGGATTCAGTAATGGATCCATTCATATCAAGTCATTTATTTAACAAAAATGTTTTGGAACACAAAAGATGTTGATTTTGAATGATTGCCTGGAAAGGATTCTGTTCAATATATGGTAAGTCTTCATTAATCATTTACCCACATCTGATAATCTTTGCGAGTTGTCTAACTGTAGTTTTAAATTTTCCACTTCTCTCCTCAACAGATCAACTTCTTCTGGAGATGTTGAAAATGCTGGTGAAGAAGAAGCTTGACTACCTGGATAGATACAGTTGATATAATTAAAGAAGCTAAATATAATGACTAAGAGAACACCTTAAATACCTTCATACACTGCATACATATGAAGGTCAATAATAATTAATCTGACAAATACAAAAGAATTAAAAACATAATAACAGAATTAATACATAAGGGAAGGTTTACATACATCAATAATAATTTTGAAAGGAATGATTAAACAAATACATGAGACATTTTAAAATACACAGAACTAATGAAAAGAGAAACTACCTTTTTGGGCTTTCATTAGAGAAATCTGATCTTTAAACTGTTGTACCTGGTCCTGTAGCACTACAATAGTTTTATCTGCATTGATAGCATGAGACTGAAGTTCTTCTATTCTCCTTCTTAACAGTACAACTTGCTCTTCTTGCTCTTTAAGTAAACTTTTGTACTGTTCTATGCTTGGCCCTCCTCCTTTTCTGCCATTTATGTTGCTGCCTGTTCCAGAAACTGCTTTGAGTACTTCATCTGAAAGTATAAAAAAGTAATAAAATAATACACAAGTTGAGAATATGTTCATGACAATCATTTGTTAGTTCACTAAACTCAAAAAGGAGACTTACTTTCTAAACTTTTAAACAGTCTGGTGAACTCATAATCAAAAACAATTTCACTTGGGTGTTTGTGATACAAATGTGGCTTCTTGGCTGCTCTTGTGTAACTTTCATTCTGAGCAACCTGAGTGAGTTTATCAGTAAATGATTCAAGACCAATACGATTTTGAATAATCTGTTTTAAAGCAGTTCTGAAAAAAAAATATATATATTCATTTTAGGAAAAGGAAAACATATTCATGAGATGAAAATAATTAGAGTAGACTATACATTTGAAAGAAATAAAAATACATACATATGTATTACTCACTTTGAAAAAGCTTCACTTGTATCATCATTATACAACATACAGATCCCTAACAAAAATGCACATAATCCTTGAACTATGGCTTCATGTTCATCTGCTTCACTAGAAGACACTTGAGAGATTAACTGGAAAACTTAGTTAAGAAATTTCACTATGGAATTTAATCTCTTTAAATATTGTAAATGTTTGGTACATTCCAAGACAATAAGGAGTAATTTTCCTCATTTTTGAATTGTTTAGTTTATTTTAAAATCCACTGTAAATTTAATTTACAAATCCATAAACAGGCCTATGATCAATAGAATGTGTTTTTATGTGTTATTATTGTGTCATACAACAAATCAAGGAAAGTCAGAAAAAGAAAAAAAAAATGTATTCTTTTAAAAAGCATCAAGTCCACAAACTAATGAAACAGCATTCTGTGAATGATTTGCGTTGAAGTCAAAGGAAACTTAAATGTTGTTACAAAGCTTTAGTTCTAGCAAGCCATGATACAAAAGTAATGTAAGTAAAAAGAGTGGTCTATAACAAAATCAAAAGATACATAGGGCACATTGGCTGTGTTACTCAAAAAGTGTGAAACCGCAATAGGACAGTCAGCTAACCAGCCACTTAATATCATTAATAAGCCGATTCTGGTTTGAAGTTTTACTCCCTGCAAAGAAAGCAAAAACAAAATTAATCTTTTAATCAATAAACAATTTGTTTAATACAGAGGATAGCAATTAAAATAGTCTACTTTAGTAAATGAGAAGTAGTATCTATAGAAGATACTGCTTTCACCTACTAATGTATCATATACTGATTCAAACAATCTCAATACAGGTATAACAAACCTTTAAGGATATTTTTTTTTCTCACCCTTATCACTAAAAAATACTTTCTTACTCTAATGTTGTAAATATGATTTTGATTAAGCATTATTTATTAATTCAATTCATTATATGAATGTATTTTCTGGAGTCTGTAGTTTTCATTGTTCATATCTGTGGATGTAATTTCATTTTCTAAAATGCTGCTAAAAATATACAATGGCAAAACAATACCTGAGACAACATGTTACAGCACTGTTGAAGGAGGGAAACAGGAGGGCTACCCAGGCTAGTAGCAAGTTGAACACGTAACAATTGCTCCTTCTGTGTAGGATTTTCAACTATTGCATGCAACAGTGCTACACTAGCAAACCAGTTGGATAGTGGATCAGCACTAAACAAACCTCCACATAGAAGCTGACCAGCGGTTATTGAGTTTGCTGTTGAAATAAGTAAAAAAAAGATGTTGAAATAGCTACTTTACAATGTCTTGCGTTAATAGAGAATGAAGTTATAAAATGTGGCAGAACATATTTTTAAGTTCTTTAGTATTTTTCTATCACTAACCATCAGCAGCTGTGGGCAATAGTGTCTGAATGATCTGTGACTGGCCGACTTCATTTTTATACAAGAAAGACTGAAAACAATAAAGAACTGCACATCGTAAAACAAAGGGCTGTTTCTCATTAACCATTGACATCAGCAACACAACAATAGCCGGCCTGTAACATAGAATTTATAGGGTGCATTTAATGTTAATTCTTAATTTTTCAACCTACAGATGATTTGTTTTTTTTGACACAAGAGTATAAAAACTAACATAAAATGTCCTCTTAAATAATATGAAACAAAACCCTATGTGAAGCAAATAATCAAGCATATATAGTCAAAATGATACTGTCTTTTACAAAAAAATGTAAATAAATAATGTGAAAAAAATAACATATGTAAAGCAAACACCCAAGCATATAGGATCTAAATGATACATGTATTATCTTTTTCAAACAGTATCACTTTTGCATTGAGCTAACATTTATTATTTCATTACATAGAATACAGAAAAGGCTTTTATCAAAATTTAAATGCAATACATGCTAATAATATTATTATATTTACCGTGGAGGAGTAGATGGTGCTAAAACAGATGCAAAATATTCTTGATTCATTTGGCTGCCTCTGATTACTTCAGATACTGTATTTATTGTCTGAAAAATAAAATGTATATGTTCCTTTGTGATAAATGGCATTGTTATTTAAAGATTACTCTTTAAGAAAATATACATTTTACACGATGAATTATGATACAAAAATCTATCACAGTAGTAATCAACAGTATTTTGGGCCACTTATCCTACAATGATTTTAAAGTTGATGGATAACTATTAATTTCCATAGATAACTGCTAAGCATTTAATTTCCTTACACAATAAACTGATGTCCATGACCCAATGGATCTTAGCCCTCAACAAGCTTTTTCTCAATATTTTTAAACTTCTGCAGAATTCTTCCAGTAGTAAGAAAATGGTATTACTGTTTTCAACCATTTTATTATGTATTCTTCAGCAAAATGATTGAAAATAAATTAGCCTTGAACAAATATGCACTTTGCAGTGGCGTCTCTTAGCAACTAAAAAATCTTGGGAAATTTAGAAAAGAAAAAGTAATGAAAACAAAGAAAGTTAAAATCACAAACAAAAGAAAAACTTTATTTCATGACCTAGAATGAGGAGCATACTTCCATTAAAAACATCTTAAATTATTTGTAGCTGTGACCATTTTCTACAAAGATAATTTTTCTACTTTTCAAAATATTAAAGTTGATTGAACACTAGGGTGAGCAGTTTCTAGGTGTTTTACAAAAGTTCAAGGAGAAATATCAATCAGTTCTATATTTTAACAACCAAAAACCATCATTTGTCAGCTTACCAATGTAAGCCTTGGCTAATGGGAATGGTAGTTGCATTTTGTAAACACCACAAATGAGTCAAAATTTTTCAGACCTCAAGATAAAGATGTAGCAACTTCACTGGAAATCACACAGAAAAGAGAGGAATGGAGAGACCTGTCCGCTGCATTGTCCCTTAAGTCCACCCAACAGACAAACTTTTTAAAGATTATGGTGAAAGACCCAAATAAAGCAACACATTATATTTTTCCTTTTGGTACTGCCTATTTTCAAGCAACATATGTTGAAAACCTTTCCAATGAAATTTGAATGCTAAAAATTTTTGATCAAGAGACTGAAAATCAATGAGAAATGAGTTAAAAAAAGCAAAACATGTGTGAAAATAAAGTATTATGCTTCAAAATGATAATGCATACTTCTGTTAAGACATCTGCTGGAACTCCACTAGCCATTAAAATAGAACAAAGGTCTTGCAATAAACCTGAAAAAAAAAAAAGCCCCTTTTCAATTTTAGTAACCATGAAACATGACAATAGTCTATAAAGTTTGTTAAAAAAAAAAAGTGTATTATCAGTAATAAATAAATTCACTACCACACTGGTTCATAACTTTCTGGCAGGCAACTGTCTGATTTTGTGGATTATTAGGTGAAACAAGCGTACGAACAAGCTTGATGGAAAAAAAAAAAAAAAGAAGAATTAAAAATTGTAAATTATAAATGAATATATCTTTAGTTTCTAAAAATAATATGCAATTTTTGAAATAACAGTATTAGCCTGAAAGCTTTTCTCATACCTGAAGTAAAAGATGCATATTGGTAACTTTTTGAGCAGACCAGCCAATCTGCTTTGAATGTGGATCATCATGAATTTGAAAGAAAGGTTTCAATTTCTGTATGTAGCTACCTTCTTTAAAAAAGTTCTGGTTTGAGGCATTATTTCTGAGCAAATTTTGCAACAAGAGTAAGCAGTCCTCAACCACAATTCCTACATTTTTTTTAAAATATCATTTTATTAAAAATAAATTAGTTAAAAAAAAGTTAATATAAATAAAAAAGAAATAAACAAGTACACAGGCAATACCTTGTGCATTTATTTTAACCGTTTTTTTTTTAAAATAAAGACAATATCATTAAAAAAATGTTTACACACCTCCATCAGTTGCACCTTCATCACGTATAATGTCAATAATTCTCTCAAAGGCATTTTCAAAAGCAACAATCTTTTGAATATTTGCATGACCTTTTGTCAATTGATTCAGTAGTAACAAGGCCTAGAATAAAAATTACAGCTTATTAACAGAAAAAAAAAATTCGCTTTAATTGAGGAATGTAGAAGTGATTGTTTTAATTTTTAAATGAGATACATGTAAATACATAAGGGCAATTACATCATTGCGAATGATCTCACGGCTGTCAGACAGCAGATCCATCAGCCTTGATACACCCATGGGAACAACGAGAATTATTTCCTGAAGTTCTTTTTGTTTGTTTGTTAAAAGAACTGTAAGTAGTTTAACTGTAGGCCATCTTACATGAAAATCATACTCCTGAAGCAAAATAATATTTATTATAGTATTGATAAACTATTACAATTAAAAAAAAAAAGAAGTTTTGAGAAAAAAAAATAAAACTCATTTAAAAATTGGCAGATACTAATTTTTTATTTATTTGAATTAATTTTTAAATATCTTCTCAGGGGAAAACTAAATCTAAAAATTGTATTCCCTTAAATAATATAAAATTGTAAAAAAAAAAAAAAAAAAAAAAATCAAACAATATCTTACCTCTAAAAATGACAAAAGTAAAGACACATTTTCAGCTTGTTTGATAAATATTTCTGTGAACTGATTACCCAAGTCATTGCCAGCAACATTATTTACATCATCTAAGAGAATGATCACATAAGAAAGATAGATTGCTTATGAAAAAAATAATTTTATAATTAAGTTTTAAAAAGTCTGGTCGTTATTCCAATGTTATCTATAAATAAAAGTAGTCAACTACAGATATATTACCTTCATCAGTGGGTTCATTTGACATAACATTGTAGAATGTATCTAAAGCATAACCAATTATTTCTGTATCAGTTCTAAAATAAATAGAGAGAGAAAGAAAGAAATAAAAAATTAAAAATAAGAAGCTAGTAAAAATTAAATCAGCTGTACATCAATATTTGTTTTACCTGTCTTGTTCTAAAACATTTAATAAGATGTGCATTGCTTGTGTGCCAACTTCAAGTCTGAATTTCTATAAAAATATTAAATATTTCGTTAACATATAATGTATTAAAAAATGTTCTATTCATAAATACTATATGCTTTATTAAATGTATTCATTTAAATGTAGTTTAAAATTTATTTTTTTTAATTCCACAATAAACTTTTTATAAAACCTACTTTAGATAGAGCTTTAAGAGCTCTCACAGCATCTCTGCGATCATCTAATAAAGTGGATGATGATACTCTTTCACATAAACGCTCTACCTGAAGGAAAAATGGCAATTAATTAATAGCTTATATTTTATGACAGATTCCCAGTCATTTTGTTCTCAATAATACCTTAGCTATGAACTAAAGAATGAACTTTTTTCACATATTATCTATTTTTCTGAATACTCAATCCCGTTAAATACTAATAACCTAACTCTGGATAGAAGTTCTTTTATTTCTTGGAAATATTTCTGAGACATGCAATATGTGTTGGAATTAGATTCCCAGTTCTATTAATCGACAGGGCACTGGAGGAGTGTTATCTGTGGGTCACATTTCTGAAAGTGTATGCTCTAGGCAACCGCTCATGTGGGGCAGAGTGCTAAAAGTTTATGCTCTAGGCAAAAAAAGTGTATGCAGCTGTCAGCAATTGTTCAAACTTTTCCTATTTTTTCTATAGGGGGACACCAATGGACTGTTTCTGACCTCATCACAAAAATCTTTTAGTTTTTGGTTATTAATTTATTAGTTCTGAATTCTTTTTAATTCAAATATGTTGTTTAGAATTAGTTTCTAAATAGTAAAGTAGATGCATTTTTAAATTTCCACTATTGATTTTAGAAATATAGATGGCAAAAAATGAGATTTATCTTTCATTTCCTTCTGAAAAACTAAAGCCATTTTGTTAAGGTAATTTTTTTTTCTACATTGATGACATTGTTTTGTAGATCATTTATTTCTTTTTAAGATGAGATAAAATTAGGGTTTGTTGGTTTTTAAAAACCAGCAGCGAAAAAACGGTTTTTGATGAATATTGAAGCATTCAGAAACCTTTGTTTATGGGCTTTAAAAGCCGGTTTTAGCTTGAAACTTAAAGATTAGCAAAAAATGTTGACACATTCCACTAAATTACAGAGAAATCTGGGACACTGTGCCTTTCCAATGAATTCCCTCCTCAGTCCGACCCGTGTACATTATCATTGTTAGAAAGTAGTTGTTGAGCAATAACAGAGAGTAGGCGTGACCAAGTGGTTCAGGGGTAATTTGAGGATTGCATGGAGGGGGGTAGGGTATATACTATATATAGAGAGACTTATTGCATCTGTTTCCTCGACCTGCAAAGAGGGCTAAATTCGAGTCGTTTACTAACTCCACTGAACAACCGATGATCTTTTTAGCGCACAAATTTAATGTTGACTTGCAGGTAGCATACGACTTGAAATGGGACAGGGGGGATAAATAATCAGTAACTCCTTAGCTTATTACTAAACAATAGACAGAATGAGGCTTTTTTTCAAATTGACTAAATTTATGTTCGTCATCCACCACCACCAACCCCTCTAACCTAAACAAGGCATTCACATTGCAGGACCGTCAGCCACTGTAATGACTGGTGTAACTGATACATCTCAGTGATGTGGAGGGGGTATGTGGGGAGATAGCTGTATGAAGGGAGGGGTGAGGAGTTAATTTAGAGTGCAACAGCAGCGGAGGAATGTTTTAAAATGGGCACTCGATGTGGGTTCAAAGAGGTGCAAAGGTGTTTGTGTTACATATATAGATAACCTTAGAAACTTAGAGGATGAGAGAGAGAGAAAGAGACAGAAAGTGAATACAACGAGTAAAAAAAGAACTTTAATATCTATAGACTATATATAAATAAGCTCTATACTGAGGTCTACATCCCAACTGCTGATTTCAGAACTGGTCTGTGAGCAGCAAGCCTCATGTCTTTGACAGCCACTTATATTTACAGTATAATATAAATGAAACACTGGAGAGAATTAAGTCTTATTTGTGACTGCCAAACAGTTCAGAGGTCATGATAGAAACATATCTAGTCATAATGCAATGTAAATGAATATATATGTATCCAGCAGAACAGACAGTAGTAGTATTTTTAAAGTTATATTGATAATTTTTTCTTGTATTTATTGTTTTACGTAAAAAATTGGTTGACATAATTACATTTTACTTTTTTCTATATTTCACAAGTTAATTAAATGCGACATCAATTGAAAATAATTATTGCTTGAATGCTTTAAATATCCATTATTGCACTTATTCTTTAGTAAAACCAAAAACCAGTTTTTGTCAGTTTTTTTAGAAATTGACCTTCAACAACCCATTTTTTTAAAAGTCGGTTTTTGTATAAACCCTAGATAAGATAACCAATGTTAAGTAGCAATATTGAGTCCTGATACTATATTTAATCAATGGGAAGTGCCTCGGAAAAAGTCGCTATCCAGAAAGGGAAATGCTGCAATAGAGTTAATCAATGACATAGAAAAAAGTAAAGTTTTATCACACCTGAAATGAAACTTTACCATAATATGGCCTACAGCCATTCCACACTAATGTAAACAGCAACAGTATTTTTTTCAAATTGTACTAGCATAGGAAAACTATACATTTTCTGAAAGATTACATTCTAGTTAATCAGAATATGCTAAAATTGTGTATACATTTACAAGGGTACTTCAAATTTATAATGATTTTAAATCTAAGTATACAATAGATTAGAGCGGAAATTATAACTAAGTTGCGTCCCCTCAAGTGGGTGTTTATTTTGTGTCCCGTGAGTCACGCTTGTTTAATTCAATCAAAAGTTGGAAAAGGTGGCTAGTCAGCAAATGTTTTTTTATTGAGTTATAAACTAAACCTACTAGTATTCGTCTGTATCATAATCAACGCAAATATTCTAGTACTGAAGTGAATATTTAAATTATAAGTTCATCATCTGTCCCGTGAGTCACAGTGGAATGGCTGTGTAAGGAAGTAAATATTTATTTTTAAATTAATAGTAAAATGAAAATTCAGCCAAAATTCATGTCACAAGGGAAATGTAATCATAATTCAAATTTTACAACTGACAGTTATCTGTCTATTTTGACCCATTAAATTATTTTGTAACATTCATGAGAAGACCATGGAAAAGATCTGGCATAGAAGAGAGCATTACATCATATTAAAAATTCAGTTTTCTTCAATGTAGTATTTTTTGACTATGCTCATTCTTCCTGCAGACTCCTCATATGACATGTAGTAGCCATAGGGGCAATAATGGCTAGTAGTAATGCCTAATAGAGATTTAAATTAGATTACGTTTATAGTCTACCGATTTTGTTATCGCACTGGCTCCACGTCCGTCATATGACGGACGATGTATTTTTTTTTTACCGCTTCCGTCAACAATTGCATAGCCGAGCAATTATACATTAAAATGAGAGGTTAGTTTGTGTGGCGCGCTAGTAATGTAGGTTGTTCGCTTGGCTGAGACCCAGTTTGGCTAGCTATGTGCGGGTTCGATTCCTGATAGAGACATACATTTTTTTGTTCAGATTTTATTTTTCAGGATCTGGGTTAGGGATAGGGGGTTAGGGATAGGGTTAGGGTGTGGAGCAATATCTATTGATGGTCATTTTTTAATAAATCATAATTTTTTTTTCCAGATTTTTTTTTCAGGATTAGGGTTAGGGATATGATTAGGGTTAGGATTAGGGATAGGGTTAGGGATAGGATTAGGGTTAGGATTAGGGATAGGGTGTGGAGCAATATCTATTTATGGTCCCCGAAAAAAAAAATATCTCCGATTTTTAACAGTAAATGACATCATCAACGTCTGCAGTAAATAAGAGTTCTCATTCATTCTGTTTACTCTTTAATTGTGTTAAAACGATCGCCGATTTTGAGCACCATCATTGTGTAAGTAATAATATCAGAATATAAACTGCATTTATAACTTTACATCATAAGAGTTCATTCTGTTGACGGAAGCGGTAAAAAAAAAATACATCATCCGTCATATGACGGACGTGGAGCCAGTGCGTTTTGTTATAGTACTGTCTATACTATAGAAACACTTCACAAGTAATAATAAGTTAACACTTATTATAGATAGGGTATGTTTAGTATATATTTGAAGCCAACTACCAAACATAGCTGACAATAAGAGCGTTATTCGAGCTTCGGCGCACCCCCACCTCTACAATACATTTAAAATTGTAAATATAAAGTAGCCAAACATCCATTTATTGATATAACAACAAAGCTAAAAGCATAAACATTCCAATAATTTCATTGAGTTCATTGACTGGGTTGGCAGTATCATTTATTTACAAGCTAAAACCTAAAGTAAATATGTTAATTGCTCACTGTCTCAGCCCCACTATTCGTCTGCACATCCTGGGGAGCACCCAGTACTTTTCTAAAGTAATCCATTAATAGTACGTGTTATTTTGTCTACTACGCTATAAAATGTTTGATTTCGCTGTTGTAGTCGTGTCGTCCGGAAATTCCGGTATTTGTTCCGAAACGCATGCGCAGCCAACGTGGCCAGTTGCAGAGATGTTAATGAAAACCATAGATGTAAAGAACTAGATCGACGTTATAAACCCCCTAATGATTTCATTTCTGATAGAGGGCGCTGCGTGAGCTTTGGTGCTACTCTTCTATGAGAAAAAATAAAAATTCTAGTAATTTGATGGCTGTTGTTGCGGAAGTGTGGAGTTCAAAGAATGCCAAAGTAATCTTTTATATGGTTAGTTCGGTTTCCTTTGGACCCCAAAAGAAGGCAAATGTGGATTAATTGCTTCAATTAGACAAGGAAATGTCTAATTCCTTCAAAGATAGTGCTACGAAGTGATTTTCACATTAACAACACTAAAGAAAACAGCAGAACCTTTCAGGGCTTTCTTGTTTCTCAGCTCAAATAAGGTAACGCAGTGGCCCCGGCACCAGCCAAAACCATTATATTAGGGTATAAGGAATATGGCACATATACATATATTTTTTTTCAAGATTAGGGATAGGGTTAGGGTGTGGAGCAATATCTATGGCTGGTACCCGAAAAAAAAAAATACGGGTTCGGTCGGACCGAACCGTAGCCAGAGTAAGGCAAATCTGACATTTTACGACATTGATTTTCTTTCCGACACTAGTGACCATGTTTTTGGGAAAAAAAAAACAACACGGTAGTTGTCTTTGTAAACACATTTTGTACTTATTTAGAAATATGATAGTGTAATGTGGTATTAAAGATAAAGAACAATAATGAATTAGAATCAGCAGTATTTTTTAGATTTTTTTCATACTCATGGTTATTTTCATAAAAGTTGTTCCTTTAAAAAAAAAAATTAAATAATTTTGAAGTAAAAATTGAAGTATCTGCTAGTTTGTTTTTTAATTATAAAAATAATATTTTTATTACTTTGTTATTTTGTAAAGGCTCTTAAACATATACAGCCAATTGTAAATGATACCTCATATGCCATAATAGGTTCAATGTATCATTGTCACTAATGGTAGTCTTTTTTTAAGTCCACACTGATATTAGAAAAAGAAGTATTAGTCCACACTGATATTAAAAAAAGACGTATTAGTCCACACTGATATTAAAAAAAGATGTATTAGTCCACACTGATATTAAAAAAGGACGAATGTCACAACGTAAATTAGCATGGAAAGAACTATCATTCTTCAGACTCTGTGAAAGATTTAAAAATTACACAATGTTTATTTAACTTTTGTTTTAATTCTCACATTATTTTTTTTTAAAGTTTCTACAATTCAAACTTATATATTTAATCATCACACAACGTTAGCAGGCTTACAGATTTTATTGACTTATCTAAAGCTCAAATAAAACTTATAAATATCATTTTAAAAATTATTTGAAAATCACATAATGGTAATTTGATGGATGATTTTTTTTTCTTTATTAATTTCAGGCTTTAAAGAAATACAATTTGGCAGACCAGGAGTTATTGATAAGAATGAACTGTACAGTGTTCTACAAGATGTGAGTAGATTATTAAAAAAAAAACTAAACCTCTCTAGAGTATAAGGCGTTCTGTTTTATACATTCTCAATATGTGTATATTTATATATCCTACACATATTTGTGCCTGTATTCATACATATACACAGACATATTTATATAAATTGCTGAAAGAGGTCTTGTACGATGCATGCCTGCAAAATTTGATTTTGATTAAAAACAGGCAGAAATGTAAGAATTTCACACCCTTAAAATTAATAGCGCATGGCATCTATATGTTGAAATATTTTTATATGTGTGAGTTTTGTAATATTTATACTTGCAGTTGAGTCTGTGTTTGAATACATAAAATGGTTAGGATGAGAATCGATATCCATGCTCAAAATAAGTGACACAATTTAATTTAATTCTTCTTCTAACAGAAACAGTTGTTTCCTGAGGAATGTTCCAAATTGTTGTTTGGTCCAGATATTAGTCTGGATAAAGCATTCTGTATACTGGACATGGAAAGGTGGGTAATTTTATGATTTGGGATTCCTGGGTAATTTTTATTGTATCTTTGTCTGAGCAGCTTTTACATATCTATTTTTTTTTTTTTTGATAAATTATTTATAATGTATGTCATTGCAATAAACTATTCATAAATAGTGATTATTTTGTCATAATATGATGTGCTAATTTAAAGAGACCAGACACCCCAGTTTACATAGGATATATCCCAGTTTAGCATCACCTGTCCTGCGATACCAGAATGGCCAGGGAATGTCCAGGCCTATATAGCTTTTTTGATGAAATACATACTTTCCCTACACTCTTATTTTATAAGTCATACTTTTTGCATATTACGATGTCAGACAGTTAGTAGTTTTTAACAGCTACACTGTGTTTAATTTTGTACTTATAATGAGCTATTCTTAGCTTTGTAAAAGTATTATTGGCAATTATAAAGTATGACTTTCATAGGAAGCAAAAAACAATCTATTTTATAAAAAGGTAAAGTAATACAATTTTTAAAAGCTAGTTTACAGTTATATTTTTCAACTTGAAGTTTTTAACTCTTCACTTATGTAATAGTGTACACACTGTACTTAAAATAAATAATTACAATTTACTTGTTGATACTTCATATTTCTGACACACTTTGAGCTATTTTTATGAACATTGAAAATGTAACTTATAATTTCAGACCAGTATTAATCTTCATTACTCATAACCATTTCTTGTACTTTACCTACACCAGTGCACTTAAGTAAATAATGTAGACCAGTGTTTTCAAAACTTTTAACATCTGCGTACCCAACCTTTTGAATTTGTAATACTGTGCACCCTAGGTCAAAGTAACCCCCCCCCCATTTCATTGTTTTCTCTTTAGCTGTGCATTACCCCACTAAACTCTTTGAGAATACCCCCAGGAGTACCCATACCACACTTAGGGAAACACTGATGTAGACTAATTGATTAATTGTGCTTTTCTTTAATCTCTACTGTAGCTGAGAGTGCAAATGCTATGTGAAGTATTTCAGTGCTGTCAAAAATTAAAATTAAAAATATTTTATTTTGTTAACATGGAACTTATTTCTTCATTGCTTTTTCCCTAAATTTTTTTTTTTAAATTCAATATAATTTTGGGTAAATTTTTTTAAATTACTTAACAGATTGCTTTTCTAGACTTAGTGCAATTCATTGAAGCACATGGTGTTAGAATGCAGGTAATATAATTTTAATTAATAATTAGTTTATCCTTTAAATTTATATAATTATTTATTATACATTCAGAACTAATTTTAATTTGATATTTTGGTGATTTTTTTTTGTCTTCATGCATTCATGATTCAGTTTTGCTTAAACTTTTTGGAGGTTTAATTTGCTTGCTTCATAATTATTTTGTTTTTTTATAGGCCAGATTTCAAAACTTTAGAAGGAGATGTATAGATAACCTGGGCGACTTTATTTTTGCTGTGAAAGATACTCATATAGCAACTCAGGACAACTCTTTTCAAAAGTAGGCCTGGTTAAATAGATTCAGGAAAATTAGCAGACATTGTGAAGTGAAATATACAATATCTTAAAAGACCTCATCATAACAATTTTTTATAATGGTTATTAAGGTGTATTTTAACAGTTTTACACTGAGTAAATTCAACTAGTTTTTATCTGAGCTAAATGAAATTTTTTCGTGAAAAAAAAAGTAAAAAAACTGTAAAACATTGATTCTCCAAGTATTGGTTGTGATTCTAACAAAACAGGGCCGATACTTGCTCAATAATTTTATTTGTGAGTGAATGGAAAAAGATGGCATTGAAAATATCCCAGGAATGGAACAACTACAGGAGCCAGGCACACCTACTGGTAAGTTAAATTACAAAATGCCGGTTGTTAGTTGATCAGCAGGCTTGTCTGCTGTTTGTTAAACAACTTTTTGTTAGTTGTTTGTTAAACAACAGGCTTGTCAGCTGTCTGCTAAACAACAGGCTTAAAACCCAGTCCATGAAAGATGTCAGTTCAAACATTTAAAATTACTATGGTCCACTATAGTGTAGAAATCATGCAATTTCATGCAGATTTTTCACCAGAAAGGCGTCAAGACACCAACATAAGATTTTCACCATAGCTAATACTTGCCAAGGTTAACAAGTGTGCAAAATATGAAAAGTGTGAATTACTGTCCACATGGTCATCTGAGGGTCGCAAAGCTTGCAAAAATAGACGACCATGATGCATAAAGGGGCCCACCATGAGCACACTATTATTGATTAACATGAATTCTCTATCAAAATAATAAACACATATAATGTGTTACAAATTGTATAACAAACATCATTTCATGTCTTATAGGTTCTTGGCCGAACCGGGTCAAATATTGATGAAAACTGTCTAAAGTGCAATGTTTGGAAATTTTTAGGGCATTTTGTGTGTAAGCTACACTTGAGATAAATACATCATTCAACTCAGGATAAAACAATGAGTAAATACTGAAAATTTCATCCTGATACCTCTTTTAGTTTTTGAAATATTTACGTTCAAATATCGCGAAAATGTAAATGTCACATGAACTCGCGACTACCCTTTAAAAATTAAAAAAAATCACATCACAAATGGCCTGAAATTTTCAGGAATCACTCAACATTGAATGTACCACAAGCCCTGAAAATTTCAGGAAGATCTGAGGGGGTCGGGTGAACAATTGTCAAAAAACTGGTTGAGTTGACATGCAATGACCCATATACTAAAAATATTTGAACAACTTCAAGGCAAAACCAGTTACCCTGCCACCCAAGCCACCTCAGTACATGTTTTCTCTGACAACATTTACCCAAAACAAGTTACAGTTATCCAATGCACGTTACAGTTCATCCAAAGCACATTACAGTTTATCCAAAGCATGTTGCAGTTTATCCAAAAAACACATTACAGTTCATCCAAAACACGTTACAGTTTTTAAAATTTAATCAATATATAATTTTTAAAAGATGTCACTATTGTAATCAAATTAACTGTACAATGATACAGACATGGATATTGTCCACAACATCTTTGGAAAACGAATGAACGCCTCAGATCTACAAATGCCAGCTGCTAATACTCAACTTTATAAGTAGGTATTGTTTGAATGATGTCACTTAGTTAACTTAAAAACACGTTACAGTGTATTGTATCCAAAACATGTTACAGTGTATCCAAAACACATTACAGTGTATCGAAAACATGTTACATTGTATCCAAAACACGTTACAGTGTATCCAAAACACGTTACATATTCCCATAAGCTCCTACATATTCCCATAAGCTCCTACATATTCCCATAAGCTCCCATGTACTCCCATAAGCTCCTAATATTTCCATAAGCTCCCACGTATTCCCATAAGCTCCCAATAATTTCCATATGCTCCAACATATTCCCATAAGCACCTAATATTCCCATAAGCTCCCACTTACTCCCTATTCCCATAAGCACCTAATATTCCCATAAGCTCCCACTTACTCCCATAAGCTCCTACATATTCCCATACAGTAGGCATTCCGTCCATCTCGAAAGATGATGGTAGCGCTCTGGTTAGTCATCTAGTCGTTTTTTTTTTATAGCAGGTTCTTGAGTGACTCAGCAGACCGATCCTGGACTGGCAGACTCTTCCGCAGTGGTCACAAGTGAAGCTGGGTGGGGGACCGAGGGCCTGTTTCTGTCGTGCGGTCTTCCTTCTCTGTCTTTTGGTCTCCTGCTGTTGGTTCCTTACTTGTTCACCATTAAGGATGCCTTTGTGGACAGCCTGACGCCACCCACTCCGGTCGTCAGCGAGCTGTTCCCAATTGTCGAGGCTGATGCCGGTCAGTTTGAGGTCGCGTTTGTAGACATCCTTGAATCGCAGTTGCGGGCGACCAGCGGGGCGATGCCCGGTGGCGAGCTCTCCATATAGGATGTCCTTTGGTATGCGTCCATCTTGCATTCGATGCACATGACCCAGCCAGCGTAGACGTCTTTGGCACAGAAGGAGATGCATGCTCAGTGAGCTGGCTTGTTTGAGTACGGCAGTGTTGGTGATTTTGTCCTGCCATCTGATGCCAAGGATGCGACGGAGACAGCGGAGGTGGAAGCTCTCGAGTTGATTTTCCTGTTTGGTATAGGTAGTCCAGGTTTCGCTGCCATATAAAAGAGTGCTGAGAATACATGCCTGGTATACCTTGAGCTTGGTGTTCAGTGTCAAATGTTTGTTAGTCCATACTCGTTTGCTTAGTCTGGCCATGACACTGGTTGCTTTGGCAAGCCTCTTGTCGATCTCGTCATCCAGGGACAGACTGCTGGTGATGGTGGAGCCCAGGTATGTGAATTTGTCGGTGACCTCCAGAACTTCGTTGTCGATGGTGATTGAGGGTGGAGCTGGGATGCCTTGACCCATGATGTTGGTTTTCTTGATACTGATGGTCAGTCCGAATTCTATGCATGCTTGAGCTAAGCGATCCATCAGGAGCTGTAGGTGTTCCTCTGTGTGTGCTGTCAGGGCTGTGTCATCAGCGAACAGCATGTTTCTGATAAGGATAGTGCGGATCTTAGTTTTTGCTCTTAGGCGGGCCATGTTCAGCAGCTTCCCATCACTTCTGGTATGTAGGTAGACACCTTCTGTAGAGTCTTTAAATGCAAAATTCAGCATCATAGAGTAAAATATGCCGAATAGTGTAGGCGCTAGAACACAGCCCTGTTGACTCCGCTTTTGATTGTAAAGGATTCTGAAGTGTCCCCATCGTAGCTGACGACTCCCTGCATATTATCATGAAAGGAGGTTATAATGTTAAGCAACTGAGGTGGACATCCGATCTTCTTCAGTAACAGGAACAGGCCGCTTCTGCTTACTAAGTCAAACGCCTTGGTTAGGTCGATGAAGGCGATGTACAGCGGCATCTGCTGTTCTCTGCACTTCTCCTGGAGCTGACGCACTGAGAATATCATGTCGACAGTGGATCTCTCTTGTCGGAAGCCGCATTGTGATTCGAGGTACACGCGGTTTGCGAGAACCTGAAGACGGTTGAGGACCACGCGTGCAAAGGCTTTGCCTACAATGCTCAGCAATGAAATACCCCTGTAGTTGTTACAGTCACTGCGATCCCCCTTATTCTTGTACAGGGTGACTATCTTGGCGTTGCGCATGTCTTGCGGAACTCTGCCTTCCTTCCAACATAGGCAGAGGAGCTCATGGAGTGGCTCTAATAAGGCAGGTTTTCCGCATTTGATGATTTCAGGCGGGATGCCATCCTCACCCGGCGATTTACCACTGTTCAGGGCATCAATGGCTTTACTGAGTTCATCCATGGTAGGTTCAGCATCCAGCTCCTTCAGGACGGTCAAGTCTTCTATATCGTCCAATGCTCTCTGTGTGACAGAGTTTTCACTGGAGTACAACTCTAGATAGTGTTCCACCCACCTGCCCATTTGCTTGCTTTTGTCAGTGATGATATCCCCTGATTTGGACTTCAAGGGTGCAGTCTTCTTTGATGATTTGCCAGTTGCTTGCTTGATGCCTTCATACATCCTCCTTATGTTGCCAGTCTCCGACGCTTGCTGGATGCTATATGCCAGTTGAAGCCAGTAGTCATTTGCGCAGCTACGGGCAGTCTGCTGGGCCTTTCTCCGAGCAGCCTTCAGCTCCAGAAGATTGTGCTGACTTGGGTCGCGTTTGTAGCTTATCAGTGCTTTTCTCTTGGCATCAATGACGGGCTCTAGTTCAACAGCGTTTGCCTCAAACCAGTCGGTATTCTTGTGTTCCTTTGTACCATACGTCAGAGCAGCAGCTCTGTAGATAGTGTTCCGGAGCGAATTCCACATATCTATTCCCATAAGCTCCCAAATATTCCCATAAGCTCCTACATATTCCAATAACATGTTACAGTTCATCCAAAACACATAACACTTCATCCAAAACACATTACAGTTCATCCTAAACACGTTACAGTTCATCCAAAACACGTTACAGTTCATCCAAACCACGTTACAGTTCATCCTAAGCACGTTACAGTTCATCCTAAGCACGTTACAGTTTATCCAAAGCACAATACAGTTCATCCAAAGTACGTTACAGTTTATCCAAAACACCTTACAGTATATCCAAAACACAAAACAGTTAATCGTAAACACGTTATAGTATATCCAAAACATGTTAACGTTTATCCAAAACACGTTACAGTTTATAAAATTTAATCAATGTATGATTTTTAAAAAATATTACTATTGTTATCAAATCAACAGAACAATGATACAGACATGAATATTGTCCACAACATCTTTGGAAAATGAGTGAACTCCTCAGATCCACTAATGCCAGCTGCTAAAACTCAACTATATAAATAGGTATTTTTTAAATGATGTCAGTGTTTGAAATTCTTTTACATATTTCCAAAATACATTACGGTTCATCGTAACCATGTTTCAGTTCATTCAAAATACGTTTCAAGTCATCCAAACCACGTTACAGTTCATCCAAACCACGTTACAGTTCATCCAAACCACGTTACAGTTCATCCAAACCACGTTACAGTTCATCCAAACCACGTTACAGTTCATCCAAAACACGTTACAGTTCATCCAAACCACGTTACAGTTCATCCAAACCACGTTACAGTTCATCCAAACCACGTTACAGTTCATCCAAACCACGTTACAGTTCATCCAAACCACGTTTCAGTTCATCCTAAAAACGTTACAGTTCATTCAAAACACCTTATAGTTCATCCAAAGCACATTTTAGTTCATCCAAACCATGTTACAGTTCATCCAAACCACATTACAGTTCATCCAAAACACATTACAGTGCATCCAAAACACGTTACAGTGCATCCAAAACATGTTACAGTGTATCCAAAACATGTTACATATTCCCATAAGCTCCTACATATTCCCATAAGCTCCTAATATTTCCATAAACTTCCACATATTCCCATAATCTCCCATATATTGCCATAAGCTCCCACTTGTTCTCATAAGCTCCCAATAATTCACATAAGCTCCCACATATTCCCATAAGCTCCTAATATTTCCATAAGCTTCCTCATTTTCCCATAAGCTCCCACATATTCTCATAAGCTCCCAAAAATTCACATAAGCTCCCACATATTCCCATAAGCTCCCAAATATTCCCATAAGCTCCCAAATATTCCCATAAGCTCCCACATATTCCCATAAGCTCCCACATATTCCCATAAGCTCCTACATATTCCCATAATTACCTAATATTCCCATAAGCTCCCACTTACTCCCATAAGCTCCTACATAAGCTCCCAAAAATTAAAAATTCCCATAAGCTCCTACATATTCCCATAAGCTCCCACATATTCCCAAAAGTTCCTTCATATTCCCATAAGCTCCTAATATTTCCATAAGCTTCCACATATTCCCATAATTACCTAATATTCCCATAAGCTCCTACATAATCCCCTAAGCTCCCAAAAATTCCCATAAGCTCCTACATATTCCCATAAGCTCCTAATATTTCCATAAGCTTCCACATATTTCCATAAACTCCCACATTTTCCCATAAGCTCCCACATATTCTCATAAGCTCCTAAAAATTCACATAAGCTCCCACATATTCCCATAAGCTCCTAATATTCCCATAAGCTCCTACATATTCCCATAAGCTCCCATATATTCCCATAAGCTCCCACATATTCCCATAATTACCTAATATTCCCATAAGCTCCTACATATTCACATAATCTAGCAAAAATTCCCATTGGCTCCCACCAGTGTTGATTCAGTTAACTGTAACTGTAACTGAAATGGCTCTAATAACTGAAAAAAGTGATTTCAGTTAACTACTAACTGAAACTGTAATTGAAAAAACATTTTAACTGTAACTGTAATACTAATAGGAAAAAAATAATAGTAATAATAATACTAACTGAAAAATGCGCTATAAAATAAAATTCTAGAAATGCGCTACAATATTACATGTATTAGGGAGCGACCGATAATCGGATCGATATCGGACCGATATTGGCACTATCGGTCAATATAGGATAGGCCGATTTTCGTAGGGAGCGACCGATAGTCAGACCGATATTGGCACTATGGGTTAACTATCGGACCGGCCGTTTTTTGGCTGCCGATACATTGTTTTTTTTTTTTCACAACTGAGTTGCATAAAAAAAAAAATCAGTAAATAACCCAATTCTATAGCCAGATCTGACAAGATTTAAAAAAAAAGGAAAAAAAAACCCGTACACAGAAATTGTCACGTCTACATGAATTGCATCAGCGATATGACCTTGAAACAATAGGATTGGCATTTCTTAATTCTACTGTATGACCTTGAATGATACAATTAGTGAACATCTGTGTGTATTTTTTTTTTGGGATGGGAAGGCGGGGGGAGGGTTATTACGGTAGTGGAGGGTAAACAAGACTTACGTGTGGGCGAAGTGTTACAAAATATGACAGGGAAAGGGGGGAACAAGAGTTGACATACGTCATATGATTGCGTACTTTTATGAAAGTGAGCAAAAAATTTTATTAGATAACCCAACACTGTTGTTTTGTAAAAATATTTGGTTCATATACCGGTATTTTTCATATGTTTTGATGCATACGTCTTTACTAGTGATAACTGATATAGTAACTGAAAAAATTACTAACTGTAATAGTAACTGTAAAAACAATTTAATAATTACTCTAACTGTAATAGTAACTGAAAAATATTTGAAAGGCTAACTGTAACTCTTACTGTAACTGAAAAATGGTAACTGAATCAACACTGGCTCCCACATATTCCCATAAGCTCCCACATATTCCCATAAGTTCCCACATATTCTCATAAGCTCCCAATAATTCCCATAAGCTCCCACATATTTCCATAAGCTCCTACATATTCCAATAACACTTTACAGTTCATCCAAAACACGTTACATTTGAACCAAATCACGTTACAGTTCATCCCAAACACATTTCAGTTCATCCAAAACACGTTACAGTTCATCCTAAACACGCTACAGTACATTCAAAACATGTTACAGTTCATTTAAATCACGTTACAGTTCATCTAAACCACGTTACAGTTCATCCAAAACATGTTACAGTTCATCCAAAAGAAGTTATAGTTTACAAAATTTAATCATTGTATAATTTTTAAAAAATATTACTATTGTTATCAAATCAACAGAATAATGATACAGACATGAATATTGTCCACAACATCTTTGGAAAACCAGTGAACTCCTCAGATCCACTAATGCCAGCTGCTAAAACTCAACTATATAAATACGTATTTTTTAAATGATGTCAGTGTTTGAAATTCTTTTACATATTTCAAAAAACACGTTTCAGTTCATCCAAACCACGTTTCAGTCCATCCAAACCACGTTTCAGTTCATCCAAAACACGTTTCAGTTCATCCAAACCATGTTAAGTTCATCCAAAACACGTTACAGTTCATCCAAACCACGTTTCAGTTCATCCTAAAAACGTTACAGTTCATTCAAAACACCTTATAGTTCATCCAAAGCACATTTTAGTTCATCCAAACCATGTTACAGTTCATCCAAACCACATTACAGTTCATCCAAACCACATTTCAGTTCATCGAAAACACGTTACAGTTCATCCAAACCACGTTATAGTTTATCTTACAGTATTCTTGGCGATGTTCATTCCAATTTATAAAGGCTTCTGCAATTTCTGTAAGATAAACGTTATCAACCCTGTCCTTATGTGTGTGCAGAATAAGCAGATTGTTGAGATGTTTTTGAGTCATTGTAGAACGTAGATATGTTTTTAGATGGCAGAGAGTCGAGAACGTTCTTTCAGCTGTTGCAGATGAAACTGGACATGTGAGTTAAATACGCAGCAATGTGTAAATCTCTAAAAACATAGTTTTTCCAATTGAACTTTCACGGTTGAAGGGGTCGTTTATTGTTGAAATCTCTGTAACTTTTTTAAGTTTTAACAAAGTCATAAAACATATTTATTTGTGTTGCAAGTCGAGCACAGTTAATTTCTTGATAACCAAGAAGCCATTTGTTTTCATCCAGTTCCATATTGATCTGTTGTGGTTCATTTGTTGCTGCCACAATTAATTTTTCAATACTTGTCATAACCTGTTGTCCTTCATTTTCAGTGAACCTTTCATGTATTGCTCCAATTGCAGCATCAATAGCCTGAACATAGTTCTGGCGAAAATATTCCTCAACAGTTGGAAATTTGATAATAAATAATTATATTTACTTTAAAAATTACATTTGCCATCATTCTGTAGATGGCAACACTTCTTAAAATATGTCACAACAACTCTCAATAATGTGATTACTGTAAAATGTAAATTAATTATAATTTCTTTCAAATATTAAATTTAAGAAATAAATAAAATGAATTATGAAAATGATACATATAAACTAAAATGAATTAAAAAGTTAAAAAAGTTAAACAAATTAAAATTTTAGGGGGGGGGTGGCTGCGCCCCCTGTTCCCCCGCATCTTTTCTCGCGTCTCGATACAATAATAATAAAAATATGTATTATATGTTAATGTGATTAATAACTTTTTAGAACAGACATAAATAACAAATGTCCCAGAAACAAATTTTGTTTATTTTTTAATAATTGCAATACTGCTAAATTCTGTAAAAAAAAATTCATTAAAATTGTGATTAAATTTATGTTATAATATTGACAGATATTCCTGTGGAATTATTATAGATACCTACTAAAGAATACAGCACTGAGAAAATCAAGTTTGCCTCATCTTTGTACTACTACTACCTGCCAAAAGCTTATGAATTTTTTAGCTATATAATGGTACTGTGTTTATTGAATATATTTAGCATAATCATTCATAATAAAATGACTACATTAGTTATATATAAATTGTATATGTTGTAAGTCCAACACTTTATACAAATATATAGATCTTTGTTTGTTTGTGCTTTGTATATTGAATAAAAACATCAATACATTTTTCTATAAGAGTTATGACCGGCAACACACATGCCTCGTCCCTGCCTGTTGGTAACCTTTTTATTCATGGTATAAGTGCAGAAAATTAAATACATATAATTTTAGAAGCTATTAAACACTTTTATGAAAATAATATCACTGTAGTATCTTAAACCACGATGCTCATTCTGTTAATGTTAAAATATCTTCACTTTTAGGCTGCAATCTAGACCAACAGTAAATTCATTCATCTTGTAGACATTTCTAAATCAGCATACATTTTTTTTATCCGTCATTTAATAAAAAACATTAGATCAGCATTACATTAATTAGGTAAAATAAGAACCCATTTAGGTACAGCCTAGTGGCAAAAAATAGTAAATTTAGAAAAGCTTCAAGTGTTCATTGGTCTAAGGGCAGCCAGCAAATGCTCTCATAAACATGTACACTATAAAATAACAAAATGAAAGTTAGATTAGCTACACAAACACTTAGTTTGTCTGTGGCTATAGCCTTGAAGTTTGCATCAGAGTCAAGATGTAAAAAATTTTAATCTGTCAAAGGCACAGTAAATTTCATTTTAATATATAATAATGTTTTAGATATTTTGGTCTTTTTTCCATCCATGAGACACTTTTGTGGTTGGAACAATTATCCATCTGCAATTCAGAGCATTTTATGTAGGCTAATGCTGGAATTCAGATGAACATTTTCAACATCACAAATGGTGTACCTCAAAATAATTTTAATATCCTACAAATAGATAATGTCCATGATTCAGCAACAGTATTAACTTTTGAGGATGCATTATTTGATCATTTTTATTGTTATTTTGACAGCAGTAAAATGCCTTTATTGATGGCATTTTTTTTATTATATTGCTGGATGGGTTGTGAGAAAGATTTCATCAAAAGTATTCTGTAATTCATTGCTTCTGATCTAGTTTGTGCAGCCACTGAGTCCACTTCCGGCTTATTGGTGTTAAAAAATACTGGTGGGCTAGTTATACCATTCAGTATTGTAGTTGCTGTTGTCCATCATTGTGAGAAATTATTTAGTTCACTACTTTAAAAAAAAAGTAAATTTTCAGCAGTTAGAAAAAGTTACAGTAATGCGCATGATGCAGTCACTGCCTACTAACAACTTTTTACTGACTTAACTGAACTTTTTTAGAAATGAGCAATGGTATTGACTCTCATGTACACATTCTTCTAAAACTTATTTGTGGTGAATTTTTAAATTAAGATGCTACCATACAGTAACACTAACCAACATAGCAATGAAAAAAAAATAGTATTAGACAAAAGTTTAGTAGAACTGTAATATTCAGAAACCAAAAATTTGCATGACTTTTGAATCCATTTAACTTCACAAAAATAAAATTAGTTTTTAAAAGGTAAAGCTAGATATAATTTAAATGTACTGGTATTTAATTTAAAGAAATTTCATTTTAGGGTGATGCACTATCTTGCCATCAATAATTAAGGCTGCACTTTTCAATAATACCATATCTGATAGAATGTTTTTTACTATTGCATGAATGAATGTATTTAGAAAGAAAATTATATAGTTCATGTAACTATCATTAAAAATGATTAATATTATGTATATTAATAACTATTGTCATTATTAATACTATTTTAAAAGATATGTACCCATTTTTTATATTATTTCAGAAAAACTGACTATTGAAAGCAAATTTGTTTAGTGTAAATTTCCAGTCACATGTTGCAAGAAATACATTGTTTTGTCAATTGGCTATTTTTTTAAATTAAGCTGCTTTGTATGATCATGTCTATTGAAATGTTGAAATATAATAAAGTGGTTAGTTTATTTCATTAAATCATATGTATAAAGTAGAATGATATGTCACAATTTTTTGTAATTATTAGAATATTGTATATAATGATAATTTTTTTTACAAGACATGATTTAAATTTAAAATATTTACTATTTAAAAAGAAAAAACCATTTAGAAAGATTCAATATTTTTTTTATATGAAACAGATGATATGAATAACTGTGCTCCTATCATTACAAGACTAAGATTAATATGAGAAGTACTTACTTTTTTCATTATAATTGTTTTTCCTTTTTATAATGTAAATGTTGTTAATTAAATAATTCATCCAATTAGATTTTTATACATTGTACAGGAAAAAATATGACAACTTACACATATCTACTCTTTGATATTACTGTAAAAAAATATTTTATCACCATTAAAATATCTAAATTGTATTTTGACTTATCTTTTGTTTTGGTTATTAAAATGTTGTATTGTTATCATTACATTGAATTAGTTACAACAGTTTAAATTGTTATAAAATGTTGTATTGTTATCATTACATTGAATTAGTTACAATAGTTTAAATTGTTATAAAAAAAGTCAATGTAACATTACAATAAAAACTGACGGTGCCTAATATGTCCGATTTTTACAAAGCTAAAATAAATGTTTGGCATGATGTTATAGACCAACTATGCTTAAGACAGTTATACTTTTATTGGCTCTTTATAGAAGACAAATAGATGGCAATAAGACATATTTCAGTATATTAATATTTATGTCTTATTGGCTCTTTATAGAAGACAAATAGATGGCAATAAGACATATTTCAGTATATTAATATTTATACTTTTATTGGCTCTTTATAGAAGACAAATAGATGGCAATAAGACATATTTTAGTATATTAATATTTATGTCTTATCGGCTCTTTATAGAAGACAAATAGATGGCAATAAGACATATTTTAGTATATTAATATTTATGTCTTATTGGCTCTTTATAGAAGACAAATAGATGGCAATAAGACATATTTCAGTATATTAATATTTATACTTTTATTGGCTCTTTATAGAAGACAAATAGATGGCAATAAGACATATTTCAGTATATTAATATTTATACTTTTATTGGCTCTTTATAGAAGACAAATAGATGGCAATAAGACATATTTCAGTATATTAATATTTATACTTTTATTTGCTCTTTATAGAAGACAAATAGATGGCAATAAGACATATTTCAGTATATTAATTAAAAAATGGACATGTGTTTTCTTTTGCAAATATTTTCAGAAAAATACATACATCTTCTACACAGTAATCACACTGACTGTGTGATATAAATGTTATGCCTATTTAATCAGTACTGCATACTGTCTAAACAGCATTATGGACCCACAGGCTAACCGGAGCAGTGTTGTTTTAGTCCCAGGTCATATTTTAGTTTCAGTTTTTATTTCGTTTTTTCTGTAATAATTTTAGTTTTCGTCTAGTTTTAGTCTTGCTGCTAATTTTAGTTTTAGTTTTAGTTTTCGTCAACGAAAACAACACTAAACCGGAGGATGCTATGAAGACCCATATGATGGACTAAAGTGGATCCCTTTCAGTCAGAAGTATAAGCGAATGTAATTGACTAGTCTGGGTGGAGAGGTACCATAGCATTATATTTTATAGGAATTAAATCTAAAAATGGCGTAATGGGAGTGATGATCATAGGCGGTCGCTAAAGTTGCCAAGCCATGAAGTATGGCATAATAACGGGACCCTCTTACATTCATGGGGTCCTGACAAGTCACTGCATATACTATAGACAGCCTGTCTATAATTAAATGAAATTACATAATTTACTTTAACTTTAAAAAAAATTAAGCGTCATTTTATCCGTGCTTAGCTTAAAAAAATGCTGAAAGTTTGATTAAGTCTCTAAGGAAGCCTGTTTTTAATCAATGCAAATGCAACAATATATATTATGAAAACGTCTCGTCAACGTATAAATTAGGTACTATGATATCCGTGCCCAAACGACCCGGAAATAGCCTTGAAAATCTCCGTATGCTACATAAGCCATGTTTGGCAACAGTTAGAACCAGTGGTACTGTGATTTTCTGAAACGCTTTAATTTACTCATTATTTTATTTTTACTTTGCCATAATTTTAAAAGAACTTATCCTTAAGTTAATCTGTGTGAATTTTTTTGTTAACTACGCCATCTTCGTTTTGAGGAATCAACATTTCAAAATAAGGTAAGATAAATTTTGCTTTTATTTTTTAATTAGGTCGCGACCCAATGTTTTTATTGATCGATCAACTGTTAATATATTCTAAATATCTTATTTAATCATTTTTATGTTGATTGACTGCTCAAAAAATTAAAAAACCGTGTTCTTGACGAGTCGCTTATTTGCCGATAAAAGTTACCTATTATCGATAACGGCAACCGCGGGCAGCGCTAATCTTAACATTAAATCCATACATAGTAATCCTTCAAAATCAATATTTTTTAACTGCCATCCTTTAACAAAGTTACGTTTTTTTTAATCTAGTATGTGTTCTGAATATAAAAACACTAATATTTTTATCCAAAGTAGTATCTGGTAGAAATATATTGTGTGTTATGTCAAACTACTATAAGTAATAAGTCTAATATATCAATAAAATTATGCTATAATTTAATTTTTTTAAATATTCATTGGAGCCTTATAACAGTAGTGATTTTTACTCAGGTTAAACATTTATTTCAGAAACTTTTTAAAACATTAACTTCTTTTATTTTATTTTCAGGAAAATGGAAAATACAAATACTCTAAAGTTGAAGAATTTAAAGGACATGGAGAATCTTCTTGAGTCTCATAAAGATAGCAAATTCACAAATGGATTTATTTTCTACATTTTCTTGCAACTAGGAAAAAATGTTAGTAAAACAGCTGAGCATGTAGTGACAATGGCAGAAAGTAATTGCCATATTACTTCTGTAAAAAGTAAAGTATCTAGAATTAATGAACAAGTAAAGCTCTATAAAAGAAATATCCATAACAATTGGAATAACATTGTGGAGTTCTTTGATTCTGAATTCAAGTTTCCTGAAAGGAAACATACATTACCATCATTACAGCCTAAGCATCCTCCCTTCATTTCTCCTGTTAAAACCAGGATTGAAAGAGACTGCCAGTCATGCAAATATAAAAGACAGACTAACAGTGAACTGTTGGCTGTGAATAGAAAATTAAACTTCGAACGAAGATTTGAAATGAGAGAAAGGATAAGAATAAAAAAACTTACCAAGTCAAGAGGGTAAATGATTTAATTAAAAGAAAAACCTCCAGAATTTCAAGGTATCAGTTGAAAACAAAACAACTGGAAGAAGTGCTCTCAAGTCTTCATAAATCTTTGAAGAAGTCACACTTGAAGTGTCAGTTCCTTCTTAAGGAAAACACTAAATTGAAAAAGAAATTGCCACCGGTAAAATGTATGCAGCAGCGCTACAAACCAAAATTGAGAGCCATGACTACACTGTCTACAGCATGGAGAAAAAGATGGAGTCTTTGACCGAAGAAATATTAGAGTTGAAGAAGGTTTTGTCTACTAAAGAGAACAAGAAGCAATTCCATTCTAAAATTCGGCTGATCATTTACAGCTGCATTGAATGCAATGTACCAGTAAACTCTATTTCTAAGGTTATAACGGCTTGTGCATCATTATGTCCAAATGTTACAATTGAAAGTCTGCCAAATGCATCAACAATTGCTCAGATGAGCAGGGAAATGGGCGCTATTGCAGATCTTCAGCTTGTTGATACTTTGATTGTGGCTGACTGTGCAACTTTGGCTTTTGATGCTACTTCTTTGAAAGGTAGCCATATTAACCAAATTCATTTTGGCACAAAAAATAATATTTTGACTGCTAGCATTGCAGAACTACCTGGAGGTAAGGCAGAGGATTACGTTCAGCATATTTTGCAGACTTTAGATGACTTAGCTGAAACATATAGTGTTTTTTACTCTGTCAATAAAGACCCTGTTAAAAGGCAAATCTGTGGGAAAATTGTTTCAACCCTCACTGACAGAGCATCAGCTAATCATGCAGCTATTTCACAACTTAATGTTGTACTTGAAACTGAGCTGCTTGAGCTACACTGTCATCTACATCCACTGGATGGAATAGCGAGTGAAGTCAGAAAAGAATTGACCAAAACGAACGCAGTCACAAGTAAGACATATGGTTCAGACTGTAAAGCAGCAAATCTTCTTTACTCCATTTCAAAGTTGAGGTAAGTATTTTACTATTTAGCCAAACAAACGTAAATTAAGTATAAATTCTACATATTTTTATATGCTATTCAATGTATAATATATTTAAATTTTCAGATACAAAGCCAAGGGTGACCCATCAGGTTTCAAGTCCTTCTTAAAGAAAAATGGACTTCCATGTAGTACTTTTCCTAGGTATGTGGGCAATAGGCTTCATATACTGTTTCACTCATCTGGAGTGGTGTACAGACATAAGCAGTTGCTCATTCAGTACCTAGAAAAGTATTGCAACAATACAACTACTTTGAGAAGTGCAATACTGGAAGACTTGAAGAATGACATCTTGATGGCTCAACTTCAGGTGCTGGGACTTTGGGGGAAAATGGTGACTGGGCCATGGATGGCCATTGTATATGGATCTGAATGTCAAAGAAATCATCTTGATATGGTAAATCTATTTTTTTAAATAGACAAGACTTAATATACTTATTTATTAAACTGATATTCTAGTTATTTCAAAATTTAATTTATTTTTAATTTAAGGCACAACAAATTAAGACAGCTGTAAGTTTCATTGAAAGAATTGCTGCTGAGCCAGAATATTTAATCAGCACCACATTTGATGCATTTGGACGGCCTCTTATTTTAGATGACACGTTGTCTGCATTGTTAATAGTCGACAATACAAATTTTGTCCAACTCAATGAAATAATACATCTAGTGGCCACTGCCACGTCAAATGTTTTAAATAGACAAATGTCTCGCTATTTATTTGGCGATCTTGCAGATCCAACAGAGGAACTGAAGGTCAAAGCAGCCAGTGCTCCTGCCCACAACATTTGGGCTGAACGTACATTGGGGATAATAGACTCTCTAGCACGAAGAGCCCCTAATGCCAGCATTTCTTTTCTGGATGGAAAGGCAAAATTTCAAGTGAATAAAACATTAGAATGGCTAAGCACAAAGCCCACAGATGAGCAGGATGCCATTGTTAAATTTTCGATCCAAAGAGGTGCTACAATAAGGACAATCAGTAAAGAGAGAAAAGGTCAAATGGAAGCGGCCATCTGTGACAGATTAAAAGAAAAAGGGCAGAAGAGAGACATGGTACACAGATCAAGAGTAGGCAAGGAGATAAAGTTTCTGCTCGAACAAAATGTCCCTAATTTGATGGAGCAGAAAATCTTTCTAGCTTTAAGTGCCTATCAAAAAAATAAAGTAAAAGATCTCTTGGATTCAAATCCTAACAAAATTGAAGGCGCTCGCTTTCAGCACATCTGGAATGTGGATGGACAAGATACCCTTTTTCAAGGAAAGATTATCATGAAGTCAGCATCTCCAGGGAAAAAAATCAGGATAGCTTACTGGAAAATGCATGAAAATGAAGAGGATGCCGAAGATGTAAAACTAACTTTAGAAAGTATTTTAACAGATGCTGTTCTGAATGATTTAATTTTTTTTTAACTTGAATTAATTCTATGTAATGCCCTTGCATCTTTTTCTTATCATTTCCTTTTATCATTAAATAATGATTTAGTCATAGGCTGTAAAAACACCTGTATCAATGTAATTTTTTTATGAATTGCTGGGAAATGTATGATATAAAAATTTTCACTGGTGACTTATTCTCTTTTATTGCTTTGTAAATTTGGCTCTTTCACATATCTTTTCTTATCACATGTGTGAAGTGGTTTTTCATTTAAGAATGAAATACATTTTATTTAAATCCATGATTTTATTTGGCAAAAAATTTCAGTTTTGTCAAGTGTTAAAACTTTTTTTAATATGACATACATAATTTAAATTGACTATTTATTGTTTGTATAATTGCATGCAGTAATCTTAATTATTTCTTAAAATTTGCTTTGTCATTCAACAATGAAATATGCACAATTATTTTTGCACTGAAGCATGCATCTTGGAATTTTTTAATCTATGTTTCTTTGTAAATTTAGTATTTTTATCCTTTCGCCTTGTAGTAATGATTTTTTTGTTATTCATTTTTAAACCAATATGATTTTAGTTGATTTTCATTGCAAAATGAAATGCATGCAGCCACTTATGTTTGGTGAAAATTGTAGGCTTGTATCATTTTTATTTAGTTTTTGCTGCTTTCAAGTATTTTTCATTTCTAAAATTGTATAGCACTTGTATTTGTTTTTTTTAAGTGCATAGACTAATATCACTTAAATATGTTTAATTGACCTTATTTTAAAAGTCAATAGGATGCTTTATCAGTGGTGAAAATTTGAGCTTGCTAGCTTAAATGGTTCAAAAGTTGTGTCAGTTTTAGTAGCCCAATCTCAAAACCCAGGCCGCAATTTTTTTTGAGTTATTCATCATATTGCCTTATAATAATGATTTTTTTTGCTAGTCATTTTTAAACCAATATGATTTTAGTTGTTTTTCATTGCAAAATGAAATGCATGCAGCCACTTATGTTTGGTGAAAATTGTAGGCTTGTACCATTTTTATTTAGTTTTTGCTGCTTTCCAGTATTTTTCATTTCTAAAATTGTATAGCACTTGTATTTGTTTTTCTTTAAGTGCATAGACTAATATCACTTAAATATGTTTAATTGACCTTATTTTATAAGTAAATAGGATCATTTATCAGTGGTGAAAATTTGAGCCTGCTAGCTTAAATGGTTCAAAAGTTATGTCAGTTTTAGTAGCCCAATCTCAAAATTCGGGCCACAATTTTCTTGACTTTTTCTATAGTAAAAAAAGGCCTGTTTTTCGGCACAAGAAATTGAATATCTCAATAACCAAAAGACATACATACTTAAACAAGGTATCATTTTAAAGCATTTTTAGAGCTCTATTGATCTATGTATGATTTGACATGTTATATACATTTTGAATTTTTTATCAAAGTACCTATATAAATTTAGTTAGTGTCCAGCTAGGTCTCATAGTTGCTTAGTTCAGAGAAATTATGTTCGATTTTATGAAAAATAAAATCGCCGTAAAATATTTTTTGTTTTATCAATGTGAGTTATGTATGTCAGTGTACTTTACATGAGCACCAAATTAAATGGCGGTGGCCCATGAAGTATGTCCATGAACGACTTCCATTTAAGAACTTAAATGATAAGTGTGGTCGATCTAGTTCTTTATATCTATGATGAAAAATATGTCTTTGGAAAAACGACTAAACTCTTCCTTGTCTATCATTCAACAAATATGTATGAACTCTCATGATGACCGTATTTCCCTTTCAATAAATCTGATTTCGAAAAGCTTGATTACTCATCTAAAAGAAAAAATGCACATTAATTGTATTAATTAGTTTAAATTCTTATAAATGTCTACACTTGTATTTCCAGGCAATGGCCATCACTTTGCCAACAGCAAGTAGCAGAATTCTCACTACACTTAGTATTTAAAAAAAATATATCTTCATAAAAATAAAAATAACTTTAACTGTCCTTGAATTTAAATTTCGATTTCCTTTTTTCAATTTTCTCTTAATGAAAAATCACTCGGCATGATTAGGCCAACATTAATGTAAAAGCCTTCATATCGCACATTGATAGACAGAGAAATCGAAACAGAGACATAGAATCAAAGGACTTGAAAATAGTCCCTATCATAGATATACAGTTTTTAATATGGTTCTATCTATGGTCCGTAAATAAAGTTTATTATATGGTTCTATCTATGGTCCGTATATAAAGTTCTTTATATGGTTCTATCTATGGTCCGTATATAAAGTTCATTATATGGTTCTATCTATGATCCGTATATAAAGTTCATTATATGGTTCTATCTATGATCCGTATATAAAGTTCTTTATATGGTTCTATCTATGGTCCGTATATAAAGTTCATTATATGGTTCTATCTATGGTCCGTATATAAAGTTCATTATATGGTTCTATCTATGGTCCGTATATAAATTTCATTATATGGTTCTATCTATGGTCCGTATATAAAGTTCTTTATATAGTTCTATCTATGGTTCGTAAATGTCAAGAGACTGAATCAAAGGACGCTTGCAAATAATTTCAGTATGTGAATCGCATACATTTAAAAGCATTTGAAGTCTGTGGGACAACTTGACTGCATGTTAATCATGAGCGTCCATGTCAGACCCACTTATTTAAACCTGTTAAAATCACTTTGAATCACGCTCGAAATACATCATATTATTTATTAATTACAATTTTATTATCTGGGCTTTGATTACTTTAAAAAAACCGGTCCCCACAATTAGTCTTTGATATAAACTCAAGTAATTTGACATGTGAAAAGAAATTTTCATAACGCCTTATAAGGCACTTTATTTAAATTATAATTATTTTATATGTTGTTGTTGTTAATATTATTTTAAATTTTAGTAATAAAATGGCACCACCAGAAAAAAAGTCAGCATTGCAGACAAATATGTCTCCCGTGGTGCTTTAATGGCCTCTACACTCACGGTTTTGTTGGGGATGAAAGAAGGGCATTACAGTACCTAAAAAGTGTACCATTTAAATGGGCGATTTTTTAAATTATTATTTGCGAAGGGGGTTGGGTGGGGGGGGGCGAGCTGGATCTTCACGCTGCAGCCCTACCTGCAAGCTTTGAGTTACGGGCTAAGCTTCCAGTTTATCCAGTCACCTACCTATATCTCCCGCGGTGCCTCCATGGCCATTGCACTATCGGCTTTAGTGGGGCTGATAGAAGGACATCATAAAACCGCCCCATGAGTGGTTTATAGGATCTAAGAGATAAACACACACACGGAAAAATACCCTCTCCCCCCTTCCCTAAATCATTGGCACCACCAAAAGCCATAATTTTGATTAGGCTGCCGATGCGAATATTGTATTGTATAAGAACATTCTTACTGAATTACTCAGTGATTTTTTTTTTTTTTTTTTTGTAAAAAAAAAATAGGTACTCAGTGATGGATTGCCTAACTTTTAACTACCAGTTCGCACCTATTTTAATTCTTATTGCGCGCAATTTTAAAATAATTCAATGGAAAAAAAATAATAATGTAATAAATGAATAATAAACGTTAAAATACAAGAAAAGTAATAATTTTTCCCCACATTGAAAAAGGTGCGTACCGGCACAAAAAAAAAGCACTGGAATTACTAAACCTGAAATAAGAACATTATTACTGAATTACTAAACCTGAAATAAGAACATTATTACTGGATTACTAAACCTGAAATAAGAACATTATTACTGAATTACTGAACCTTATGTCCGAACGTTCGTACTTAAATATCATATGGGCCCTCATGGTCATAATATCGACAATTGACTGGAGTTAAGAGTTGATACAAGTTATAAACTTATTACTGGAAATGTAATACCGAGTTATCTATCTTTGTATTTTACGAAAAATGAAAAGAGAGAGCAATAATAGGTCACTTAAATCTCCAAGCAAATGGGACCCCTCGGGTCACACACACACACACACACACACACACACAATAATTGGTAAGTCGTTGTAAAAATTACTGTACACGACGGTACCCCTCAGACAGGGGCCTCTAACGTATGCTCATGTTGCAAAGAGAGAGAGAGAGAGAGAGAGAGAGAGAGAACATTTATGGTCGGCGGAGACGTTCTTACGCTTGATGTCAGAAATGATGTCAGAATTTTGGGGGCCCTAGAAAAAAACTCATATCGGGACAGGATCGGGCCATGATTTCTCCGTAAGAATTACATGTAAAATATGTATGTTCGTATGAAGTTTTTATTATTATTTTACAATCAATAATGAGTTTAAGGTATGTAATGTATGTAAATATGGATTTGTAGCTTATAATGATGTTATATCACCAATTCAACCAGGCAGGGAGGTACTTTTATCCATGGGGACCCTATTTAAACGGTTCTTTAATTCAAAGTTCACCTATACCTTTTTTTTTTTCGCCACCACTGCTAGAATGTCAGGGTGTCGTGTGTCTTCCATACCAGCCTTTTTGGCGATGCATATGATACATGATTGCCATGCCTCCAGAGCGGCGGGGTGAATGTGTCCGCTACATTTCCTGTTTGCAACGATCTGACTAATTTATTGGAACACTAGATTTATTTTAACTTTCATAGCGAACGTATGAACTTTTATTTTTGTGTATTGTTTTCACATTTAATTTGTGACATTCTGTAAAGATCATTAAGAATAGTTTGGTTCATCGTTTTAAAAAAAATTGTATTTACTTATGTAATATCTGCATTTGTATTTTGATTCATATCAATAAGATAATTAGGATGTTTTAACAACTGTTTGGAGTCAGCTTTGCCCAGTGGTTCTAAATGGTGAGCGGCAGAACCGTTCTAATTGATGGGGAAACTATCCTTTTGCCTAGGGCCCCACAGCTAAGGGCTCCCCATATCGTTTTTTTGCCTTTACAAATAGAATATTAAAAGAAAGGGTACGCCAAACACTTATTAGGGACCACAAGACTTTACAAAGAGAATATTAAAAGTAAGGGTATGCCAAACACTTATTAGGAACCACAAGACAGTTAAGGATTTAGAGCGGCTCCCAGTTTTAAAATAATATTAAGGAGCCCGATGTTTGCTATTTTTATCTTGACAGTGTTTTTTTTTTTTTGCAGATGGCTCCCACACACATACATATACACACAAGCAAACACATAAACACACATAGATACACAATGTATCTTTGCCTAGGGTCCCTAAAAACATAAAGAAGCCCCTGGTAATCTGAACACGAGTGTCACTGTCTAATGAAGTCACTTAAAGAGTTAGAAAATGGTTCAGTAAAAATCAAATCAAATCGTACAAACGTGAGCATATTTCAAGGAATTCGACTGGACGACATCTAATTATATGAGCTTAGCCATAATATCCCGATAGTAGACTTGTTTTATTTTAACGTTTTTTAGCGTCGTCTAGTGGCGAATTCAAAGCAAAGTCAAACACCAATAGTGGTTGTCGAGAATGAAATGTATGACATGTATGTGTGTATTGTAGGAGGGGGATAAGCCTTGCTTGCTTACTGAGTTGATAGGAGAGTACGTAGTACATAGTGCACGTATATTGGAATCCATCGATGATACTCTAAGCCCATAGACCACCCTCTCCACTTCGGTACTTTCTCGTCTCACTGTCCCTGCATCCACAAACTACCGTTGTTGTGGCTCATAAGGCTAATAAGGTTTCCTAGATCTAGGCGCCACAGCAACATTATCCGTTATAGTCTTTTGATGTGCCTAAACATTCTAGCAATATATCAACACTATAATTTTTTTTCTAAAAATCGATATTTTTATTTTTTTGTATTGTCAATCTCCTGGCGTCGCATGGTGTTAAACATTGTGTAGAGATAAACAGGTAAGCAACAGAGGGAGTAGAGTTAGAAAATATGTATTTTTTATCAGCACCTGTTCATAGAAATAGACAAAACTTGGCGATGCTTTAGTCTTTTATTTAGTGCGTGCATGAATTTGAATACGTGTGTGCAGATGCAAGAAAACAAACAAAAGAGACGTGTATTCGAATATATGAAGATGATCTCTCGATAAAGACCCTCTATGATGTGTACGTGTGCGCTCTCACACAAATCACCGAGAGCGCGCACACATATTTTAACATAGCGCGCAACTGTTTCGTTTAGTCAAAGTATATATATATATACCCATGTATATATCCACATATATACCGGTAATACCGCAATGCTGAACAAATAAATTTGAATGTCTTTCCAAAGAGGCTCACAGCCAATATTTTTTGCCGCACACAACCTTCGGAAAATTAGAGGGAACATTGCTTTGAAGTTCCGTCGGGTACAATAATCTGCTATGAACGGGATTGACCGATGCTAAATGAGTCTTCTGGCTCCCAATGAGCCAGCTGTTGTTATTATTATTACTAGCAGTGTACCCGGCGTTGCCCGTAAGTCGAGAATTTAAACGTGACACTTGAAATGTTTTTAACACACCATTAGGTAAAGATATGGGTGGTAATTTATGCCAGCTACCTAATGAGCAGAAATGAACTACATTTCATACGTCACAATTTACGTCTTACCAATCAAACGAACCAATCAAACCAACCGACCAAGCCAAAACTGTCACAACTTACGTTTTAGCCGTCAACGCTAACCAACCAAACCAAACCATGAGATGAAACCTATAAATTACGAATGGGACTGCTTTTTATTGTGTCCTTCTTTCATCCCACCATAGCCGATAGTGCAATGGCCTATGAGGCATCTTGGGAGAGATAACGGGGGCGACCTGAAATATCCATTGGTCCTCACCAGAGATCGAACCTCAGGTCGACAGTAAAGTATTTTACCACACGACAATGCGCATCTAGTGTTGTTTTAGTCCCAGGTCATATTTTAGTTTCAGTTTTTATTTCGTTTTTTCTGTAATAATTTTAGTTTTCGTCTAGTTTTAGTCTTGCTTCTAATTTTAGTTTTAGTTTTAGTTCTCGTTGACGAATAGTCAACATTTTCGTTAACGAAGGTTTTAGTTTTAGTTTTCGTGAACGAAAGCAACACTATATTTTAGTTTCAGTTTTTATTTCGTTTTTTCTGTAATAATTTTAGTTTTCGTCTAGTTTTAGTCTTGCTGCTAATTTTAGTTTTAGTTTTAGTTCTCGTTGACGAAAAGTCAACATTTTCGTCAACGAAGGTTTTAGTTTTAGTTTTCGTCAACGAAAACAACACTATGCGCATCTCCCCTCCACTAGCGTTAGTAGCGCCCTTGGAATGGACTCTAAATGTACCGTCTCAATACAGTACTAAATTACGGCTAATGTCACCCATGGATGGCGGCAAAGAAAGTGCGTCACAGCCCCGCAGAGATGTCCTTAGTATTACTTGGGGACTAGGCTGAATGTCATTTTCTGGGACTAGGCTGAATGTTATTTGCTGGGACTAGGCTCAATGTCCTTTTCTGGGACTAGGCTTAATGTCCTTTTCTGGGACTAGGCTTAATGTCATTTTCTGGGACTAGGCTGAATGTCATTTTCTTGGACTAGGCTGAATGTCATTTTCTGGGACTAGGCTGGAAGTCTTTTGATGGAGCGAATGTCATATGAGGGGTCTGGGGCGAACGTTTTAAGCGGGGCTTGGAATAAATGACTAGGTTTGTTAAAGTTAAATAAAAAAAACTTTGAAGGTGCCCCACCCCGAGGGGCGGGGCCTGTGGTGGTCGTCTTAGTTGCCACCACCTAAAGTCGCTACTGAGCCCCCGCCTAAATAAAGCCAGATACACACACATCATATTTGAATAGAGCCAGATACACATACATCATATTTGAATAAATCCAGATACACACACATCATATTTGAATAAATCCAGATACACACACATCATATTTGAATAAAGCCAGATACACACACATCATATTTGAATAAAGCCAGATACACACACATCATATTTGAATAAAGCCAGATACACACACATCATATTTGAATAAAGCCAGATACACACACATCATATTTGAATAAAGCCAGATACACACACATCATATTTGAATAGAGCCAGACAGGCCCGGTTTAACCACTAGGCAGGACTAGGCGGCCGCCTAGGGCGGCAAAAATTCCGGGGCGGCAGCCGTAGTAGTAAAAGACGTATAAATAGAAATATTAAAACAATTGAAGTCCTTTAGCAATACATGGATTGAATAATATTTTAGTGATAAGAGTTTATTAATATTGAAATTCTTAATATATTTCACTAAATAAAAGGACAAAACGTCATATTAGAAATTAAAATAATCTGGTTTTATAAAAGAAATCAGAAAACAACGCGAGTGTCGAACGTTGTTGAATGCGTCATGCTTTCTATGACGTATTTGGGAATTCCACAAACGCGACACATCTATCTATATTTATAGGATTGCGTCTTACAGGCTGCTGCTGTTGTCTCGCATGATTGGGCGAAGAAAAATTCTGGCTTCTGCTCGTGATGCTAAGTACTTTTCAATAATTCTAGATTGCACACCAGATGTTGGTCATGTTGAACGAATGACCATGATCATTCGCTTTGTGGATGTGATTTCAAATCCATCATCTGTAAAGGAACATTTCTTGGGTTTTGTGTCTCTAAAAGAGACAACTGGTGCTGGCATGACTGTTACTATTCTTAAGCAGTTAGAAGAGATGTCTTTATCTATCGAAAATTTACGCGGTCAATGCTATGACAATGGCAGCAATTTAAAGGGAAAAGCCAATGGTGTTCAAAGAAGAATTTTAGATGTCAATCCACGAGCATTGTTTGTTCCTTCAGTGCACATACCTTGAATTTGGCTGTAAATGATGCCGCTAAATGTTGCTTAGAAGCAACAACCTTCTTTGATCTAGTGCAACGTGTTTATACATTCTTTTCTGCATCAACTCGCCGTTGGGAAGTTTTATCTCGACATGTTTCTAATCTCACTGTTAAACCACTGAGTGAAACAAGATGGGAAAGTCGAATTAATGCTTTAAAACATCTTCGTTATCAGCTAGGTGATATCTACGATGCTCTGGCAGAAATTGGCGGATGACACAAATTTAACAGGAGCATCTGGTATTACATCACAAACAGATGCGCGGGTTATTGCAAAAGCCATTTTTAGTTTTAAGTTTGTCGTTTCTCTGGTTGTGTGGTATGACGTGTTGTTTGAGATCAACATGATTGGTAAACAACTTCAAAAAAAAAAGAATTAGATTACATGGCGCCATCAATCATCTGGCTGAAACAAAGAAGTTTTGAAATTTAATTATAGATTTATTCTATTGGCCTACGATTGTAGCCTATAGCCATAAAACACAATTATACATGACACTGTAATGATTGTAGCATATAGCCATAAAACACAATTATACATGACATTGTATTGATTGTAGCCTATAGCCATAAAACACAATTATACATGACACTGTAATGATTGTAGCATATAGCCATAAAACACAATTATACATGACATTGTATTGATTGTAGCCTATAGCCATAAAACACAATTATACATGCCATTGTATTGATTGTAGCCTATAGCCATAAAACACAATTATACATGACATTGTAGAGATTGTAGCCTATAGCCATAAAACACAATTATACATGACATTGTATTGATTGTAGCATATAGCCATAAAACACAATTATACATGACATTGTATTGATTGTAGCCTATAGCCATAAAACACAATTATACATGACATTGTATTGATTGTAGCCTATAGCCATAAAACACAATTATACATGACATTGTATAGATTCTGTTGCAACTTAAATAGTTATTGAAACAAACGACATCATAGTTTTCCTTCGTGAAAGTTATAATATTACTTTAAATCTAAGTTCTTTTAGTTGCCTTTAGTAGGGGGCGGAGTGCGACAGGTTTGCCTAGGGCGGCAAATACTCTGGCGCCGGCCGTGGAGCCAGATACACATACATCATATTTGAATAAATCCAGATACACACACATCATATTTGAATCAATCCAGATACACATACATCATATTTGAATAAAGCCAGATACACACACACCATATTTGAATAAAGCCAGATACACACACACCATATTTGAATAGAGCCAGATACACATACATCATATTTGAATAAAGCCAGATACACACACACCATATTTGAATAAAGCCAGATACACACACACCATATTTGAATAAAGCCAGATACACACACATCATATTTGAATAAAGCCAGATAAACATACATCATATTTGAATATAGCCAGATACACAAATATCATATATGGATAAAGCCAGATACACATACATCATATAAGAATAAAGCCAGATACAAAATATCATATATGAATAAAGCCAGATACACATACATCATATTTGAATAAAGTCAGATACAAAAATATCATATATAAATAAAGCCAGATACAAAATATCATATATAAATAAAGCCAGATACACATACATCATATTTGCAAAAAAAAAAAAAGACATAACTTTTTTTTTGTTGTTGATGTGGGTAAAGACCCACAAAATGAGAAAAAGAATATGTATTGTCACGCACCACCACTTGAGAACCGCTGATATAATACAGTGAGTCTCAACTTGTGTTCCGCGGAACGTTCCTTGAAGTCTAACGTCCAATGAAATATTTTTTTAAAATATCTCAGGTCTAGTCTTCAAAAAGTGTGAGAACCACTGATCTAATACAGTGAGTGTCAACTTGTGTTCCGCGGAACGTTCCTTGCAGCCACTTCAAGTATTCCATGAAAAAAAAACAGTCTAATGTCCAATGAAATATTATTTTAAAATATCTCAGGTCTAGTCTTCAAAAAGTGTGAGAACCACCGATCTAAGAAAAAAAAAACTTCGTAGTAAAAAAAAAACATCATTGCATCATACTTCACATAAGTAGGGCATGGTCTTTATCCATACACCTTGTTTTCTGTGATATTTAAATCTACAGGTCAGGCCGCCAACAAACAGCGTACTCGGAGAGTGTGCGGCACACCCAGAGAGGTGAATACATCAGCAGATACAGGTGTATTGAGAAAACACTTAGCACACATTCAGACAACACGAGATATAAATTCTATATGATCGTTATCTTGTCTTATCGGCCAGTGTATGGCCACTATTTTGAGTGCACGTCAACAAGGTATTATAATCCAAAGTCTATTTTTTTAAAAAAAAAAAAGATAAACGAGGAGGGTTGGCAGGGTAAGCAAATTGTTATTTACCGTGCATTAAAATATTTCTAAAAAAGTATAAAAAAAAAGAAAAAGAAGAAAAAAATATATAGGAAGACTTTGGGCGCAAGGTGTTCAAAACAATATGACCCATGTTGTGGTCCCTATCTGTTCTACTCAACATCTGTTCTAGTTGGTCATGGTATGATCTAGTTTGTGATGGCATATTCTAGTTTGTCATGGTATGTTCTAGTTTGTGATGGTATGTTCTAGTTTGTGATGGTATGTTCTAGTTTGTGATGGCATGTCCTAGTTTGTGATGGTATGTCCTAGTTTGTGATGGTATGTTCTAGTTTGTGATGGTATGTTCTAGTTTGTGATGGTATGTTCTAGTTTGTGATGGCATGTTCTGGTTTGTGATGGCATGTTCTAGTTCAGCCATGAGCAAACAACGGCCGGTAGGCCAAATCCGGCCCAACAGACTCTTTTATCCGGCCCAACAGACTTTTTTATCCGGCCCAACACACTCTTTTATCCGGCCCAACAGACTCTTTAATCCGGCCCGTCTATCTTTTCAGAGTGAAGCACGGCAATAGCCTTTTCTGTTATGACGTTCATATTGACTTCTTTTTAGTTCATACCAACACTTCATCCGTCCGTTCATGGTCAATATTGCCCACCCCTGTTTTAGTTTACCATGGTATGTTTTTGTTGTTCGTGGAATGTTCTAGTTTTGTATGGTATGTTCTAGTTTGTCAAGATATGCTTCAGTTTGTCATGTTTTGTTATATTTTATCATAACGTGTTCGAGTTTATCACACATAACCTTTTCCAGTCTCCCATCGTATATTCCAATCCAAGGGTGAGGAAACAACAGCCCATTATGGTGTTGGGACAAGATCGTGCTTGGCTCCCCTTGTAGAGCCAATCAGTTCATTATATTTCATAAAACAAATTCATCCATCTACTTCAGGTCAGAGCTTAACGTCGAATTTAAGAATCAATTGCCTGCTATTAAAAATATTTCCAACATCTGTTCTAGTCTGTCATCATTTGTTCTAGTCTGCCATCAATTGTTCTAGCCTGCCATCAGTTGTTCTAGCCTGCCATCATTTGTCCTAGTCTGTCATCAGTTGTTCTAGTCTGCCATCATTGATTCTAGCCTTCCATCAATTGTTCTAGCCTGCCATCAGTTGTTCTAGCCTGCCATCATTTGTTCTAGCCTGCCATCATTTGTTCTAGTCTATCATCAGTTGTTCTAGTCTGCCATCATTGATTCTAGCCTGCCATCAGTTGTTCTAGCCTGCCATCAATTGTTCTAGCCTGCCATCATTTGTTCCATTCTCTCATCATTTGTTCTAGTCTGCCATCATTTGTTCTAGTCTGCCATCATTTGTTCTAGCCATGTGTTCTGATTCGTCAATCCGTACCCTTCATAATATTCTGGCCATGGACGTTTTAAACCGATCGATTCGACCCTGGATTTTCTGGATTATTTTCTTTTAATTTACTTAATATCGATTAAACTATTAAAATCAAATTAATTTCATTTACGGTGTTATATTTCATTCAAATCAACAAAGGTGTGTGTGTAACAGTTATGTTTTACATTTAAGGCATCATTAAAAATAAAGTAAGAAACTGGAAACCATACGATGAAAATGGAAAATATAGAGTAGGCTATACTGTGCAAGCAAACAACTTTTAAATACAAAGTCATGATTGTGACGATTGTGCCACGCCTCCTAAGTACATCAATGCATTGATGTGTGTAGGGTAGGGCATATACACGTAACAGGGCCATCTTATCCGATGTGCCCACGTGGAAGTTTTACAGGGGTACCACGTGTAAATGGAGCCGCACATTAGTTCAGCACATATGACATCCGATTGAATATCCCATGCAACATGCTTTACCTATAATGACCCATTATGTTGTTAGGGGTTAAGACGTGGTTTTGTTTGTGGTCCTCATTCGCCAGGTTGCAGTATCTCACAGGAACATTCTGCCCAGACTGGTTGTATTCATGCACCAGCTTGCTGCAGGGTAGAGTTGTTTGCAGACATGAAATACCTACCTTCCCTTGGTATTGTCCAGATGTAAATTCCGTTGAATCTCCAAGGCCCCGTGCGACCATTATTGTTAACAACCTGGGACCCATCTCGTTACTCACAGTTACACTAAGTAAAAGGAACTTTAGTTTGGCAATATAAAACAAATTATACGTGGTTCATAAAGTCCAGGATTCCGGTGGACATACTCAAATGGACCACGTCGAACAGTCCGCGGTCGAAGCGTCCGAGATTCTTTGTCATCCGATTTTCTAGTTTGTCATCATCTTTTTGATTTCGTCTCTACATGCCAGACTACAAACCTCACTGGTCTAGTCTATCATCATCTGTACAGTGGTATACATCTCCATGGGCTAAACTTTCTATGTTGCCGGCTGGGGGCAGTGTCCACCCGCCATTCCGTATCTCAGTATCCATTGACGAAAATTTTCACGTTGCAAATCGTTCAAGTTTTGAATCAATTTGTTTTTGATTTTTATAGTTTGACTTTATGGTTTGACTTTTTAGAGTTGGTGGATCCCTCATAAACTCGATTCTTCAGTGTATAGGTAGCAGTCAATAATATTTCAATGAATTTAAGGGCGAATAAAAAGAAAGTTATGCTGTTGTTTTTCTTATGGTGGAACTTTCAATGAGTATTTATATGTGGTATACTTTATAATCCTATGATTCATTGTCATTTTTCATTAAACATTAACCAACACCCTTCTCCTTAACCTTAAGGCAGCTTTTAAAGTCTATTGTGGTTAGCTGTAAGCTTTACTTCAAAAATCAATACAGTGATTACAATAGGTGTTAAAATTTAGGCAAAAATCCTTTAGAGCTGACCAGATAAAGAGCAAATTACTTGTTCATGCAGAGAATATTTTACCCGTAAACAAAATAACTTTATGCACTATAAGGAATGAAATATTTAGACTGTTAATATACATTACTTGTTCATGCAGAGAATATTTTATCTGTAAACAAAATAAATGTATGCACTATAAGGAATGTAATGTTTAGACTGTTAGCATTCTAATTTTAAAAAGTCGCTAAATATCGATTAGAATTTTTTTGGCTCTTAAATAAGGATTAGCTGATGGACTTCTGCCGTTAGTTAAGGAAGAAAAAAATATATAGTCTTAAGCTGATCGGAAATATTGAATGAAAAAATAAATTAGTCATTTTTATAATAAAATTCTTATCGGTATATATATACATATATATATATATATATATATATATATATATATATAATCATAATAGTGGACAGTTTTATAACACACGGTCGTCACACTATGCCGGATAATTTACTGTCTACTATAGAAATCAAATCGCGTCAATCATAAAATAAACATGAAAATCATGAGACAGTGGTGGACATACATAAATAATCCGTTTGTTACATTTTCAGTTGTTGGTTCACACCACAGATTATTATGTAGTTACTAATAGTTTGTGTTGTTGTTGTTTTTTTAAATCTCAGCACAATTATTTTGTTGGATTGCCCAGCACAGCAAATTGTTCACATAGAATGTTTATGATCTGATTCTCAGTGGCAGTTATTGGTTTCGTCTCTATATTAATGTTTAGAGTAGTTTAGACCATAGATATATAAGACTATGGTTTAGACCAGTGACTCTGTAGAACTGAGATTGTGGTTCGAACCTTTGTACGCCTGCTACCCCCCCACCACACACACACACACCCTTCCCCACCACCACACTGTTGTGTAGTATAGATCTTTGAAAATATTTTAATATAGCGGACTACTCATTGGCCCATTCGACAAAAGAGGGGGATCTATTTGGATGAAATGTAATTTTGTTGAAGACTTAAATTGGGTCAGTTCAGAGGCAAATGCAGGGGAGTGCGAACTGGGCTCTCGCCGCGGACTCCACTATAAAGTCTCGCAAAACACAAGTTTTACACAATTGTCTTTATTAATTGTTTTTTCTGTCTTTTTAATCGGTCCAATATAAACTTGTCTCAAGGCCCCCCAACCCACAGCAACCCGCTTGTTGGTCAGGTTAGTATACCGGCATAGTATCTGCTCTTCACTCACACAGTAGATCTCTTTAGATCAGAATTATCTTTGCAGTGATAGTTTGATAAGCTCTAATATGTAGGTCATAATGGAAGTATAGAACACGTTTTTACAGGCTAAACATGACTTAACAATTAACACATGTATATATATATATACACACACACAAGCCGTGCGTTGAGCACAACTGGATTTTTCTTTGTGAAATTCTCTCATCGCATAACTTATGAGACTTGTAGTTAGTCGAATTAAGTACACATAGTTAAATTTTTCAATACCAACATGCAATGGCATCTGTAACAACTGGTGGAATGAGGAAAAAGGGTGTGTGTGTGGGGGGGTCCAGCTTAATGTTAGAGAGGGGTTCTCTTAATAAATAATTCATCTAATCGGATCCCATCATGTCTCAGGTCATCATTCAACGACCACAATGTCGACATGCCATTATAATATTACTAGCACCTTCAAAGTGGGACATGGATCTGGTAAAGTTTAAATGTACTGACCTGTCCTCATGTGCAAAATATAGGTTACTGTAAAAAAAAAAAACTTTGACCTTTTTTGATGACACAAAAAAAATCTGGTTTAATTCAGTTGATTAGACAAAAAAAAGTGAACTTGTTTTATAAAGAATGTAGACAGGCTGTACACAAACAGGCGCGCGCGCACACACACACACACACTCACACACACACACACAATGTATTCAAACCTTTTAGCCTTTGAACCAATCATGAACATTATTGTTTCTGCCTCTCTACATAAGTAAACATATATAAAACAATCCATTGAATGATTTCGTGTCAGTGCACTGGAATTTGAACTTTGTACACCCACTTTTATAGTTCATCATAAATAAAGATTATTACTATACAAAATGTATGGCCACTAACCAAAGCAACCCAAGCCAAATCAAAATGTCATCAAGAAAAAAGATAAGCAGGTCTCATTGACACACTTCATAGACGCGGAGGGGGGGGTATGCGGGGGGGGGCATGGAACGCACGTTTAGCTATGTGAGTTAGGTAACAAAATAAGCGCGGGAGCTGAGGCTGTCACCCCAGTCGCCACCCTCTAGGCCGCTACTGCACTCATCAAAATAGTTCACAACTATGGACGTTTAACGGTAAATGACAGCAGTTGTTTGCATGAATAAAGCAAATTAGGCGATTTCCTAGGGCCCACCGCTGGCCAAATGGGGGCCGCCTTCCTGTAATATATTTCCTAAAATATATGTTGCCATCATGTCCAGATAGGAGCTTTTTGACTTGGGCTTCCAATGATTCGACAAGTCTCTGCCTAAGGCCCTTAAACACCGACGAACGACTCTGATGGCGCGGTTCTCAACCGGTGGTTCGCGTACCCCACGGGGTAGGGAAAGGCTGTGCAGGGGTACGCAGCGATATATAATTTTCGTTCAAAACAATCAAGAGTTTGAAGAAGGTCGCCAGTTTCCTTGCGTATGAGGGGGTACTCGCGGACCCACTTTCGCACCTTTTGGTAGTGTTGTTTTAGTCCCAGGTCATATTTTAGTTTCAGTTTTTATTTCGTTTTTTACTGTAATAATTTTAGTTTTCGTCTAGTTTTAGTCTTGCTTCTAATTTTAGTTTTATTTTTAGTTCTCGTTGACGAAAAGTCAACATTTTCGTTAATGAAGGTTTTAGTTTTAGTTTTCGTGAACGAAAGCAACACTATATTTTAGTTTCAGTTTTTATTTCGTTTTTTCTGTAATAATTTCAGTTTTCGTCTAGTTTTAGTCTTGCTGCTAATTTTAGTTTTAGTTTTAGTTCTCGTTGATCAAAATGCAACATTTTCGTTAACGAAGGTTTTAGTTTTAGTTTTCGTCGACCAAAACAACACTACCTTTTGGGGTACAGTCGCGAAAAAGTTGAGAACCCTTGATCTAATGGAAAGGTTGTGAGCCTGATCGGTTGCTGTGCAAGATACGAGGGTCGAAACCCAGCTGCACTATCCGCATGCGGCATCCATTGTTAATTCTTGGTCTTTGCATTCTCGGTTATAGAAGGGAACCAGGCAGGATATTACGTAACTTGATGAGCTCAAAGTTAAATATAGATATATTATTGACTATTGCTTTGTGTGGGCCGCACGTATGGTTGTAAATGGGCGAATTATAACCGATTATCAAAATGGAGCCCCCTGTATTGGCAGGGCCGCCTCTGCGGAGTAATGCGTTTTAACGGCCACGGTATTTATTGGCCCTTGACTTTATTATATGTTTTAAATCAGTGCTGATCCCATGTCAGTGCTTGCCATTCAGTACTGAATTGTGGCTAATTGGTAGCATGTGTATGAACGGTGTACGTACATAACGTTTCTTGCCTTTGCCTGAGTGTTGTTGTTATTGAACACGGAATGTGTATGTTATATGGGGGAAGGGGTGGGCAATGTGGCGATTTTTTTTCAGTAGTAAATCAATCAAGCGTTTATTAAGTACGGTACAAAAAACGCACTTGACAAAAAATGGTTCCTGTATCGACCTTTGTAGTGTGACAGTTTAGTGGGGAACTACATGCAAGCAATTCATGAGATTCAAGTATTTCCGTTTGTAAAAAAAAAAGACACCAGGCTTGCATTGTGTGTGTGTGTGTGTGTGCGTGCGCGCAAGTGCGTGTATGCGTGTGCATAAAATCGTCAGCAGGGATATGTGACGTACTATGGTGCGATGTAAGGTTGCGGCCTCTGGAGGTCGATTTTAAAATTTCTACTATACAACTATATCTGAACAATTCCTTATCATTGTTCTTTTAAGTACATTTAAGTTTCCTTCCTCAATCTGTTGAAAATGCACATTGAATGTGTATATTTGCAAAGTTTTTGAAAATTATTTTACTGACCTTGTGTCATGTTTGTTCTTAAGTGGCTCACGTTAAATTAGTTTGATTTTGAAAAGCTTCCTTTAACAGATGTGGTACTTTAAAGCAAGCTAGACTTTGGAGAGGAATCCTGCAAATGTTTCCAGTAAAGTCACGTTTACTAATGCTTTTAACACATCCGGAGATATAATTAACTTATTTAAACTAGTTTTGTCAATTAGGAAATGTGTGCACCGTGTGCCTGATAACTAGAAATTAAAATTTTAGTCATGAAAAAAAAATGAAAATTGAGCAGAAATGGCTTGTCAGATGTGATCAACGTACATTTATGGTAAAAAATGGCAATCCCATGGGGCATACTGCATACAATTGGTACAACGCATTATTTTGTGTGGTTAACGCCATAGGCGGATTTAACGGATCCCCAGCCTTTAAAGGGTTCATCAAAGCCCAAGTTATATCATTCATTAATCATGAATGCCATGTTAATTGTAAATGTTTAGAATGACTTCTATGCCATGTAAAAGTTGTACAGATTGCAACTGGTAATTATTCTCCAAAGTTGTAGGCCTATACATAAACATTTCAAATGTCAGCTTACCAATATATGCAATAATTTAGAGATAGAATATGCGTATAAAACGTATGCATACAATCAGCAATCCATTATTTTATTATGTTTATTTTGCAACTGTCTAGCTGATTTATACTCTAAAATGATACAGTAATTCACATAGGCTCTTTTTGTGTGGGGGCAAACTATCGTTCGTACACCTACAATGTCAGCAAATATGCCAGGCGCAGCTCTGATTGTCTATCTCGCAGTTTGTTATGCGCAGTTGGGCAGTTGGGCAGTTGGTAACATTTAGGACACAACCATTAAAAACTACAACATTTTGTTCATAATCAATTTTATTAAAATTTAACCATGTTTTTTTTTAAAAAAGAAAAAGAAATAAAAACACAAACAAACAAACCAAAAAAAAAAAAACAGTACAGTGAGCCGAAAAATGAAGGGTCGCATGTTGCCAAATTGGTGGTCAAATAGATATCTTAATAACTGGATTTGGTTTGAATGACAGGTGAAATGATATAAGGTTTGGTGGGTAAGACATTATAGAAAACTGAATAGAGAAGCTTTTATATTGGTACATTTGTTTAAAATATTGGAGTTCGGTTTGACTGAATGTGTGTTTGTTATATATGACCCCTAATATGTTAGTAAAGTTCCCTTAGCCATACTGGGGCATCGGGGCAGATGAAGTGTAGAATTCATGTTTCTATAACCTCAGCAGCATATTTAGGGGTTGTGTGGATAGCACAACGCCCAGCCGCCTTTACATCCCCAACTTAACTCAGGTACCCATTTATAGCTAGGTGAACTTGTGGGACGACTTTGCACCAAATAACACCTGGATCGAACCCATGACTCTCAGGTTGACAGTCGAGTATCTACACCACTCGGCCATATGTTATATATATAATTTGTTATCATTGTGGATACATTAGCGAAAAAAGTCCTTCCAAATTCTGATTTTGTTTGTTGTTTATGTGAAGTAGACAGGGCCGGCCTTTGACCGCTTTGACCGATTGCTCCAAATTAGGCCCGCGCCTGGCAGGGGCCCTGCAATTTAATTTAGCATTAATAGCAGGCCCATAGCGTGCGGAGGGGGGGCAGGGGGCCCCCTCTGCTTATTTGTTCTACTTAGTAAAATGTATTACCTGCCCCCCCTTGCTATTGCCTGGCCCCTGCTGTAGAATGCCTGGTCCTTGCTGTATAATTTTCACGCTACGGGGCTGATTAATAGTAATACTAATAGTTGTTATTATAAAAAAAATTAGAATAGGGGGCCTCGCAAGCATCCGTGAAATTGGGCCCCGTAATTCGTAAGACCGGCCCTGCATATCGAAATCATTAGCCCCCGAATGCCTATATTTGAAACTTTGAGTGTATGAATGATTTCACGTGACACGTAGACGATTTTTTTTTTAATTAATAGGTCGACAATTTATTCATTATGACATGAAATTGAGATCCGTTTAAAATGTATTCCCCACATGTTGTCCGAACCTGGTATGTGCCCATCACTCAGTCAACGTGAAATCGTAATGCGGTTAAAACTAGCTGATGGCAGATTAATTTAGTACGGCAGGTCATAACCTGACTATTGGATCGAACGCGTCACTTGATCTTGTCAGCACAGACAAATTTAATTCAAATCTATATCTTTTATGTTTTACAAGTGCCGTTCGTTCAGACAGGCAAACTAGAGCATACGTCCCTAACTGCCAAAAAGGACCAATTCCAGCACGCAATTAAATTTTATGCTTTTGAGGTACTTTTGCATATAGCCCAAACATATCTCAAATTCTCTGTCACGAACTAAAGAACCTAAAAAAAACCTAAGAACCTCTATGTGTTTATCTATTTTTAAACTAATCTGTCTTGTTGTCGTTACATTTTTTATGCATGAATGTGTTAATGAAGTGTCATTATACTCATTTGTTGCGGATGTTGACACATTAAAAAAAAAGCGAAGACAAAATATAAAAAATAAGAATGGTTGATTTGGCTCAACAGGGCTATTTTTACCTATATGATTCATTGTACCGGGTATATATATATATATATATATATATATATATATATATATATATATATATATATACACACACACACAACATAATCGGGCAAGAAACGAAAATCAAGTAAAAACATGTAGAACCTTCACCCCTTCATTTTTTCGTTCGCTTAGTATCGTTATGAATCGTTTCAAAGCGTGAAATAGAGCGAGACTGTCGCCATATCGTTATGGCTGAGTAAGTTTCCAGACTGTTCAAGTTTGTGCTGGGTGTAAATAGTGAATGAAAATTCTTTATCAGTATATATGGAGCAGGTCTCAATTTTCTAAATGAGGTTACGTTCTTTTTTTCGCACCTAGACAATACATATATATATATATATATACATATATATATATATATATATATATATATATATACTAGTTGCAAGTACCCGGCTTTGCCCGGGTTTAAAATAAGGTTTTCTGTTTACCTTCTGTTTTCTCCCTACCCCCTCTCTCCCTTCCTCTCTCTCCCTCCCTCCCTCTCCCTCTCTCCCTTCTCCCTCTCTCCCATCTCTCTCCCATCTCCCTCTCTCCCTCTCCCCCCTCCTTCTCTCCCAACGTCCATCCTCCCTCTCTCCTGTCCTCCCCTCTCCCTCCCTAACCCCTCTCTCCCTCCTTCTCCCTCCCTCCCCTTTCCACCTCTCTCCCTCCCTTCCTTTCTCTCTCCATCTCCCCCTACTCCCTCTCCCTCTCCCCCTCTCCCTCTCTCCCCCTCCTTTTCTCCCCCCTGTCCATCCCCCTCCCTCCTCTCTCCCCCTCCCTCCCTCCCTCCTACCCTCCTTTCCTCTCTCTCTCCTCCTGCCCCCTCTCTCTCTCTCTTTATCTCTCTCCCTCCCTCTCCCTCTCTCTCTTTCTCTCTCTCTCTCTCTCTCTCTCTCTCTCTCTCTCTATATATATATATATATATATATATATATATATATATATACTTATTATTATGGCTTCACACTTCTTCTAAAATCCTTCTTCATTCCTTTATCTTCCTCAAACTGTACAAATCAGGGAGCATGAAAAAACAACAACAATTCTTTGCATCACAAAGGCACAATACAGCACCAGCGCGCAAGTTCTATTCGAATCGGGAAATGACGTCACAGAGGAATTTTATTTATGGCGCCGTCGAGATTACTTTAATATAGTAAAATACTAAAATAAAAAAAAATTAATTACAATTAAACTACCCATCGAGATGAAACGAAACCTGTCCCCATGTAATTATGTGTATGTGTAACAAATTTCACGTTATCTGTTTTTCTGGATTATGAGTTATAAGGGAACAGACAGACAGACAGACAGACAAAAAATGCGTCTTATAAGTATATATATATATATATATATATATATATATATATATATTAGGGTGGGTCAAAAAAATTTTTTTTATTGAAACATTATTAAAAAGTTGTTACATCATGGTAGTACATGGAATATGTACAAATATTTGAAAACTACATCGTTTTACTACTCCCAACTTTTGTTCGAAATTTTAACTATATTTACTGTGAGTTTTTTGTGACTGAACATGTTAAATTTGTGACCTAGGTTATTCAAAAAAGAAATGATATGCATATAAAATTTGTGTTTTATCTTTATAACTTTTTTTATGAATAACTAATTAGTTCAGATAACTGGGATTAGCATTGCATCCATTTTCTATCAATATAACTGGTGTACCGTGTTTTCATTATCGGATTACGCATGGTTGTTTTATTTCATTTTTGATTAATTTTTTCAATTAATTTAATTAAGTTCTTCTATGAATATGAGTTCTACAAGAAGTGCAACTGTACATTCTGTGTTTGGGTCAACAGCTGAATTGCCTAAAAGACAACTTCCAACCAGTGAAGATGTTTTCAAGGCTATTGGTGGATGCTTAAAATGGAACAATACAATCATAACCTTCATTCACGAGCGCACGCATTAGCGCATGAAGTTAAACAATTATATGACAAGGCTAGTATCCCTACAAATGACATTACCAGTATAATTGTTCGAGTAAAAAGTCTTATAGCCAAAGGTCATGAACTTGAGAACTAATATTCAGATATAAAGCGATCATCGGTTACTTTTCAAGAGGGGTACAAATTCCTTCAAAAAGTTATTTGACATTAGTCCATGTAAATGTTTTGATGCAGATGTTAGGGATAGAGGAGAGTGTTAATTTCCACAATCAGTAATAATTTATGTTCTTGAGTGGGCATTTTGGGTGGATCAAAAGATGGCAAGAAATATGTTCATAGACAATGTTGACAAGCAAACAACAAAAGTATTACAGAAAAGAAAACATTCATTGATGCAGGGTGGCGATCAGATAGGAACCACAAATGATAACGTCAATGACTAGAAAGATAATGATATTCCAGATCAGGATGCTGAAGATGATGAACTACTTGATGTAGACTTCTCCAGCGATGAGGAATGTTCCAGATAACAAAACAGATATCAATATGAAGCAGTGGATCGATGTAAACTAAGCAATAGGGATACATGTCTTATCGTTAAAGCTGTGTTTAAGGCCTTAAACATGTTAACACCATCTACAGCTCTGGATCCAGCAAAGATGCGTCGACATAGATAGGGCAGCCAAGGAACATACTGATGAGAGCAAAGATGGTTAACAAAAGCGAACAGGATTTTTGCGATCCATCTTGTCAAAGTGGGGCTAGAAACCTTTTCTATATGATACAACTGCTTCAGAACCTGGATACTGCTGATCAATCTATTATATTGCCTGTATTGGAAAATAACTGCTGCTTTGCACATCCAGGAAACATTCCATTGGCTGCAGTTAGGACAATGATGAAGAAATTGGAAGGTATGCAGTAAATAAAATCATAACAGCACGACATTAACCAGCTCCATGCAGAGTTAGAATTTTTCAACGAAAACGACATAATCCTGAATATTGCAGCTAAATCATATGATCAGATGATTAACTGGGATCTTTGTGCAGTGACATCCCTTCCTCTGCTGGAACATATTTGTAATGATGAACTTAAACGCAACAACCTAATCATACTGGATCAAATTCCGTCACTCTCAAGCTGTTGAAAGAGCAATTAAAAAAGTTACTGCTGTTAGTTTGAAAGTGTACGGACATTTCAAACTGTACGGACATAGCTCTCGACATGGGATAGTTTTGCAAACAAAGAAATCAAGGGATGTTCTTCCGAAAGTTGAAAGCAAAGCAAGTTTCCTGTGACAATCCATAAACAGTATTATCCATATGTACATTGTATATTTTGCATGAACGAATTATAGATTTGTACAATTTCATATTACTTATACCAAACATTCTAAATGTTGTAAAATGTCATACATTGGGGGGGGGGGTACCCGGGTCAAAGCAAAATCTTTTTTGTTATTAAAGTTTAAGACAATTTAATATCTTAGTAATGATATAGTAGATTTAAAAATAATTTTGTTAAAAAAAAATATTAACATATTGATATTTGTGGGTGCGGCATGCAGCCATCTTGAACTTATGACCTTTTTGTGGCAAATATTTCTGAAAATTTATAGACTGATTCATATAAAATGTACAATTTTATAATCAGAAAAGCTTACTTTAGGGAATGTCAAAGTACTTTTTTGATAATGTAATAAATAATTTTTTTTATGAATTTTTAAAATTTTGTATGGTGAAAAAAAGCAAAAAATGCTAATTTTGAAAATTAAAAAAAAAAAAAAAAGGACTTAAAATTTCCTGAAAAGCCTCTGAGATTCTATAAATGCACCTCTTCTACATCAAAATTAGAAGTTTTATCAAAATCTGAATGTGGTTTTTGAGATTTTCTTGCCATAGTGAAGCAAAATGTCAAAAATATTTTTTCAGAGAAAAATGACTTTTAAGTTTTTAAATTATTAAAGTTTCTGAATGAGTAACATTATGAAAATACATTTTAATTGATCCAAAATAATTTTTTCTGCAATTTAATTAATTCATAGTTATTATTGACATGTTTTAGTATCTAAAAATGTAAAAAAAAAATATTTTTTTAGACATAGTGCATTTTTTTCGCCCCGTACCCCCTTGAATTAAAAGTTGGGAGTGGAAGACATTATCTGATTTTTACAAATTTTACATTTTTACAATCAGTAGGACCATAGGCAACTTTTTTAATTTGTTTCAAATTCCCAACTCCAAAAAATTTTTTTTTGACCCACCTAAAATATATATATATATATATATATATATATATATATATATATATATATATATATATATATATATATTACATGCAATGCTGGTAGTTTGAGTTGCATAGAATGTAAAACTAGTGAACTTGGTACACACACGTGTACACATTTATTTTCTGTCAATGCCAGATAAGATTGTTGATTGGGAGATTGGCTTTATAACAAGCAAAGAAGTAATTTTTAATTCCAGAGGCACTTTGTTTTAAATCGTATGCTGAATACATTTTATTTTTGTTGCAGAGTTTTTGTTTGTTTTTTTATAAAGACCTTTTTTTAAGTTTAATCGATTAAGTTGATTTTTAAAGTTTCTCTTTTTTTTTAATCAGATGAGCCAGACATGTATTTCATTTGTTTAATTTGTTTACGTATAAAGCGTAAGAATATGTCAAGCTTACATAATGTGACGTCTCTGCAAAAAAGAGATGTTATGTCCGCACCAGGCCTGTTGCCAGAGGAGGATTAAATGGCGGCGGCATCGATAGTGCACCCTGGGCCCCGCTACACTCAAATTAAACAGTTGTAATGATATGTAGGTGTAGTCTATATTAGGGGGGAGGGGTCACCCCCGACCTTAACTCCCATCTTGGGTCATTGACAATTTCCACTAACGGGAGGGGGAAGACATAATCATACACGTTTTGGTCGCATACTCCACCTAATCGCATCTTATCCCCAAACCTGTGACCACTTAAGTAGTATGACAGTGCACTTTACTTAGAGCTGTTGTACTGACAATATGCCCGCCCCCCCCCCCCCCGGATGATATTCGTGGGGCCTATGCATTAAGACTGCCCAATGTTTTATTGTTAATACAAGGGGGCCTCGTAACTTTTTTTTAATAATTTAGTAGCCCCTCCCTCCCTTTCCCAACTAACTTTATAATACCGGTATAAGCCTTTCCCATCATCCATCCCTCTTCGAAGTATTATTTATATTTATCCTGCCTAAAGGATAACATCTAACCTCCCTATACAACGGATAACAAAAACCATATCCCCACCCCCTTCTGCCATCAAGAACGACTCAGCTCTTACGACAATCAGCATGGGCCCCTCCCTCCCACCCACCTTGCGTTAAGAAGGCTCTGAAGTCATTGGACAAATATTCCTAATCGATTTCTAGTTTGTCAAAGTCACTATATTCTCATCAGCAATACGATACCATTCCCAGAATAGGCTTATTTTCCCCTCTGCTAAATATCCACCTTTCAATGGTGATTTGAATTCAAGCGCTTGTACAATGTTCAAGTGTCTACCAACTGAAAACATTATATTATATTTTAGATATTCTATTTCAATGAACGTTAACAAGTGCCTGTGAGTCTAATCTAACAGCGATAAGCACAGTAAGAAAGTGCTGTTTGTAACACACGTGTTTGGTTACTAGCGTACCATTAAAAGCACGCGAATCAAAATGTCACTGCCAGTACCACCCTTCAACATCTGGAAAGCGAATGAGTTGGTTTTTTTTTGACCTTCTTTCTCATTTTTTTTAAGCCTTAATACTAAGTGTTTTAGTTACATCACTCTTTCTTAAATTTTGGTGCACGGTTTGGAACCAATAAGTTTTAAATTAATGGTGAAGATTGTATACATTGAATATCAATGTTTATGCATGAGTGGCTGAATCAACTATTTTATTTAAGAGGGTGCGCGATCGATTAACAATCAGATAGTCTCTGTCAGTGGTCGCCTGACTTAATGTACCAGTGTGGGGACACAAGATCTAGTTGAATTATGACATCCCAGGAGCAATTATTTAACCCATGTTAAAAGAAAATCATCAGAGTTGTTTCCAGTTAGTAATTATATGGTAGTTCCTTAAATGTCAAGCTAGTTTGCAACCTTAAAACAATCATGGAAAATACTGTTAATGTGTTATGTACTTTTTTTAACCTTCTATAAATGTGCCTTTAAATTGTAGAATATAAAAGGTTTTATAAACTAAAGGAAATATTATATTAAAACCGTATAGTCCTAAGCTCATGATGTCTGAGTGAGTAGATCAAACCTGTACACTTTTCATTCAAATACATCGTTTGTATAAATACTTTCCAATAAGGGACGTTTGTCTCACTAACAACAAGGCTCAGACAATGGCATATCTATGTATAATAATAAATCATCCCTAATTTTATTTTTGCATTAGCAAAAAAATCTGACATATTGAACCATGATTAGTTTTCTTTAGAAGTAGGATATTAATTTGCTGTCATTTTTTATTTAAAGGGACCATCTAATCTTGGCTGACTCAGGAATGATAGCTTTGAGCCAGCATACTCATCACAATATGATTTGTCTCTACTGGTACTACACATTTATTTCAGATTAAAACAAACGCTAAGAACATCAGGTTTCTAGAGCTTTAAATAATTTTATAAAAAAAAAATCTCTGGGATAAAAGTTAAAAGTGTAATATTTCAATCAAAACACATCACAAGCTATACATAAAAAAAGTGAACAAGTTTGGATATGCACTTAAAAAAAGATTTATTTCTGTTCGGGTACATCTAATTATCTTTCCCCGAGATAGATCTGTAACATTCAAAATTACACAAACACAAATAGTATACTGAAATAAACGCAACAGTAGTCAAACTCTAGAAAGAAGAGGGAAAAATCTATTAAAAAAATATCAATTTCAATAGTACCAAATCAAATAACAGTGAAAAAAAAAAGAATTACTAAATAAAAATAAGACAGCTGCAGTATTACATTTCTATAATGAATACATTCAAAAGAGTCTGCTTGAAATATCAAAGGCTGTAAATAAAAATACTTAATAATTTAAAAAAAACAAAACAAATCTGTTCTTTTGAAAAAAGAAAATTCAATACAGCCTATAAACTACATACACACACACAAAATCATGTTTATAAACATGATGTTAGCACAAGTTAATGAAAAAAAAATTTGTTCAAGGGGAAAAAAAAATCATACTACATGAGTCATGAAAAAAAGATGCAGGATTTCTATCAACACAATATAGTGCAAAAAATGGAATGGAAATTTTTTAAAAAAAAATAAATGATTCAGCTTTTGTACTCACAAGAAATAACTAGCTTTAGATACAAAGTGAGTATTTAAAACACTAGAGGAATTGCAGTCTCACAACAAAAGTACAACAGGGGTGAGAGCTAGCAAGTGCTAAGAAACAAAGCCATGATAATGAACCGTCAAATAAAAATATGCTTACATTACACACAACAATGTAAACAAACAAAAATTTCTGATATCTTAAAAGGCCATAGATATTATAAATTAAGCTGAGGGAAACAGCATTAACAAAAAAAAAAAAAAAAGAAAGAAATAGTTAATAAACAATATTTTAAAAAATTAATTATAACAGATGAACAGTCTATCATATTAAATTATCTAAAGAAAAAAAAATCTAATTGTTCAGGGTCCAAGTCAAAGTTCATCATATTCGACCAGTTCTGAAATTTACTCATACCAGGTACTAGAGGAAAAAACTTGTTACATAATGCTGATATGTTTCACGATACATTGCATTTAGAAAAGTGAAGGTAAATAATGAAGTTATTTTCAAGACGATATAAATTTATGTATTATGTCAATTAATTAGAAAGAATTCTAATCAACAAAAGAAGTATACAGAAGTAGTGACATTTTACTGATGATATCAGTATCAAAATTAAATTAACGTTAACTAATTTATTAAACGCACAATTTAAAAAGTGAAAAAATTTTCTTTAACTGAAAATTAACACAACTATATTAACACTCTTGGTAACATCGATTTTCTTCTTATAATCTTTTGAAAAACATAATTATTGTGCTGACACCAATTTTTAGTTCCGAATCTAATTCATGTGGTGATTTTTATGTAAAAGCATTTCACAAAATGTAATGAAAGATACTTTTCTATTGTGAAATAAAAACACACCTAATAAAATAGAATTTACAATGATTGATCAAAACATTAATCATGCGTTATCTTTAATTACATGATCCATCCTGATACACAACTTGTTAGCAAAGCACAAGCTTTAAACAAAATCTATAAAACAAATTAATTTTCAAGTTTTTTTTTTAGCAATGATTAAATAGATCAAGCCACAACATATTGAAGTTTCTCTATAAAAAAAAATGTCATGTTGACATATACTGGGTGTAATTCTAAAAGAAAATTTCAAAATTTAATACAAGTTAGCAGTAATGCTAACTGGGAAATAAGTGAATGGCATGATCATGAGTAAACCTTTAAATAAGCCACTTAAACAAAAAAATTATTACAACAGTAGTATAGTGTTAGCATTGTAAAATTTAGTACCTGTATTATAGTTTCTATAGTTTGAGGAAGCACTAAATAAACCTGAAAATAAATAAAACAATAACAATCCTAAAAAATTGAAACAAAATTCAGTTTTTCAAGACATTTATAAATATAAATGTTGTGGCTTTTGTCATAGATTAGAATTGAAACAAATGTACCGTCGACATAAAAAACAGGTTCTGTTTGAATGAATTTTAAAAGCTTTAAAAGCTAAGGTATTTAAAGTATCTGATGAAAAGTGGCAAAGGCGACAAAGGGTAAATGTATCAAAATGTAGATAAAAATAATTGTTATCATAGTATTTAACAAGCACAATAAAATCATCAAAGATTTTAATGTTGCAGTTGAAAAAGGTAGACAACTTAAAATATACAAAATCAACTGTCAACTTACTGTATTATCATCTCAAGATCTGTAAATTATTGTAATATTCTAAGGTGAAATATTGCTAACTTTAAAAATCAACAATCAAGATATGTATACAGTAGAATTACGTAAATTTCAAATGGCTACAATTTCATCTTCACAATGACAGCAAAAAAAAAAAATGTAAACACAACTAAATACCAGACAATGTGCCATTAAATTTCTATGTGGACAAAAAACAATATGTCAAAAAGTTTTGCCTGTGTTAGATTATCCAAATGAAATGGAAGTAAATTAGTAACTCACAAGTGTCCAAATTTATAAAACTTCTAGAGTAAATCAGTATTAATCTCCTTTTTGTCGATGAGCAGACTTTGAAAGATAAGTTGTATAGAAAAACTGTGTGAATAACACAAAATAGGTAAAGTACATTGCTGAAGAATATAGCAGATTTTCATAGCTCTGTTGACAAAACTCACCCCTACCTTTGATTCTGTAAATCCAAATGTTAATGAGAACACCAATAATCATCTGCATTAGCTGTAATGATGTTATGATCATATTTACAAATTTGGGGAAGCGAAATTGTAATGCACGCAGGGTATAATATGAGTACATAAAAGCGTGGACTGTGTAGTTCATGACCATGAACCATCTACCTGGAGCAGTATGATCTGTATAGCTGTACCATACATATATTAAAACTGTAATGTGATGATACCAATGTAGAAATATAAGTGGCTGTTTTCTTAAAACAATGAATATCGTATCCCCTAGTTCATAGACTTTGGAAACTGTGAACAAGAATGACCAGAAGCTGGTGACTCCTTTGAAGTAAGTTGGAATACACACTGAATACTGCAAACCATGATTCGACAGTACAGAAATCAATTCTGGCCATGTTCTCACTGCACCAGCAATACTGAAAAGGGCTAAAATTCCACTCCACAATGCAAGGCAGGGTCGTAGATCATACTTAGGTCGATGTTTCATCAAAAATTGTCCTCCAAATACAACTAAAACATAGATTGCAGAGTACACGAAACTATCTGTCCATCGCTCAAGCATGTAATCCAAGAACTTTCTTTCATGCCATTCTTTTTCAAACGGAAACACAACACTATAATTGTGCTCTCCTGGTTCCATGCTCAGAACCACGTGTGTAAAATTATTCTATGTAATAGTGTGCACAATCGAGAATATGTATTCTGTTATCCAGCAGACACAATGCTGACATGAGTTGATCACGGAAGTGCCGACGCTAAAATAATGTCGGTATGGTGATGTTAGTAAACCGATTGGTCGTTCCGATGAACTGAGTCCGCCTGGCCAATAATATTTGTTGTTACAAACTAGTCTAGCACAGCGACCTAGACAACGGGTTTGGAATTAAATTGCCATATTGGATAACCTTCAGCTAAATCTTAAACTCATTATGACATGAAAGGATTAGATTAATAAAAAAAAAATTGTATCGCAATAATACATTTTAGTATCTAACTATCTTTGATAGCGCATAATCCAACTATTATTCTAGACAATAGGCCTACAGTTTACCTAGGCTAATAACTATCACTATCCATCACTTTATTATTTTTACTTTATAGTTTATAGTCTACACACTATACTGCATTTTATATAAATATACTATTATTATTTTATATTTATTTTACAAAAAAATATACATTATTTATCGTTGAAATATATTCGTACACAAAAATGTAGTTCAAAGATTTCTTCAAAGATTAAAAGAAATCAGGCCTTAAAAAGCCTTATTATTAATATTTATTAATTTATTATCCAACCTTTACTCATTTTTAACATGTAATAAGCATTTATTCTTTACAAATCATTTTAATTATGTATACAAGATTTTTTTGATTTATCAATTTTAAGACTAATACATTATATTAGCTTTTGAACTCGATTATAAATATTTTAAATCGTTTTTTTTAATTGTCAAGTACTTTTTTTTTAAAAAAAGGGGGACCTAAAAGGGATATAACTCTAAATTTATGTGTAAACTGTAAATAAACTGTGTATCATTTTTCTCCTTCCCCATGATTTCAAGCTTCAGCAGTTATGGCATGTACAGATGCGCTTAGTGGTATTAATTGATTCACATTTTTAAATTAAATAATTGATTCTAAACCAACATTCTTAAATTTCTTACTTTTTCATATTAATCTACTACCTTCTTGTTTTTTTTTTTTTAAGATTATTGCTTTTTTATCGAAATATTCCCATACTTTAGGTCAACTGCGGAACCTCAAGATATGCTTTAAATTGTCTAATTTTTTTGCCACATTACTAAATGCATGCGTTAGCAAGTTTTTATAGCTATCCAAACAAGATATTAAATTTTTTTTTCATTCCACCCTACTGTGCAGTGGCACAACCTGCACTACCATGGGCGTCGCTAGGAATTTTTCCAGGGCCAGGGGGGGGGGAGGGGCAAAAATTTTCCGGGGGGGGGGGGCAAATAACAACTTTATGACATTTTTTTTAAATGTAAGGGGGGGAGCAAATGCCCCCCCCCTCTTATATGACATTTTTTCAAAATGTAGGGGGGGGCAAATGCCTCCCCCCCCCATGAATACGCCCATGTGCACTACCCTTACTACATGACTGTTACCACCACTAGCTGTGCAGGTATTTTAATCAAATGCAAAATCATTATTGGGGAAGAAGTTGACACTGGCTGAAATTAATCTAGAATCAGACAGACCAAACTATAATAGTTTCATGTCATCACTCAAAAAAAGAAAATAAAGAAATTTGTCAGTTAAGGTGTACATGGACGTGAAGTTAAGCAAGCAACATATCATATTAAGGATTAAATGACAATGAATGTTGAAACTGATAATAATATTTTATGGGCAATGAACAAATTAGATATATTTTTAAGAATATCATTTTTTAAAAGAACTATTGAAAATTGCAAATTAAATGTTTCTGATATATGTAAAAGTGAAAAATGTATTTGTTTCAATATTGTCTTGTCTATTTTTCTTTTAATAAGAAAGAGGTTGGATGGTAAATAGGCGGCATGCATGCCAAACCTGATACGCATTTTTATTTAAATCCAATGATAAATAATATAAAGCTGTATAATTCAAACTAATTTATTTTTATGTTGTTAAAATTAACTAAAAATGAAATAAATTCAAAGGTTGTATTTTTAGATAAACAAGAAAATATTCTTAAATACAAATTGATAGCTATCCCTGCTTTTATTAATTAAAAGAGAAATAGATAAGACAATATTTAGACTAATACCTTTTTCAAATTTACAAATAAGGAAAACTTATTTCAAAGGGTTGTGTTTGAAAAATTAAAATAAATAAATGAAATAGGTTTTGTTATTATTTAATTTTGTGCTTCATAATTTTACCAACTGCTTAGTTTAGTATATTAGGACAGATGGTTGAGCTGTGTAGAGTGCTCAACTGTCAGATTCCTGTGATTGATGCTTGGTGAAAACCAGGGGAATTTTCCTAGGTTCTGGTGAAAGTTGGTCCCTCAATACCACCCAGCTTAAATGGGTACATTGGGGAAATTGGGGAAGTAAAGGCAGCTGGGTTTGTGCTATCCACACAACCTTTTTAAATGCCTTTTGATCCTAGGTTGAAGCATTAGGTTGTCAGCATGATTTCTTTCTATAATTGATGACTTACTTATGTTCATTTCTTCACAGTCAGATATCTGCTTACTTTGTCCATATTGGTGCTCACATGTAGATTAAATTCTCATGCAGTATTAAGTGAAAAACTTTCTGATAATCACTGTGTTGAAGACTGCATTGATGTGGATGCAACCCTCTCAAAATGGCATGACATTGACAAAACATACACAGCAGAAGAGCCTGAGGCAAAAGAAATAGTATTTCAGACACTTGAGCATGAAAATCAGGTGGTTGATGTTAAGAGAGATTTTCAAATAAGAGATGACAGCTATAAAGCTTCATCTAATATTGAAGATAACTCGCCATTGAAAGAAGTTGAAAGTAATAATAAACAGAATGAAGAATTCATGTACTTACCCAATTCCAAAGAGCAATTTTTCACTGATGACAGTATTGTGAATAAAGAAAAAATTACCTTTGAAACTGCTAAAGTTGATTCAGTACTAAAGCTTGATAATAGTTATGATAATACTGAACAGGATGAGATTGATGAAGAAGATGAGCAAGACTCAGAGCAAACCCCACAAAGGCGAAGATACTTTCCATTACTGTATACATTCAGAACTCTTCTAAATTCCTTTTTATCTGACTTTGGAGTAGATTCAGGAAGTCAAGATAGTTCTTACAATGCAACAGATACAACTAATGGAAGTCTAATTGTTAATGAAGATCTTATCAAGGATTTGAACACAACTTTAAATGGTACAGATGCTAGCAAAAAAACAAGATTTCAGTGTGCAGTTAAAAATATAACTGCCAGTACTCAAGGAAAGGTAATAATGGTTTTATTTTGTAAATCTAAAAATTATTTTTCAAATTAAATGGCTGTACTCAAGGAAAGATGAAACATATTGTTTTTATTTTATTTTTTTCTTTATTCAAAATGTAATGTGTATTATTTTTGTCCTTTTTGCTAAACTTATATATATATATATAGGTACCCATTTTAGGTTTAATAAAACCTCATTACTTATACAACAATACATTCTACAGGTCAAAATTGTAAATAGTACAGAACTTCTTGAAATTTTAAATTTTAGTAAAAACCAGAAAGTATCAACTTGTGTTCTTGTAATGTTTTACGCTCCTTGGTGTCACTTTTGTGCCCGCACTGCTCCACACTACAATGCTTTGGCTAGAGCCTTTCCTCAGCTTGATGTTTTGGCTGTGGATACATCTCATTTTAGCTAGTTAGTATATTTTTTTTTTTAGAAATAAAAATTTTTGACAAACATAAAAAACTTACCATTAAAAAAGTAAAACTAAACTTAGCTGATATGGATGGAATAATAGCTTAGTATTAGGCTTTCATTAAGTATGAAACGCTGCAAATCTTATACCATATAAATATATTACTAATAATTACAGCTTGAATGCTAGATTTGGTACTGTTGCTGTACCCAATGTGATGCTATTTCATTCAAGATCAGCTGTGAGATTCAACCATACAAGTCGAGTGCTTGAGAATTTCTGCCAGTTTGTCACTAACAATACAGGTTTGATATCTTTAAAAAATATTTCTTATGTTTTAAATTCTTAACCTGTTCAATCTGGGAGCGGACTTTTGACAAAACCTGTTATTGAAAATTGCAAATTAAATGTTTCTGATATATGTAAAAGTGAAAAATTATTTTTACACACTTATACACATAATGATGTAAAATTTTACATTAGTTTCTTAAAAGTATTTTTTCATGACGCATTATGTAGTAAAGTAGTGAGAATGACACATTATCTTCATTCTGAAAGTCTACTGATATTTCCACTTTTGATGTACACTATAAGTTGCCATTCTAAAGTGAGAGTACACATATTGGTATTATTGTGAAGGTCTGCTTTTCATCTACGCCATTATTTTGGCCATTTGCACAACTATCCGAATTTGTCACAGGGGGCAGAAACCTGACACCCATGTGAGGATTTTCTTTGTCTCATCAAGGCTGGTTGTAAAAAATGCCTAACAGGGACACCTCTTATGTCTACCATTGTTAGCATTAGCCACTGGCCTTTCCATGTATATGCAACTCCAAACACAGTGTACCTAATTCTTCCCCAGTAATGTTTAATAAATGTAACTGTATAATTTTACAAAAAATATTAATAAAATATTGATTTATGGTGAAAAATTGTTTTTGAGTAGCATTGGAAGATTTACAACAATATTACTCAAGTTCTCTCCCCCCCCCTTCCAAACCCCTTTGACATAAGGCCAAAGACAAAGGTGTTCTTTTTTTTACATAAGCTAGTATACTTATAATTGGGTTACAATTTGTTCCTATTAAGTAGAAATTGAAATCTATTGCAGTTTGATTGTTTTTGTAAAAGTGATATATTCCTGATAGTTATGGATGTGTATGTAAAAATATTTCATAATGGATTACATTAATTATGATAAATTTCTATGATGATGTGAGTAGCTACATTTTAATTTAATAATTTTGCATCACCATTATGTTTGAATTTATTATTATCACTTAATTTTTTTGAAGGATTACGATTTAATTGAAACTTTATAAATAAAGTCTGGACCATTTTTATGTACCAATATGTTATCCAATTTTAAAACTTCACAATTTTAATACTTTTGGAAAAATCGTCAAGATAGTATATATGATATTGTGGACGGACAGATGGTTGAGTGGTGTAGATACTCGACTGTCGACCTGAGAGTCATGAATTCGATCCTCTGTGAGAACCATGTAATTTTTCCAGGTGTCATTTGGTGCAAAGTCATCCCACAAGCCCACCCAGCTTTAAATGGGTACCTGACTTAACGTAACGTTCCCTTAGCCCTAACTGGCCATCGGGTCAGATGTAGTGTAGAATTCATCTATTTCTATAACCTCGGCATATAAAGGGATTGTATGTTTAGCACAACTCCCAGCCGCCTTTACTTCCCCAACTTAAATCAGGTACCCATTTAAAGGTGGGTGGACTTATGGGACGACTTTGAAACACATTTCACCTGGAATAATTCCTATGGTTCTCACCGAGGATCGAACCCTTGACTCTCAGGATGATAGTCGAGTGTCTACACCACTCGGCCACCCGTCCCACACCTGACTTAAGTTGGGGAAGTAAGTGCGGCTGGGCATTGTGCTAACTACATAATCCCTTCATATGCTGAAGTTATAAAAACAGATGAATTCTACACTTCATCTGCCCGATGGCCCAGTAGGGCTAAGGGAATTTACTTATATCTGATATTGAGAGGAATATACATATATTTTTATAATGCTTAAATATATACACATTTGTCAGATCTATTAAAAATGGTGACTATTTTTAAATCATAATTTTAATCAAATAATCATCAATCATTTGCTCATTTGTACAATATTTTTAAGGAAATTGGATCCACTTGATACAAATTCTGTTGAAAAATGGGGAAAAATAAAAGTTGGAAAAAAATGTATCATATTTATAAGTTTAATTCTTTCACAGATTGAAAGATAATTCATTTATTTTTAACATAATGTAAACCTTTAAGGCATTATCTCTAATGCTTTTAAAAGTACTGGTATTTTTGTGCCCCCACCTGTAAGTTAACCAAAATTTTTGCTCAAGCCCAAAAGCCTTCTGTAATTGCAGGGTTTATCCAGTTTTTACTATTAGGACCCAAAGAGTTTAAAAATATTCATATATTTTATCAAAGCAAAAGTGTGAAAACTATTAATGGTCAAATAAAAACTTGCATGATTGTTGAAAATTAGTTTCACACCAGTAAAAAGTTTAAATACATTTTTAAAACAACAAATTTACTTAAAAGATTGATAATATTAGATGTATTACAATTTTGATTATAATTGTTTCACTGAAATGTGTATGTTCTCTTTTTCCAAAGGTTTAATGCCTGATAAATATGTGAAATTAGAACCTACAGATTTTGTTGGGCCGTTACCCAGCATTGTTGTACGTGGGAGAGACTGGCTCCTGTGGCTGTCTTGGACATTCGTTATATCTTGCTCTTTATACAGTTTTGTGCGGAGTCATTATGGACAGAATTGTATCAGTCGTCTTCGAGTTTTGTGGCAGGAGCATCAACATATTGAATGAGTAAATCTGAAAACTGTTTTAAAGCTCAATTCCCATGCAGTAATACTGTTGTTAAACTGTTCTGTGAAAATGAAATATCAGCTGCTTAAATTTCTGAATAGCAGACTGCTTAATGGCCTTGTAACAATGGTAAAAAAAAAAAAGGAATAAAAGTAAAAATATATTTGATAATTATACTGAGTATCATAACCAATTTTAAGTACACTTAATGATCTGTTAAAGCAAGGGTCCTCAAAAACACTTATTAATAGCCAATTAATAATAGTTGTGTGCACAATTACAACTTTTTTTAAAATCTAGTATTCACAAATAAGAACTACTGCACTACACTGTAAGAATAATGTTCGTTTCCTGCAAAAATATTGTATTTTAAATTTTCCCTTTTTTTATAAATGTTTTTCTTTATAGGTTAGTTATGAAAACTTGGGTCTAAAATTTTAAAAGGTTGAAAACATATCTGTGAGGGGAAAGACTAAATTGGTGTAAAATAATCTGGAATTTATTATTTTTTTATCCTAAAGAAAAATAATTTAGTCAGACTTTCCTTGCTCATTATTTATAACAGTAAAAGGTTGTTTTTTTTTAAAAATAAAACTTTCTGATTTACATATCTATTAATGTTGGTTTATTTCACTTTATATGAAGGTTTAAAAAAGATTAAGAACATTCTTAATGCTTTTTTTTTTCCATTTTTAAACTAAAACTACTTTAATTAATATTTGTATTATTAATGATATACATGAAGGCCATGTAATTAACATAAGCAGTTTATTGATATATATTATTGAAAGTTGTTGTCTGTAATAAGCCCACTCTTTCAAATGGACAACATTTTTTATGGCAGCTTGGATGGATGACCAGTTGGTATAGTAATTGAGTTGGAATTCTAGTAATAACATTTCTAACATTTCCTTCTGTAGATGTAGTCCATTTTTGGGAGATATTGGCCATAATCCATCTTTGTTCTAAATCGTAATTAAAGCCCTGGCTTTAGAATGGATGCTGAAAAGATTCAAAAATTAAGATAACATGTTCTTTTTTATGATTACAAAAAAATAATTCATACTTAAATGAACTTCATTGTGAAAAAGTTTCAGCATTTAATTATTTTTAACTTCAATTTCACATCATGCAATGTTAAGTATATGTTTTATGTATGCTAGAATTTTTCCTAGTATAGGTTTCACCTTTATGTAACTATATATACATGTGTGTATATATATATTTATTAATTTTTTAAAACCGTTTGGAAATGGTTTTAATCGGTCATAATAATTTTAATAATCGTTTGATGGCTCCAAATTAAACAATTTATTAAGAATGGTTATTTAGCTTCTATCAGAAATAAAGCTCTATTCTGATATGATGCTTTTTGTTAAATTGCCATTAGAGAATAAAGTATTGCAATTTTTGTGACAGAAGTATTGAAGGTTTTCGTATAAAATATATATATATATAAAAGATTTAGTTTTTTTTGTTGTTTTTTTAAAAATAGTAGTGATATTCTTCATTTTTTTGGAAAAAATGATTAACTCCTGAAAGTTTAAATAAAATAAAATGTTTGTCAATAAAAAAATAAATAAATAAAATTAGTTGTTTTTTTTTTATTGTTTTGCATTGTTTTTTATTCCTTCCTCGAGGGCAGATAGTAAATCTGGCAGTATACTGTCAATAATATTCATTCCTTCTTTACTGGCCTTGAGATTTCTGCAAATATTGAAACAAGTAATGAAATTTGTAGCTTTAATAGTTACTTTATTTCATAGTAAGCAAAACTTACTGAAATGATTATTATTTCTACCTGTTGTCAAACTGAAGCAATCCAGCTTCTATGGTATACTTGACTCTTGGATTATTCAGTAATAACTCTTTGATACTTTTTTCAGGACTGATTTTAGACCATAACTGTAATGAAAGTATATTAATCATGGACAGTACTAATTCACTGAAAGAAAAATATTTTTCATCAAAAGCAGACTTAAAAATAGAATAAAAATCAATCTTTGCAAAAATTGGTCTTTGCTATGAAATATGAGGAAAAAAAACCCAGAATAACTCACAATATTTGACACACCATATTTAGTTCGTAGTCCCACTGTTAAAAGTTCTTCTAATCTAATGATAAAGATTAGAAATGGTGTATACAATAAATAACTTATTTTAACTTCAATTTATTGTATTGTAAAAGTAGATTTATAGAAAAATTTAGATTTCTAATAGAGCTGCTGTTCGATTTAAAAAACTGATTGATTAATGCATATTTTTATCGATACAACATGATACATTTATTTCTATTCAAACTTGTTATATTTAATTTACAAAAGAGTTATCATTAATTTAAATTGATCTATTAAGCATTAGCATATATGTCTATTGAGCTAGTTATTCAGATCAGTTTATTGACATGTATCAATCAACTCAAGTGATGTGAGGTTTTTTTTTAATCAAAAATAACGCCAAACTCATGACACATGTCAACCCCTCTCCATTCCATCCCTGTCATATTTTGCTACACTTGATTTTTACCCCCTTTCCCCATACAGTCCAATTTTTTACACACATCGCAGCCTCTCTGCCCACAAAGATGATATTACTTATGGCTTACCCAAATACCATACCCCCTCTGACCCAAAAAAAATTGACTCGAAAGTTCCATCATTTCAAACCCATAGCACCTGTCAATCAAACGCGTCTGCTGATGTTCACAATTGTATCATTCAGGATCAGAAAATAGAATTAAGAAATGACAATCCTATTGTTTCAAGGTCATATAGCTGCTATTATTTTATGTAAACATGACAGTTTCTACGATCGGGTATTTTTTCTTGCTTTTTTAAAAGATCTTTTCTGATCTATTTCTGTTTATAGAATTGGGTTATTTACTGATTTTTTTTTTCTAGATTTTTTTCCCACGCTTTAATCAACGTTAATTGCAGTTAATCAGCAGCCCTAATTTCTAATAACATTATTAACCACAATACATAAATTATAATTATCTTCTAATTACTGTAAATCCAAGAAGAAATTTATAATATTAAAAAAAAAAAGTCATAAAATGTTCTTTGCTTGAGTTGTTAAGCATTAAATAAAATGTTCTAAATGTTAAAAATATCTGTATTGAAAAACTTTTATTAAAAGAAATTACTGGTTCTGAGTAGTCAGTGGAATGCGTTTTCTCGTGGCATGACCATATTTCTCTACTTCCCATATCCAATCATTGGGCTCCAGTGTCTGAATTCTAGCCTCCCGTAGAGTTTTATCTTTTGGAGTAAATCTTCCATGTGCACCTGAAAAAAAATTCCTTCTTATTAAAATTAATTTTATGAGGCAATGATATGATCAGATTAATTGCATTAATTTGAAATAATAATATTTTAAAATGAAAAATATTCTGCAGTATCTACCTGGTCCTATTCCTATGTAATCTTGGCCTGTCCAATAAGACAAGTTATGATGGCTGTAATATTGCTAGAGTTTAAAGGATATGTAAAAAATAGCTTATAAATTAATTTGAGACAATTTTTTTTGCTAAAAAATATAAATGTTGTGCAATTCAACACATTAAAAAGAAAATCCTCTATTTTTTCTTAGTATCCAAATTTTTATGTTATCTTTAAAACATTAACAATAATCATGTTGCACAAACCTGCCTAGCAAAATTGGAAACTTCATAACGTTCAAATCCATGTTCTGCTAATAACTATTTTAAAAAAAAGTAGTACATTTACAAACAAGGAAAAAAGTTTCTTAATATCAGCATCAAAAACTTCTTTATTCAGATTTAAATTTTATTATCATAAAAAGGATAAATGGATTGTTTTTTTTTCAGACAATAATTATTTGAATAACAATTTGGTAATAAAAATGATAATTAAAACAAAGGAATATTTGTATGTTATCTTTGTATAGATTAAACTACTTACATCAACAGCTTGTAAATACATTTCTTCAAGAACTTTAGGGTCTGCGCATTGCTAAATAATAAAAACAATATTTTTTATCACAGACAAATCAATTTTAAGTTATTGACAATTTTTAAGTCTGCAATGCAAAATGTTTGAAAACTACTAATATATTAAAAACAAATTTCTAAATTGAAGAAAAATATTTTACCACTTCCTTTTTTTGAATAAGTTTAAATAAATGTGTACCTCTTTCAACCGTTAACTGATACAATGAAATATGATTATCACAGAACTGAAGAACCTGTAAAGATTTTTGCATTAAACATTAAGTTTGAAAGATGTCATTTTTTTGCATGAAAATAAATCTTATACATGTATTACTAAAAGAGATGGTAAAATTTTTACGCCAATAAGAAAATTTTAGTTATTGCATATAATTACTTACATTCTTCAGCTCTGCCAACCACATTTCCAAGGACTGACCAGGCCAGCCAAATATCAAATCAATAGATACATGATTAGGTAATAGCATTTTTGCAATTTCCAAACATCTAAAAATATGAGATATGTACATGTACAATACAATATGACATGTCAGATAATAAAAGTAATAAAACAATTGGTTGAAAATGTAAATGTCACGCGAACTCGCGACTACCCTTAAAACAATCATATCTCAGAATGTTTTTGAGCAAATGGCCTGAAATTTTCAGGAATCACTCAACTTTGTATGTACAACAGGCCCTGAAAATTTCAGGAAGATCTGAGAGGATCGGATGAACTATTGTCAAAATACTGCTGAGGTGACATGGAATGACTCAGCGTCATGTTCATCTGCGCGTTGCGGCTTTCACCTTCTCACCCCATCCCACCCCCTGTACAGTGTACATCGTTTCCCTACTTACACACAAGTCGTATGGACATCATACAATTTCGGCTATGCAAAAGTACAAAAAAAATCAACAGCGCTTATATAAACTATCGATAAAGAATTATCATGCTCTCATTATATTGTCCACTTTTAGAATGTCCTGGATACTTTGTGGCCAAAAAATGTCTGGACAATAAAAATGACTTGTTCATGGATGTGATCAAGTCTATAGAATCTGTCGATTCTCCACCATGGATGCGGAAATCTTTTTTGTGGGTAAGATGTGTCAAATACGACATTGATTCTTTGTTTGTTTGTTTTTTAAATGGTACAATTGGGTAATTATTAAAATTATATTATATTATATTACATTATACCAATGTTGTTTTCCAACCAGCTTTTTTAGAAAAAAAAATTGATTATAAGCGGGATGTTACCCAGAAAATCTAATAGGCTACCTGCAGGCCACAAATTTTTAAAACAGTTTTGGTCTACGGTTCAAAAAATTTTTGCCCTCCCTGAGTAAAAGACTCCGGCCAGAAAACCAAATACACCCGACACATTCTGACTATTGGCGCCCTTTCTCCTGCCATGCCGGCAGATATAGCGGTACACTTACCCTGCCGCTCTGTATGCCGAAACAAATATAAGAATATTTTTTTTAATTCGAAAAAGAACTTTCCATTCGGTGCCATTCACTTATTAGAAGAATTTTTTTTTAATCTCTGACTATCCCCTCTACTGAGTAACTCTTTTTGTTACGCCCAGTGGCTTAGCGAGCTTTTAACCTTTTAGCGCCCTCCCCCTCCATTCGAAACTCATATAATATTATATGTAAAATATACCATTTGGTGCCCCTTTGTGACTGGCGCCCGGGGCATGATGCACTCCTTGCTCCCCCTCACTACGCCACTGGTTACACCTTCCTCCGTTACACAATAAGGGGACTATCAGAGCGTCTGTTATTTAATATCTATTTCATATTCTCTCCAGCCGGCCAGTGAGTTGCGAAGTTGTTTGCCAAATCAACATTCGGCTGCCCCACTGTGGTACATATGGTATTTGATCTATTAAGAGAATTTTACCGACCACTTTGTGATTCTTATGGTTACAACAGTAAGTTGTTTGCCCTGAAGTTTTTATTCCATGCTTTTTTCCTCCAACAAACATATTTAATTATAATAAATACATGTATGTTAGTTTTGTTGAATTCTACAGGTTTCGTAAAATGTATTTATGTTTGTTGTGTGTTTACTTCTACAGGTTTCGTAAATTCACTTATGTGTTTCAACAATTATTTTTCACTGCAAGTCGAGATTTGTGTACAGTCGATTCAAACAGATTGGCTAGGGGCAGACATATGTTGGTAAGTAATTAATGAACTTGTATGCAGACGACAGGCCTGCAGCCAGGTCAAGTCAGCAGGCGGGCACCAATACCCAGTAAGGGGGGCATCTTTTACCTTTCTTTTCTTTTTTCCTCTTTTTCTTCTTTTTTTTTCAGCGGGTGGGGCCCCCAGTGCCCCCCCTTGGCTACGGGGCTGGCAGACGGTAGTAGATCAGGGAGGCTCTCAAATTGTGATCGTTCATTGGTCCCTATTGTGTTCTTTTCATTGGTCCCTTATTGTGTTCTTTCATTGGTCCCTTATTGTGTGTTCTTTCATTGGTCCATTATTTTCTTTTTTATGATGAGTTGCGAGGGTCAATAAATCGTAAAATTTCGAGAACCACTGTCATATGTTATTAAATAAAGATCCGTTATTTGCTATTTGATACGATATATTACTTGAGGAAGTAAGAACATTCTTATTAAATCCCTATCTATACATGATAAAAAAAGGGTAAAGAATCCACCCACTAACGTCTCTAACAACCTGTGGGGGCCCAAGCAAAATCTTGAGGGTGGCCTCCTACAAAAAAAAAAAAAGATTGTACGACGCTAATTTTTCGTAGACCTCTAGTTGCGTCCCTTTTCCTCCTCTCGCCACCTGCAACGCGGTCTTAAGGTGACGTCATTGAACACTGCATTAAAACACACTTCTCAATACACAAAACTATCGTCCATCATCACTAGAATTAACACCGACGATGTGCTAATAAAATTAATATGTAAACATATATGTTTTAATTGCTCAGATACACACTCACTTGACACAGCAACATAATAAAACGAACAGAGCTATGTTTACTGTGTCACGTTTGTTATTTATTATTAACTTTAAGATGCAAATAATATCAACACTTCAAAATCCTTATCATAATAGAACTAAGCTACCCTAACTTTTTATCAAAACATGATTGTAGGCATCATTACTTGATTATAGCCCGTCGGCTACTTTCAGATTATGTAGCCGAAATTTCATTTTTTTTCATGATTAAAGGAATCCATACGTATAAAATGTCAATAACATCAATAAATATAATATTATTTATTATAGGACTGTACGGAATTTTTTTTTATAATTTTTATTGAAATAGCTTTAGACAGTGGCGTAGGGTGCAGGGTGGGGGCACCATGCCCGGTATACTCAAAAAGTGGCGCCAAATGATCCGTAAAACATTAATATTTTTTTATAACTTGACCAGGTTGCCTAACGAATACATCGACTGCGTCACTCAGGCTGCTAATATTTCTGCTCAGAGTAGACCACTCGCGGATCCTTTTTTTATTTTCAGCATTTCGTGGTATATTTTTCCCTTCAAAGTTTTCTTCGTAACAGCTCCATCGATCACTTTGACGCGATCACAAATTCAATAAATAACTTCTGAGATAGTGAGACGTGACCACCGCCAGTCCGACTAGCTTGCTGGTCAACTCTAATCTCCCGAACACCTCAGCCCCGAAGTTTCAACTGCAGAGCCTAACTCCACCATTGATTTCGGTCAGTCAATGAAGTTAACTCATCTGTTTCTGACACAAGAAGTGGCATTAGCAAAGAACATGGACCCTATGACGCAGATCAGTCCACTGCGGAAATAACTACGACAGCTGCGCCTCAGAATACCGGATACGTCCACTGCCTCCAACGACCACCACGGTGTCCAGCTCTACCACCACGGTCCAGTTTCACCACCACGACAAACTGCCTCAACCACCACGACGTCCAGCCCAACCACCACGGCGTCCAGCTCTACCACCACGACGTCCAGCCCTCTTTCACCTTCACTCACGACGTCCAGCCCAACCACCACGGCGTCCAGACCAACCACCACCTCCCCCGCCCCGGCCGCCGTTTCAGTGTTATGACTGCAGTAGCGAGCCCCTGGCTACTGGCAGAACCCGGCCTGTCCGGCTAATCGGGAGTTTGATAGACTGGGCTAGGCAAACACAGAGCTGTAATGGACCGTGTGTGACTACTGTCACCAGGTGGCCTCTGGGAGGTGAGATATAGTTAGATATCCAGATAGATATAAATAGATATATTGATTCAGAGCCGTCTTATGAATCGAAGCCCAACACAATATAAAGAACTCATTATGTCGACTATTATGTTTTTTTTTACTTTAAGAGATTGTCTTAGGGACATCTGCTAACGTTAAATATATATATATATATATATATATATATATATATATATATATACGGATTTAAGAGATAGGTTGATCTAGAAATGCGGGCCCCCTGCGAAATAAGGGCCCCCAAAATTTTGAGTAGTATGCAAAAAATAAAAAATAAAAACTTAGCAATATTTTTATTCTTCAAAATGAGCCCTCAGATTTGTGTTGGCATAGGACACCTAACATTATAAATCTGGATATATATTTATTAAACCCCGCCCTCCCCCCCAAAGTACAGCGAAAGTAATTTCACTACTGGGCTGTAAGTCGCGAGTATGTTGCACATATTGTAATACACAAGACATTCACTACCTAAAACTATGTTGCACATATTGTAATACACAAATATTCACTACCTAAAACTATGTTGCACTTCCTCTCTCTCTCTCTCTCATATTGTAATACACAAGACATTCACTAATTTTAAAACTATGTTGCACATTATTTAAATACACAAGACATTCACTACCTAAAACTATGTTGCACATATTGTAATACACAAGATATATTCACTACCTAAAACTATATTGCACATATTGTAATACACAAGATATTCACTACCTAAAACTAAGGGCAAAATAGTATTATAATAGGCATTAGATAGATCACTATTCTTCAAACTATGTTTACCACATTGTATAATATGAGTGTCTATTCACCAGCGTCCATGTTGGTATACTTACCACTTTCTTCCTCTGATACATTCACACTAAAAACTCATGTTGTACATGGCTGTAATACACAAGATGATCACTACCTAAAACTATATACATGCATATTTGTGAATACATTAAGATATTTCCATTACCTAAAAACTTATGTTGCACTATATTGTAATACACAAGATATCGATTATCTAAACGCACAAAGATGAGATTGAATGGCCAAGATCATTAATAAACTTCATGTTGTACAGACAGTGGTTTACAAGATATTACCATCCGAAACTCGGTCTGAATTGTGAAGGTAAGAGCTAACGTCGTGCCTGGTATAAGACGCCTTTTGGTGCCTTTAAATATCTCATCGAATGACTAATATACTGTTGCTCATATGCAAAATATAACATCATATGTTGGCGCTCCTATATGAGTAGCGCCCGTGGCACGATGCCCCCCTTGCCCGCTTCGCCACGCCAAAGCCTGCCCTAGATTATCACCATTTCAAAGTAATTAAAAGAATGTGGCAGCCAATGACTACAGTGTTTACTATAATTTCAGATGTAATACGCAGCTGTTCCAAGAATTACAGATATCAGTTCCCAGTTCCTTCCCAGCGGCTGTAAAAAGAGCAACGATGACCTGGTCTGCTTCTGCTCCGGGGACCGCTGCAATGACAGGAACATGACCAGGGAATGTCTGGATCTCGTCACACAATACGCTTGTTAAATAACGAATGTCACTTTTTAAAGACATTAATAATAAAACAGTATTTTTTTTTTACATTTCAGTTGTACCCATCATTAATATTCTATATGCAGTCTATGTAACAAATTGTCCAACTACGTCCGTCAGGCTGTTAGATCCATCCCGTGCCTCTCTCCCTCCGTTCATTTACATCGATGACGTTTACTTGATATTAGTTTATAAAAACACTCTATTCATCTGCCCTTCGTCCGTCCCTTCTGTCAAATTTAAGAAGCCATTGTGGGCTGCGGTTCAAAATATTAGCCCACCACCCATCTAAGTATTTAAAAAATAAGGATTGGTGTTGTTATAACAGGCTGTATGTTGTGCTGTTATAACAGGCTGGGTCTGGAGTGATGCTGTTATAACAGGCTGGGTCATGATTGGTGCTGTTATAACAGGCTGAGTCAGGGTTGGAAGCAGTTATAACAGGTTGGGATTGGTGCTGTTATAACAGGTTGTCATGATTGATGCTGTTATAACAGGCTGGGTCAGATTGATGTTTATAAACAGGCTGGGTCAGATTGATGCTTTTAGCACAGGCTGGGTCATGATTGATGCTGTTATAACAGGTTGGGTCAGGGTTGGTGCTGTCTAGCCCCGTAGCTAAGTGGGTGGGGCACTATATATATATAAGACGAACTACATGTAAAAAGCACTGAGTAGACTTTTATGTATACATGTATATATTTATTTGCATATGAAGTAACTTCTTATTTTACATTATACAATACAAATGATGTGATAAAATACATTCTTACACTATCAAGGTCTCAGGTTGTCATCTAATAATTCTCGTCTGCTCTAAACTAATATTTTTACTTCCGCTAAGCTAAGTGGCCAGATAATTAATAAATCTCTAGGTTAAATCCAATATCGTAGGCTTATCTGATTATTACACTTCACTTCTCCACTTTTCCTGATCCACGGTCTTCTTCCTCTCACTCCTATGGCTTTAAGTTCTTTCTCCACTTCCTCCAACCATCTGCTTCTTGGCCTGCCTTTAGGCCTTTTCTCATTAGGTGTTGCCTTATACATTGCTTTTGGACCTCTGTTGTTTTCCATTCTTTCTATGTGCCCTACCCACCTTAATCTATTCATTTTAATTTCAGCTGTTATATTTAATTCTTTGTACAGTTCGTACAGCTCTGAATCTGTTCTACTTCTCCACTCATTATTGTCCTGTACTGGCCCATATATTTTCCCAGGTGTTTAACATATTTTCTGCTTGTTTGCTGATGGTCCATGTTTAGCTACCATATGTTACTGCTGGTCGGATCATTGTCTTGTATATGGTTTTTTTAAGTTTTCTGGAAATCTGTCTGTTTTTCAGTATTTTATGTAGTGTATAATATATTCTGTTCCCTACTTCTATTCTGTTTTTGATCACTATCATTATATTGTTTTTCTCACTTATGGTTGATCCCAGGTATTTAAAGTTTTCTAAACTTTCACATGCTTTATCACTGATTTTGAAAAAATTTTCTTTTCATTCTTTTTTTTATTTCTTTGTGATAGCATGTATTGAGTCTTTGTTTCGTTTACTGTTAAACCTGCTTTCTGAGCTGCTGTTTCTAATTCTATGTATGCTTTTGCTATATCCTTGCTTTGCTTTCCTATCAATGTTATGTCATCAGCATATGCAAGGTAATGGATGGGTTCTGTAAATATTGTTCCTGTTTTCATAGATTTTGTTTTTTCACTTCTGAGGTAGTGTGTTATAGTTCCTCACTTATCTAACTGTACGTTTCTTATGACTTTTTCTTGGGTTAAGTTAAAAAGTATGCACGAAAGGGAATCTCCATGTCTAAGCCCTTGGTTTACTTTAAACTCTCTTGAGCTTTCCCCTTGTATTTTCACTTTGCTTCTTGAGTTGTTTAATGTCATACGCATTACTAGTCTAATGAGCTTGTTACAATGTTTTGTAAAGATAATGTCTATTGATGCTGTCATATGCCATCTTGAAATCTATGTACAGCTGGTGTAGGTTTATATTATGTTCATAACATTTTTCTAGAGTGTTTCGAAGGGAAAAGATGTGGTCCGTGGTTGCTCTGCTAGGCCTGAAACCACATTGATAGTCACCTAAGACTGTTTCACTGAAATTCCCTATTCTGCAGGCTATTATTTTTGTTAGTATTTTGTAAACAGTGTTGAGAAGTGAGATTCCTCTGTAGTTGTTGCAGTTATGTTTTGAACCTTTCTTGTGGAGTGGAACTATTAAGGCTGTTTCCTATTCTGTTGGCATTATCACTTCTTTCCATATTTTATTGACCATCCTGTGTATTTCTAAGTGTAGTGTGTGTCCTCCGTATTTGAGTAACTCAGCATTTATGTTATCTTCTCCTGGTGCTGTATTGTTTTTGGTCTTTTTAATAATACTAGCAATCCTGCGGCGTATGTTACGCCGCAATATCAATCAATTATATAATTACTGTAATTATATTTTTATATAAGCAATCAAGCAATATAACAGGCTGACATCTTCGGAAAAAATACATGGTATACAAAGTTAAACTTTGACCTATAATGTGCAGACTTTATGGAAACTATCTGGTACCTTCAAGCAGATTTTTTTTTATTTTATTGTTTATTTTTTTCATTCAGTTTCTAGCAAACATATTTCGGGGGAAGGGGGGTTAATTTGCATTGCTTTTTTTCTTGTTTGCAACAATTCGCTTTGTGTCTGCCTCAATCCACCCCTTCCCCCAGCACACTATAGTGTTATTTTTTTTAGACTTGCTCAATCCCCCCTCCCCTCGAAGTGTGTTTGTTACAAACTGAATGAAAACAATAATCCATACAATAAAAAAGCAAGTTGCTGGAAGGTACCATATAATATTACTTGTTTCTTCACACATAATTGTATTATTAAATGTGTTTTTTTATTTACAATAATCAGTTGACATAATGTTATTTTATGTACAACATTCCCTCATTTCCGCGGTTAAACGGATTCAGAATTTATGTGACGGGGGATAAATGAAATAGTTGCGTATTTAGAACACATAAAAACATGATTACGACCAAACAATACTGTTTTAAAAATTACTGGAGCTGTCTAGACATGAAATAGTACTATTAACTATTATACAACCACCATCGTGCTCATATTGCTTAATATATTTCACCAAATTAAAGGACAAAATGTCATATAAGAAATTAAAATAATCTGGTTTTATAAAAGAAATAAATTAAAAAAAAACGCGCTTGCTGTGGGAATTCCACAAATCTATAAATAGTCTTTCAGGCTGGTGTAAACAATGTGAGTTGTCGAACGTGGTTTACTTACAGTCTTGCTTGCTTAACGTATTTCCGGCGTCTTCTCGAAGAGGAGAAATATATATATAGATTGTTTATTTCTTCTATGAATGGTTGGTTCTTTTTCTGCACCATTGTCCTCTGCAATGTTTGGTACATCATTTTGGCTGTCAGTATTAATGTTCAGCATTTCTTCAAAATATCCCGCCCACCTCTCTAGAACTATTTCATTTTCTATAAGGAGGTCACCTGATTTGCTAAGACACATGTGAGATTTTGCTTGAAAGCCGTTACTTTCCTCTTTGATGGCCATGTACATTTTTCTTGTTTCTTTATTCTTTTGAGTATTCCTCTAGTTTTTCTAGTTTTCCTTTTTTCCCATTCACATTTTTTCTTTCTGCATATTTTAGTAGCATTCCTTCTAGCCTCAATGTATGTGTGAGTTGACTTTCTGGTTGCTTTTTGTAGCATTATCATCCTCAATTTGTTTTGTTCTTCCACTTCTTTTTTGCATTCATCGTCATACCATTCAGCTCTTTTCTTCTTTTGCTTGTACCCTATGACACTTTCCGCTGTGTTTTTATGGTTTGTTTAATCTTTTCCCAGTGGCTCTTTAGATTTTCAGTATTATCTATTGTTAGTGTTTCTAGTTTGCTTTTAATTTCTTGTGCATACTTTTCTTTTGTTTGTGGCTCTTTTATTAGTTTTTCGCAGTCGAATTGGTTTGATATCTTTGCTTTTGTGTTGTGAAAGATACTTATTTTTTTGTCTATACTTTATTTTGACTAACATGTGGTCTGTGTCGGCATCTGCTCTTCTGAAGCTTCTGACATCTCATATCTGAACTATGTCGCCTATCTATTAGCACATGATCTAATTGATTTCTTGTCACCCCATCTGGTGACCTCCATGTTTCTTTGTATATTCTTTTGTGTGGAAACTTAGTGCTACCAATGGTCATGCCTTTGCTAGATGCGAAATCAATTAGGCGTATTCCATTATCGTTGCTTTCTTCGTGTAGGCTGCAGCTTCCTATTGTTGGTCTGTATATTGTTTCTTTGCCAATCTTAGCATTGAATTCTCCTAACACTAATTTAATATCATGTCTAGGTGCTTCTTCATACATCCTTTCTAGGGCATCATAAAAATCCTCTTTGGTGTTCCCTTCTGAATCTTCAGTGGGTGCATGGGCACATATTAGGGTCATATTGAACATTTTCCCACGTATCCTGAGGCTGCACAATCTTTCGTTGGCTGGTTTAAAGCCAATTATTTGATTGAGGATGTTTTTTCTGACGGCAAAGTCTGTTCCTAGTGTATTTGTGGTGTTCCCACTATAAAAGATGGTATACTCTGTTGTTTTAAGTATGTCTGAATTTTTCCATCTGATTTCTTGGAGTGCTGCTATTTTTATTTTGCATTTTCTAAGCTGTTCAGTGAGGCGGGTTAGGGCTCCTGCTCTGTATAGGCTTAATACGTTCCAAGTCGCTAGCCAGTAATCATGTCCGTGATCGTGTGAAGGTCGGTATCCATTTGAATAAGTCCGGTTTTTCAATGGTTGATTGGCTTTCGTAACTAGTGTTTTTTTACATGACTGGATAGTTATCCCTGTGCACAACCACTAGGGTGTTGCCCCTCATAGCCTTGTGGGTATAGCTGCCTTTGTTTAAGGTTAGGTCCCTTAGCCTTTGTGGATCCCTCCACTAACTGCAAGGCAAGCTTTCCCCTGGGGAGGCGCCCGATGGGTGTTCGGCCTCTACACACGGGAATTGAATATATTGAGTCAACATTAAATGGAGAAAAATTGTTTGAAGTTTTTTTTTTACCAATTCCTGATGTTAAAATTTTTAAAAAGTTTAATGACAACAATATTTTTCTCAGTGGGCAGGATTTATTAAAAAATGATGAGTGCATGCTGCATAATGGTTTAAATTTCTAAATTTCAATAGTCACAAGGTCCTGTGTTTTATTCACTTTTTCTAGCAAATTCAAAGACCATTGATTTGCTTCTTAAACTAACCTTATGAGCCATATTTGGATAGCAGGTTGTAGTTTGGTGACCTTGTTGTAAACTAAAATGAAGTAGTACAGCCAGGAGAAAATGAAAATAAAAAAAAATAAAAAGCACTGCATTACAGAAATTAAAAAAACTTAAGAAAATGACATACAAATATAATGATTACTGAAGAAGAAAAACTAATCCCTAATATGTTTTTATTTAATTTATTAAAATATAACAGATGTGAAAAATAAATAGGACAACTAAACAATTTCTTGTATTTCACTATCATTATGTAAAGTTCAGTGCTCTCTTTATTTTTACTTGAAGCCAATCCCATATGTTTCTGTAGTTAGAAATTAACATATTTTACTTCTCAAGTTTTTACAAAGTAAAATAATGTGATGTAAAAGTATTCATGAATAATTATTTTTTTAAATGTGTTGTTATTGAAAATGTTTGGACTACAGAGAATTACTTATGGAATAGTAATTCTTGTGGACAGATATTTTATAATTTGAAAGTAAGCATGTTTTCTATATTTAAAGGAAATTAATAATTCTCAACTATCATTGTAAGTTTATTTTAAGTATCTTTTTTTTTAAATGTTAGTTTTTTTATGAGAGATTTATACAATAAAAAAAAAATTTGTTAAAGTTTATTTCATAATTTCATGACAAAAAAGACATCTCCTTTCTTTAGACATACACTTTAAAGAAAATCATTCAGTAGTATCAAGCTTTCCTTTTTGTAAAGAATTTCACAAACTAATAGAAGTAAAAGACTGCAGTACAATTTTAAAGCCTTCAGACGTAATCGCATAAGATGGTAAAAAAAAAATAAGTAGAAAATATAGCAATTAGCTTGCTTACAACTAATTGAGTGTTTAGATTAAATAATATTACAATAATAAATGCATTAATATTTCAGTCTATTGCAAAAATAAACAACCTAATAAATTGAAATAAAGATGGAATACGCCTAATTGATTTCGCATCTAGCAAAGGCATGACCATTGGTAGCACTAAGTTTCCACACAAAAGAATATACAAAGAAACATGGAGGTCACCAGATGGGGTGACAAGAAATCAATTAGATCATGTGCTAATAGATAGGCGACATAGTTCAGATATGAGATGTCAGAAGCTTCAGAAGAGCAGATGCCGACACAGACCACATGTTAGTCAAAATAAAGTATAGACAAAAAAATAAGTATCTTTCACAACACAAAAGCAAAGATATCAAACCAATTCGACTGCGAAAAACTAATAAAAGAGCCACAAACAAAAGAAAAGTATGCACAAGAAATTAAAAGCAAACTAGAAACACTAACAATAGATAATACTGAAAATCTAAAGAGCCACTGGGAAAAGATTAAACAAACCATAAAAACACAGCGGAAAGTGTCATAGGGTACAAGCAAAAGAAGAAAAGAGCTGAATGGTATGACGATGAATGCAAAAAAGAAGTGGAAGAACAAAACAAATTGAGGATGATAATGCTACAAAAAGCAACCAGAAAGTCAACTCACACATACATTGAGGCTAGAAGGAATGCTACTAAAATATGCAGAAAGAAAAAATGTGAATGGGAAAAAAGGAAAACTAGAAAAACTAGAGGAATACTCAAAAGAATAAAGAAACAAGAAAAATGTACATGGCCATCAAAGAGGAAAGTAACGGCTTTCAAGCAAAATCTCACATGTGTCTTAGCAAATGTCTTATAAAAATATTAAAATGCATTATTTTTTTTATCTTCTCTTAATCAGTATACCTGAGCCATTGATGGTATTGATCAAAAATTTCTGACAGCTAAAAATATCAGGAGCACCTGTGACAGATGGAATCTTAAGCCATGATGCTACAAAATACAAAAGAACTGGAAATACCTTCTAATGGACATAGATTCAAGTGATGTAGTGCACAGTATGTTTGAAAAAGGTGCCATAACATTAGATCAAATGGAGGAAATACAATCCAAGGCTACTAGGAGAAGTAGGACTGAATCATTGCTAAAACTCATTCTTTCCAAAAAGAAACAGAAATTGTATGACACTTTCATAGCTGCACTGCAGGAAGATCATATGCATATCATAGAGCAATTGAACAGCACTAAAGTTTTACAAGTTTCAGAGGAACAACTTCCTTGTAGGTCCTTTTTTTTTCTTATAACAGAAATAGGTTTTTTTTTTAAGTTAATTAATAAATATATCATGTTTATTGTTAGCAGTAATCCTATCTAAATAAAGATATTGATTACATATCTTTTTATTCATTTATAAATTAAAGTTTCTTTTATCTATTCTTTAAGCTTTTATTAAGCTTGCACTTTTAAAGATGTTAAGCATGTCTGATTTCTAGATGACAATACACTTTTAAAATCATTGCTGTCATTTAATTAAAATAGTATAATTCCTAAGCTAATTATTTTATTCATACATGTATTACTTGTGTAAATAACTATTTAAAAAATTGGGACAAAAACTATGTTGTGGTTTTAATTATATGACAAGAAGTGACCGGAATGATGTAGTAAAATGACCTGACTACTACGAAGAAATAAACTTCTTTAACATCCAATATAAAGTAGAAAAATATTGATCAGATAATACAAACATTAATATACATGGTGATTTACTAAATATAAATGCTAGGTGGCACTTTTTTTGTGAATCAGATCTGCAAGATGTGAGTATAAGTCCTGATTTGTCCAGTCAGCTGCCTTTATTATCCGTGGTTTATTAATGGCCATTGCACTATCAGCTCTGGTGGGGATGAAAGAAGGGAGCTGCAAAAAATACCCCATTAGTGGTTTGCAGTAGCAAAGAGATGAACATATCACCTTTTGAGGGACTTAACAAAAAAATAATAATGCATGGGAACTAATTAACTCCCTCCTGTAATTTATGACATAAAAAAATTAAATAGTTTTGACTTAGTGGTTTTAATAACCCTAGTAATGAATTTTTTTTAGCCAAATAACAAATATAATATATATTATACTTCAGATTTTTGGTTTAATGAAGTGTCAGAAGCTAAAAAACAACTTGTATTAAAGGATTGTGATGCCAGCAGATTTTCTAATTGTTTTGGTAATGGTTGGCAAACGATCATGTGCAATCTGGGAATGAAAGGAACTGAAATGGAACTGGAACTGCAAAATGTAGGGCATATCAAGAAATTGGTTATAACTAACCTCATCATTATATGGAAACAAAGAAATGGCAGGAATGCAACACTTCAAAGGTTTATGGAGGCTATTATAAGATGCTGTACTGGAGACACAGTAACAGTAGACTGGGAAGAAATGAAAAAGGTTGTGGATGTAATGACTGCATAAGTTTTTTGTTGAACTATTGTATACACAACACAGTTACTGCAAACTATATTAAAAAAACTCACTTTAGAAAAAATACAAAGTAAAAAACACCTTATGTGTAAATATTTGTCTGATAACTATTGTGTAATATGGAAATCTCAAAGTAATGCAGACTCTTAGTAAGAGGTACTACTTTTCATGAATTCTTTTTATATACAAAAATCTTTCTTTATAGATTCATTAACTAACTATATGCAGAAATTTATTTTTATTTTAGCGAATGTTTGAAAAGTATTTTTTGTATAGATGTATGCTAAATTTGATGTAGTATATTTTAGTATATTTAGTATATTTTACGATCTCTAATTTTATTACAGTTTTAAAAAAATTGAAAAACATGATTTTGAAATAATTCAGATAAAATATAACTGTACTCGTAATTAAGGGAATTTATTAATATACAACCCTAAATAAATAAATACATATACTATATATACTAATTATATAAAATTCTGCTACTGAATTTTTTACTCCATAGTCTATAAGCAATTTGTTTAAATTCATTATTTAGAGTAATGCTTCTAATGCAAATCTGGAATTCTTAATTAAATTTGGTCAATAACGAGCTCCTTTATAAAGCTTTTTGGGGGAAAAAATACATTCGCATTAACTGCTGGCTTTTTAGTGTTAAGCACTACAATATTTGTTAGTGATATTTTTTTTTTCTCAGCACATCAAAATAGTCTATTGTTAATGTGATTTATAATTCTGTATTCTAATTACATTACTGATGCATTTCTGTTGTAAATTCTATTGGTCAAAGTGCATTTTTTTTTTTAATTATTTTTTTAAACACAAATCAATTGGCAGCTTGATTGAATTCTTTGCTTTCCTCTTATTTAAAGAAAATTGATTTTTTTTATTTCATTAGAGATTTATAACTAAATTTACTTTACCTTTGCTTATTAATTTTTATTCTCTTTATGATTTAAATACTGATTGAGCTTAGATTTCTTATTTAGTTGGAAGAAAAATCCAGATTTAGTTTCTTTGCAAAGAGTGAAAAATCATCACCAATTTCATCAATGTTTGGACAGTTTTTTTTAATGCACATGAACTAGTGAAAACTGTTTTCTATAGCATTTAGATCCATCAATCTAAAAGGGTTAAAAAAGTATCTGTTTTTTTTTTGTTTCATTTCTACCTGTAATTGAATATATATTTTGGTTACAAAATACGTAATTATGAATATTAGCTTTTATTCTTGAACTGTCTATTCAAGTTTTACTATTTATAAGTTTTCTCTCACACTCTAGGACATCTTTCTCCCTCACATTCCAATGAGAAATAAGAGGTGCTGTTTAGTGGGATGTAAGCACAAGAATAATTCTTCACTTATGATAGTTTAAGCTACTTTAAATATCTTCACAAAGGATAGTTGCAACTTAGTTTCATTTTTCAAATATCTTCACATGGGATAATTCCTACTTTGATTCATTTTTCAAATAAATTCAAATTGGATAGTTGCAGCTACTTTGATTCATATTTCAGCCTCATCATCAAATAATTTATCGCCGCTAGACATGTAAAAAGTATGCTCATCTACACTTCAGGGAAATTTGTGTATAGTTGAATATTGATTAGACCAGTAAATTATGGAGAATAAAGATAGTAAATTAACTAGTAATTAATTAGAATCAACATATTTTATATTTATAATTAATTTATTCATCTAGAGTTCTGTTATTGTCTGTCAACAATCTTGTACACCATAATAATGTCTTGGTCATTTTTTTTATATATATTTGTGTTAAAAAAAATAAACTCTTGAGCTAAAAATATAAACCATTTATGTTGAAAGTCACGTTTTTAATTTAAAACAAAACAAGAATATCAATAATATTTACATAATTGTTTTTCTTCAATCTTTCTGTTTTTATTTGTAAAGGTTTTTGTTACGTTTTGTCTAAAAATCTCCAGTTATTCAGTTAGTTTTTTTTTATATAGTTCAGCATCTGATTTTGTATGTTTGAAAGACATATCTACTATTAAATGCATAGTGTAATTGTGAAAAACATCAGTTTTGGTCAATTAATCTATTTTAACCAGTAATACATTTTTTTAATAAAGATGTTATGTTAAGTGTTTGATGGCTCTATGAAGTTTAATAGTTCTGTGATAAGTTTGTCTAGTATTTGGAGGATTTTTCAAGTCAAATATCAACATTTTACCTCAGCAAGAAAGACTTTATCTTATAGAAAGAATTAATTAAAATATATCTCAACAAGTATTCTTTTCAGATACCTGACCTCCATCGACAATATGATGCAGTTGTAACAGTTTATCATAGTTATTTCACATTTTTTTTTGTTCAAAAATAATTGTTGATAAGCTAGTTATATGTAACTTAAGTACCTCACTCTGAATAACAAGTAACATACCTCTCTTTTTGTACATAGGTCATTTTTTTTTCCATAAAAAATCGGTACTAGAAACTATCAATGTTTTTTTGGCTACCTCCAAACAAGATATGTATTTGTAGCTACCTCCATTGATAATCTTTAATTTGCATAATTCTCTTTACAAACTTTATTCTGTAAATATTACGTTTCAGAAAAAAAGTTTTTTTTTTTTCACTGATTCTTGTGAAAGACATTCATATTATAGTTTATTATTCAGGGTATTTCATTCAATTAATGGACCCTTTTTTTTGTAAGTCTATTGAGGTCAAATCATATTATTATTACTTTAAAATGTTCAGTTTGTTGTATTGTATGTTATTATCTTTTACTTAGAATTTCTTGTGGAAATCTTTCTTAAAAGTAATTATTTATAATGTTTATTCTTTTCGGCTAAAATTCTAGTACAAAAAAATGTAATATACTGAAAATGATTACATTTTTACAGTATGATAATAGCTTCTACCTCAACATTTATTCAATCAATACGGTAAGTTCTATGCTGAAATAATACCCAATCTCAATCGCAGGAAATATATCCAATGATCATAATGTCTCCACTTGTGTAAGGTTTCTCCACTTGTGTTCAAAACTTGTCCATGTTGTTTTTTTTTTGTTAAGCATTTACAGAAAGCCTCTGAGCTATTTATGATTTTGAATCTGTATCATCAGGTACTGAAATTCATTTATAGAGGTACTTTTTTTTTTTAGAATTGTATACATCTTTTTTAAAATATGAGGAGACATTTTTCTGTATAATATATTATATACTGAATGAAATGTTACATGTATTGCCTATTAGTTGTTAATTTTCTTTAATTTTTTGTTGTATTGTCATTAGATTTTTTTTTTGTTTTTTTAATTTTATAGACTTTTTACGATATTTATGTAGACTAACTCTGAAGCGGTTCAGATAAAATTATTTTCTGTAATAAATAATAAAGTTTACAATAAAAGACCCAATTTTTTTTCCTGTTTGTTAATAGTGGTTGTGAGAGAAATAAAACAATCAACTTTTAATTCTCACCAGAACCCCCCCCCACTATAGTCTATTAGTTTTCATGAACTTTTTAAAAAGATCACAACTCATTGTCAACATAACATATGGTTGAACTTGGTTCAGTTAAAATACTAAATGTGGTCAAAGCAAAAAAAAATAAGCCGCTGCAAAGTGTCTTTTTATTGTTTCAGTTTATTAAAAAAGTATCTACAAAATTTAAATTGAATGAGAAAAATTCTAAGCAATTAGTTTTTTTTTCTTTTACCATTTTGCCTGTATTATTCTTGGGTCACATGCAAATTGTACCATCTGACTAATATAGAATTGTTTTTTTTTTTTGTGAAATTTTAAAATAAACAATGTTAAATATATTAAATGGTTAAATATTTTTTTGGGCAATTTTATTTTGATTTGTTTTATAACAACAAATTGTTAAGCTTGTGCCATTGCAAGATACTATTTCCTGAAATAATAATCGCCTGTAAAATTTAACTTCCAGAACCAAAAAATGCACTTAAATTTCCAGGCTACTACCTATCGATTTCTTTCCATTATCAACAGAATTAAAAAAAAATAATAATCTATTACCAATAGTTTTATTTCAGTAGCACCCCTAGCTCATTTATAAGTATATATTTAATCAGATTGGTGAAACAATTTAATAAGCCTAACACATTATAAAGAATTTTGGTTTCATTGAATTAATTTCCATAAATGGGTACCCTTTCTTAACACTTATTTAAGGGGGTAGCATCCCTTCTTGTATATGTAGGGGATTGATTTTAAAAAATCTCAATTCAGAACAGTATACATAAATAAATATTAACCCCTGTAATAAACTTACTGAACAGTGAAGCCAGAGTAACCAATATTTTATTCATTATTGTTAATGCTACAAGCATACAACATATTCTAACAAAATATTCCTGCAAAATTATTGCTTAAAGAAGTTTCAAGTTAAACATGATACTGATAGATTAAATCTGAATTTATCACAGTCAAACTAATGTACATTTAAGAAAGTCTGTGTTTAATTAAGGAAGTCAATCATTTGTGAGACTCTAAGAGCATATTTCCAGAATGTTAATAAATTAGTGAATATAAAACTTCAAAAAAAAAAAAAAAGTTTATATTCAGAAAAAAAAACACTTTGGTATACAAGTAATTTTTTAAACTTGATTCATGAATCTTTTATTCTTTTTGTTCTAGATTACTTCCACTAAAAAAACCAGCAAAGGTTACAGGCAATACATGTATTTACACTAGTTAAACAAGTAAGAAATGTACGTTATAAATCATGCCAAATTAAACAAAAAAGCTATAAATGTTGGGGTGTGACTAGCAAACTAAACATGACTGAATCATCACATGTAAAAATTAAAAAAAAAAAGAATACTACAGTATTTAAAAAAAAAGTGCAGACAGATAGTTCAGTTAGACTTACTGCTTTCATAGTGATCCAGCTACATCAAGGACTATTGTGACTGACATCCAGATACACTTTTCAAAAAGACTATTCCACATTACCAGCAATAATGACAATTATAAAGCAGCTACATTTAAAGATGTAGGTCTATGTTGTTATTATAAAACAACATGCTAATACATTTTGGCCAATTATTACACACAAAAAAGTCAATAGTGAAACGCCCCAAATACCTTCAAAACATTCAAAACTGAGAAACAATTTTAAAGATCACACAGTCTTTAGCTACAAGTATTACAAAAACCTCTAAGCTGTAGGAGAGCACCAAAAATAATACTCAAAGCAACTCAATAGTTAAACAAAATGAGTGATTCAGTACAGTTACACTGGATTGTTGTTTCATTTTGAAAAAACAAAAGCTAAAAGGATGTATGTATCTAGTAGAAAAAACAACTAAATATACAGGATAACTAATAAGAAAGATATAAGAAGGCAACAGGTCTGCGAGCGCTGACATCAACCTCCATTCCAACCATTTGTGCAGCAAGCAGAAGAAATTCCAAATAATCATCACGTGAATGACTGATCTCAAGTTGACATTTAATTAATTCTTTAATCGAATCAGACACGATTATCAAAGGGGCGGATCTGGCTTTGGGTGTGTGGTTTAATTCTGGCAATTTTTCTCGAAACCTCTCAAAAACAAAATCTCTGGTCCAGTAGATGGTCCAAGACAAACATTGAATGCATCGGAAAGGAGTACTTCCAACATGTGTTGACGGCATGCCATCCATAACAGATTACATCCCAGGGTTACTTCTAACAGAGTGCAAGCTCAATTGAGTCTTCCCAGTATTGGAAGCCGTATAGTGTCGAAGCACATGCTGATGAGCATAGATTCGCACTTCCACGATTTGATATCTCTATACTTATAAGACGCATTTGTTGTCTGTCTGTCTGTCTGTTTGTTCCCTTATAACTCAAGATCCAGACAAACAAATAACGTGAAATTTGTTACACATACACATAATTACATGGGGAAGGTTATAGGACAGGTTTCGTTTCATCTCGATGGGTAGTTTAATTGTGATTAATTTTTTTTTTATTTTAGTATTTTACTATATTAAAGTAATCTCGACGGCGCCATAAATAAAATTCCTCTGTGACGTCATTTCCTGATGATCGAATAGAACTTGCGCGCTGGTGCTGTATTGTGCCTTTGTGATGCAAAGAATTGTTGTTTTTTCATGCTCTCTGATTTGTACAGTTTGAGGAAGGTAAAGATTGAAGAAGGATTTTAGAAGAAGTGTGAAGCCATAATAATAAGTATATATATATATATATATATATATATATATATAGAGAGAGAGAGAGAGAGAGAGAGAGAGGGGGGGGAGGGAGAGAGAGATAAAGAGAAAGGGGGCAGGGGGGAGAGAGAGGAAAGGAGGGTAGGAGGGAGGGAGGGAGGGGGGATGGACAGGGGGGAGAAAAGGAGGGGGAGAGAGGGAGATGGGTGAGGGAGCAGGGGGAGAGGGAGGAGAGGGAGAGAAACGAAGGGAGGGGGTAGGGAGGGAGAGAGGGTGGGAGGGAGAGAGATAAAGAGTGAGGGGGGCAGGGAGGGAGAGAGAGGGAACGAGGGAGGGAGGAAGGGGGAGGGAGAGAGAGAGGTGGAAAGGGGAGGGAGGGAGAAAGGAGGGAGAGAGGGGTTAGGGAGGGAGAGAGAGGGGAGGGAAGGAGAGAGGGAGAGGATGGGAGGAAGAGATAAAGAGAAAGAGGGGGCAGGGAGGGAGAGAGAGGAAAGGAGGAGGGAAGAGGATGGACGGGGGGAGAGAAGGAGGGGGAGAGAGGGAGATGGGAGAGGGACGGAGAGAGATGGGAGATAGGGAGGGAGAATGAGGGATGGAGAAAGGGAGGGGGAGGGAGGGAGGGAGGGAGAGAGGAAGGGAGAGAGGGGGTAGGGAGAAAACAGAAGGTAAACAGAAAACCTTATTTTAAACCCGGGCAAAGCCGGGTACTTGCAACTAGTATTCATATAATGCATCAGCAGCTGCCCGTCCTGACCAGGACCCGGATGCTAACTTGGGAACACCAAGAAGCTTGACATTTTAGCATGCTTAGTTTAAAACAATCAAATCTTCAAACAAGCAATTAAGCCTGTTCCATTCTGGACACAGGACTTGTTAGCGCATTTTCGTGTTAGTATCAGTACGTTTGTTAGCTTTCAGTAAATATTTGTAAATTTTGGAAATATTTATAAATTCAATTGTTTTATGCATATATCTGTAAAAAAAATATTATAAAGACGTTTCTTTATATTTGAAAAAAAATATTTTCTCTTAAATCTAACTACAAGTGGTTTGTGGTTACTGAAACAGGACTCATAATTGAAAACATTCGAAATTGTAGTCATTTAATCGTCCGAAAACTCCGTCAATTGTTACATAGCTCTGATACTTTCAATTAAACTCAGAACACAAGCTTACTATTTCATTTGATGAGTTTCTTAATAAATCTCGGTGAAACTACGTGCTGCAGTATTTCGCACCAAATGAATGGGTTATTGAACGTACAAGGTGTAGAATGGGGCCATATATATAATATATAAGCCCCTTAGGAGCCCTGAAGCCCGGCCCTCAGAGGTGCTATCGCGAAATGAACTTTTGATGTACACATGGCAGGCCAAGACCTACAAAATGATATATACATCATGGGTCTAGGACTTATGGTTGCTGAGATATAGGGTGCTCCTTTATTAATATAGCTTATATAGTAAAAAACGGTACTTTATAAGCCCCCTTTTACGGCCCTGAGAGGTCAGATCGCGAAATGAAAAAAAAAGTCATTTCTTGGCAGGTCAAGACCTACAAAATGATATATACATCATGGGTCTAGGACTTATGGTTGTTGAGATCTAGGGTGATGACAGACAGACAGACAAAACGGGGACAATAGAGCATTTTTTTTCGAAAATGCTCTAAAAATATGCACATTGCTAAAGTTTTGCACATTAGGTATTTTATATGTTTTCTCGCATTTATTACATTTTGTTGATGTAATGCTGCTCCAATGAATATATATATATATATATATATATATATATATATATATATATATATATATATATATTTTAATCGAAATTAACGCATAATAAAAACAAGAAATTTAAGCCTGTTCCATACTGGACACAGGACGTGTTAGCGCATTTTCTGCCCCGGGCTCTTTGAAATCTTGATTGAAGTCCCAACAAATGATGACTTTTGGTTGATTGAGCTGTGCTGCAAAGTTGTCATTGATTATGTGTTTTATAAAAAGTAAGGGAAGTAAGTCATGTTGAATAATTGTTACAAAAATAAATAATGATTTCGCCCCTTTGTTTAGCTTATAATCTCTATATAATATATAAGCCCCTTAGGAGCCCTGAAGTCCGGCCCTGAGAGGTCCTATCGCAAAATGAACTTTTGATGTACATATGGCAGGCCAAGACCTACAAAATGATATATACATCATGGGTCTAGGACTTATGGTTGCTGAGATATAGGGCGTTCCATTATTAATATAGCTTATATAGTAAAAAACGGTACTTTATAAGGCCCCTTTTACGGCCCTGAGAGGTCAGATCGCGAAATGGAAAAAAGTCATTTCTTGGCAGGCCAAGACCTACAAAATGATATATACATCATGGGTCTAAAACTTATGGTTGTTGAGATCTAGGGTGATGACAGGCAGACAGACAGACAAAACGGGGACAATAGAGCATTTTTTTTCGAAAATGCTCTAAAAATTATCGCAAATCAACGCATATTTAATCGAAAAAAATACTTTATTTATTAATTGTAACATTTTTAATTCTATCAACAAGTGTGTGTGTGTGTGTGTGTGTGTGAGTGTGTGTTTGTGTGTGTGTGACGTCTTTGACAAGCCAGACCTTGAAATGTTCGACTCATTTTTGACGCGAGCAAGTAAGCATCCTTGTTCATTTGTTCTCAGTCTCACATGTGGGTCGCGACTTGTTATAAAGTGTGTCGTCAACAGGAAAGAAAGAACAGAAGATGAAAAATGAAAGCCGACCGATAACGTCAAAGAGTGTCATTTTACACAATATTTTTTATTAATATAACTGACAGACCGATAAAAAAAAATTCTTTTTTGTTGTTCACTAAAACATTGAACAAATAGTTGATAGTGAGAAAGTAAATGAATGAAAGAATATAAGAATAACATTTAAAGAAGATTTAAAGTAAATGTGTCCTTCAACTCGCTGACTGTGGTTGTATTGGTGGGGAGGTGGGTAATGTTAATATTGGTAGATGACGTCACTTACCAACCACAAGTTACATTGTTTCAAAGCCATGCTAGACCAGGAGTTGAATAAATATTACACTACGTACCTAGAATTAATGTCTTACAAGGGTTTTGTGAAATTATTTAGTAATAACTAGTTAGTTAACATAACGAGGATTAATAACACCCTTGTTTTGAATACCTAAATAGTGTTTAAATGCATTAAATAAATTTGTAAAAAAGGTCCTCTATATTCTATATAAAATACTGTCAGCCATGACCTGAATTGTTTACAAAAAAGGTAGCTGCCAACTACAAGATTATTAAAAAATACTGAAAGATAAGACGGTACCTTCAAAAACACTGAAGCCCAGCACTTAAAAGACATTACCAAAATTATTTAAACCAAATTTATGTTAGGGGGATAGCTACTCTTGGGGCCCCTAGGGCCCTTTATCTCGTATAGCTACGTATAAGGTGTAGAATGGGGCCCTGAAAATGACATAACTATTACTATAGCTTATATAGTAAAAACCTTTGGCTTCTGTATATGTATTACACTGCCACATTAAAGCTTCTGCTGCGGGCAGAACGAATGGGCAACTATCAGCTACATCTTGTCAGTATCAGGAGAATGGTGAATCTCTTCGCAGCATCTGGTCACAACATATATGCCAAGTGTGCTCGTCTCTACCTGGAGATGATGATGGGCTTACCTAACTCACATCCAGATCTACACAAGCAGCTCATGTCAGGATCACATGTTGGACGGCGTAGTAGTAAACAGTGGGCCGGACTGCCAGTTGACCTTACCATAGAGCAGGCAATGATGCAGGCCATTAAAGGTAAGGGAGGAATAACTCATGGAAGAGGAGTGACTGAGAGTGTACGCACCACATGGACTTCCACAATTCATAGGACTGCAGCTGTAAGGACATCTTTAGCGCAGTTTGCTGATATTGACTACTCTCATGATGCAGTTCAGCATCCGGAAGAGGGGTAGTCCAGGATCAATAGAGATAATGACGATCTCACAAAAGTTCTCGAATTCTTGAAGTCACATAATCAATTTGATACTTCTGACACAAGACTCCACAGCATACCATCAGGTATTGCAGCATCTGAATCTAATAATATAAACTGCGACAATGCTGAAGAAGTTGGCGCTGATATTGTTCAGAACATGAGCGGCAAGAACTTCAAGGATGTTGTCCTTAAAAGAAAATCTCAAATAAGAACATTAGCACAAGTAAACAATGCTTCATCACCTTCCAAGAAAGCTTTGACAGGTGTTGATCCCACAGTTCTATTTAATAGGCTTCTGGTCATAATGCAAAGATCACCTGATATGGAGAAATATTTCAGCTATGAGCTGTCAACACTTCCTACTTCTCTGTTCAAAGATAACTACATGCGGAAAGTTGATAAATCACAGCTCGGTAAAGAAATCTGCAAGGGTGTAGAACTATCATTGAAACCAAGCAGTTCAATTCATGTTGTAGACGGCGGTTACTTACTCCGTGCTGTTCAGTGGCTGGAAGGTGGAACATATCTTGATGTTGTTAAGCAATAATGAATCACACAGAATGGAGATGGAAGCTTCATGAGGAAAAGTACATCCATATTGCCACTGACTTAGATGTGGCTCCACCAGATGTTCTGAAGGTGGTTTGTTGCAAATGTACTTCCGGATCCAGGAAACAGTGTGGGACACGTTTGTGTCGCTGCTTTGAGTATAGTTTGTCATGCATAACAGCCTGCAAAAATTGTAATGGAGAGTCATGTTTGAATGCCAAGGAGCTGGTCAATGTTGAGGAAATGATTGACGATGAAGAGTTACATGATAATGACATGCTGGATATAAAAGATGAAGAAATAATTGATGATGAATGCTTGGAATTCTTCATACCTTGAGCATTTGAGAAAGAGTTGTACACCAGCATGTGAACACTGTGATTATAGCACGGGGTGAAAGCAACTGCCAGTTTCACCGGCGGATTGACGCCCGCCCCACCCGGAGTCAGAAAGCCATACTACTCACATCAGTTCAGAGTGTTGTATTATTTATTTATTTTAATATATATGGTTTGTTTTATGTAGTAGTTTTAATATAATTAAACAAACATAAAATTTTATGTATTAATTTTATGAAGCTAATGCTTCGTCAATACGGTTAAAACGTAGGTCTACTAATGGAAGCAGGCAGTGGCGCAACCAGCAAAATATGCTGGGGGGGGGGGGCTCACATATTGAAAAAAGACAGTTTGACAGTCTTATTTGTACCTTTATAACTTAAATTATGTATTGATGATTTGGCAAGGCGGGCGAGACCCCCCCCCATGCCCCCCCCCGGTTACGCCACTGGAAGCAGGTCATATTGGTTACACTTTATTTGACCTTTCATTTGAAATACTTATATAACATAATCTGAAGCACGTTTGCTGATAGTTTGACGTGTATTACTTCATATTTACCAAGGTTATTGACACTTACAGAACCGTGAATAGTGGAAAGTTACGTGTAAAACGGGCAATTTTTGAAATGCTGTAGAAAAAATTCCCATGATTGTCATTGGGTGTCATTCATACCAGTTAATCTTCATATATATATATGTCAGATTCTGCATTTAAACCTTTGTAAAGAATTTATTCTGGGTAGGTTGCTAAAACTCCTGGCCTATGCCACTTGTCAATCAAACTATAACATGTGCAGATGTTCATTAATTGCATCATTCAGGGTCATAAGTTGGAAATAAAAAATGGCAATCCTATTGTTTCAAGGTCATATAGATGATATGATTTATGTAAATGTGACACTCTGTGTTCGGGTTTTTTTTCTTCCTTTTTTTTTTTAAATCGTGTCTGATCTGGTTATAGAATTGGGTTATTTACTGATTTTTTAAATTTTATCTGCAACTCTGAAATAACACCATTTGGGTACAATTTAACGCATTTAGGTGTTTGTGTTAAAAAATGTGATCGCATATTTTTAACGCATTAATTACGCTTTAATTGCAGTAAATCAACAGCCATATATAAAATTTAACTCAGTATCACAATAATTATGAAAGATACAACCACTGTCTCGGGTACAGATGTATTAGCAAGATGATATACTATCAAAATACGATACAAAATTATGCGCAAAAAAAAAATGATGATACAAAATTTCTAGCATCTCGTTATTTTGATCTAATTATAAATGGGTTCATTATACCTCTACCAATACACTACAGTATATAATGTAAACTAGTGAATGAAAGTTTTCTCTTTTTACATCGACCGGGAAGGGAGCAGGAGTTAACTTGTCGAAGGGCTAAATAACCAAAATATCTTCATCATATATTACAAGTGGGGCTTCAGTCGACATACCTGGGGGTGAGGGTATGTGCGAATTGCGGCAGGGTGGGTGTGGTAGATCTACTTAATAAGTGGACGGAACTTAAACTTCAAATGGCGAAATTCTGTTATTTATCGTTTCGGTGAACTTTCCGCATTTAGTCAAATTAACGCATTTAAGTGTTGCGTTAAAAATTTTAATCGCAATTTTTTTTGACGCGTTAATCGCAAATTAACGCAGTTCAATCAGCAGCCCTAATATATATATATATATATATATATATATATATATATATAGGGTTGCCATATTTTTTCACGGACCAACCGGGACAGTTCTGTCTTTTTTACTTTAGGTTTAGGGATGTCGGTTTCGGAGGGGGGGGGTATGAAAACAGTAATGTAAAAAACACTTACAATTTAGAATAGATAATCTGTGTTATTTTATTCATAATGGTACAAAAACATGATATTTTTACAAAACAAAACAGTTTTCTACTTGTTGTACCACTCGTATTTTTTACTTGAGTGAACCTTTCTCAATAAGTCCTTCTTCTCTTTATTTTTTCATAAAATTCATTGCAGCTAAGTCCGAAGTTAATTTTGCACACCACCTAACCACGGACTGTGGACTCATGCATCAAAGCCCGTTCATCACTCCAGGCACTGTTCATCATCGAAAAAAAAACCCGCTCAACTGGGGCGGACGTTCCAGGAAGATAGCACACATACTCAACAACAATTCCAAGATTAGATTGCGATGTTTTGTTGCTTAAAGAAAGAGATAGTTGTGTGATGTCCCTGTAATGATGAGATGAAATCTCTTAGATCCTATAAACCACCGATGGGACGGCTTATGTAGTGCCCTTCTTTCATCCCCAACATAGCCGATTGTGCAATGGCCATGGAGGCACCACGGGAGAGATATCGGGAACTTGAACCAAGACCTGAAAAATTTCATTGGTCCTACCGGAGATCGAACCAGGTACCTTCAGGTCGACAGTCGAGCACTTTACCGCACGACCATCCGTCCCCTCATCCATTTTTCTTAGCTTAATTTTTTACGATCGTTTTCCTTTTCTTCTCTTTCCCAATCACCTACTTTAGAAGCCCAAAACTTCTTGGCAAGAACAACCTCATCAAAAAGCTCGTCAGTTTTAACCTTAGGTTTTCCGAGATTCTTGTTTATCAACTCTGCCGACTTCTGTAAATTTGTATTACTGTGTTACTTACCCAAATGTTACTGATCACACAAGAGCAGATTAATCATTCTCTGATCTAATAATTTTGCTCAATTATTTCCAAGAAACTGTGCCCTGAATCTAAACCGGGACAATTTCAACAACCGGGCGGGACACCGGGACAACCCAGTATATCCGGGACTATCCCGGTTAAATCGGGACGTATGGCAAGCCCATATATATATATATATATATATATATATATTATACATAAACTATAAATGCAAAATGTGTACAAATAAGAATTGCTACAGGATAAGCTGTGCTGTCAAAGAAATATGCAGATGAATTCAAAAAGCTTATCTCATTTCAATTTTACTAACAGAACACTATTTTTTTGTTGTTTAAATAATGTATACTAACCTGTTGTAGTTAGCTTTATATCTTTTTCTTGTGGCTGTTGTGTCTAAGATATGCAGCCCGGGCTTTCATGATGATCTGAATGTGGGAATCTTATCTGAGGGTCCAAAATCTGTATTATCATACCCTCATCAAGGGACATGTGTACATTGTTCAAACTGAAATAAAAAATAAATATAACTTATGTATATATATATATATATATATATATATATATATATATATATATATATATAAACCTAAACAGCCAATTAGAATCTGAGTATCTGTAAATAAATGAAAAGCAGAGGGGGAAAATGCAGATGACTAGTAACATTTCAAAAAGTTCATCTCATTTCATTTTTACTAACAGAATACTATTTTTTTTTGTTCTTTAAAGTTTAAATAATGTATACTAACCTGTTGTAGTTAGCTTTATATCTTCTTGTGGCTGTTGTGATATGCAGCCCAGGCTTTCAGGATGATCTGAATGTGGTAATCTTATCTGAGGGTCCAGCCAATATCAACATCTGTAGAATCATATCCTCAGCAAGGGACATTAGGGTGGTGCTTAGAAACGAACTTTCAAAAATCTCTGCTCTCACCCCCTATTTTTGTTCGTTTATATATAGAAACTCTTAAAATAAAATATTAAGGTATTCAGTTCATGTTTACTGGTAGCTCAATGGCGTCAAAGTTTAGGAGCATTGGACCGTGATGAAAATGCATAGTGTACTGCACTGTTGTTGTGTGTATTACACTGTAAAATATTAATTTAAGTTATGTGGATTGTCCTACACTGCTGTACTAAGCATATAAAACATGTAAATAGGCCTGGAAGTGGTAATTTAATACACAGCAAAACTGAAGAAAAAATTTGACCAGTGGTGTTTGTTGAAGAAGAACAAAGGGTGACAAACTGCTACGCAATTAGCCAATGAAGCAAGCTTCAAATCAGAACTAGACAATCTGTTTGATATTGCCCATGCAAATGCTTTAGATATTATAACAGTGGATGACGACAGAGAATTCTTACTCGCCCAACGTGAACCAGGACGACCAGGAACAATGGCTGAGGTAGACCGGACATTATCTGACAAGAAAAGACGTTCAGCAGACAGAAAGCAGCGGATGATGTTAGGACACCAAGAGATGAAAGAGCAGGAAAAGAAGCTTATGGAGTCAGCAGTCCTTGTATCCTCGTCATGTAGCAGTAGCTCAGCTGAAGAGAATGACAGCAACGAGCAGAGTACAACAGAATGTGAAGAGCCTGTTGCAAGCTGCTCATCTCAAACTGACTCAAACACCTGCTAGTGCTAAGAAAAGGAGAGCCAAACAGCCAATTCTAACACCTCGATTAACAGCTGCACTGGATCGAACAAAAATGTCAAGCAATTCAGCAACACTTGTCTCTGATTAAATTTGCTCAGAAGCATATTCAAGAGCAGCAGCCAAGAGATGATTATCGAGAGTTCCTGGAACTTGCTCTGCTATTTCTTGGGGGCGTGCCTGAAAAATAGGCTATTGATTCAAAAGGCTTTGGGAACCACATAAAACCAAAAAAAAAAAAGAGCTGCCTATAGCCATCCTCGATATAAATATTAAGATAATTATAGATAGATTGAATGTAGATTTAAAAGTTTTGGGACTCAAGCTATGATAATTTTTGTTTCAGAACTTTTCCGAGATAGAAATTTACAGAAGTCTTAACCATATCAGGATTGTTCCATTTTATGGATCAGAAGAAAGGGAGTATGTACTTTATATATTTCTAGGATACATGAAAAAGGTAAAATTATATATATATATATATATATATATATATATATATATATATATATATATATATAAGAATTTTATAACTAGTGTAAATATGTTTTAACTCTTGCATATTATGATATACTTTCCTATAAATATATTAATCACAGTGTCTTATAGATCAGGGGTGGACAAACTATATATACTGCCCGCGGGCCACATGTGGCCCGTTAGCATGTACATGTTGCGATTCTTTGTCGATATTAATTCTCTTTGTTTGGAGTTTTTGCTATATTTTTGAAATTTTATTCCGACTATTTTATTTGAATCTAGTGATATTAAATTGGTTCTATAATATTAGTTAAAGCTGCTTGACCTACAACTTCTACACGCTGTAAACGCCTCCGAAGAAGAGAAGAGGAAAAGGAGAAGAAAATCTCCACATAAATTATACAAACAATATAAAACATAAAACAGTGTTACAACTATTCACATCCGATACTAGTTTTTATTTTACCTCGATAAGACTTTAAAAAGTACATTAATAGTCTTATAAGTATTTGAATTGTTTCAATTTGATCTTTTAGTGAAATTTTTACATGATCACATTTCTGTTTCAATGAAAGGCTAAACATTGACATATAAACCATTGAAAATCCCTTCAATTCGTTTAAAATTTATGAAAGCCTATGTTTGAGTCATGCAAATAATTTGTTACTTCAATTTAAAGCAGTAAAAAAATTTCTTCTGTACATGGATATACATTTTACATATTAGTTGACCGATTTACTACTACATTTTTTTCCCTGCTTTAAAATAAAAGTAGCATATAATTTGTGAATGTTGCATTAATCTGAAGCATGAATGATTTACGGTTTTAAGAATGAGGACATCTGAAAATGCAACTTTTGAAGGTGTTTTAAAAAAAATAATTATAATAAATATAAATATGACTTTTTACTAGCTCATACCTTTTTCTTTTAGATTTCTCATAAAATTAGAATCCACATTCTTAGAACAAAGAATTCTTTTCAATAAAACAAATTTGATAATTGGTTTGGACTACTTAGTAGAATTACATTTCAAACTTTTCAATAAATGTTCTAATAAGCAAGGGGTCATCCATATAAGATGTCCACACAAAAGGGGGAGGGGTGAGGACAGAGTGGATGTCCATTGTGTTTCAAATAAAATGTTTTTGAACAGTTTTTATTTCATGTTTAGAGTTTTGCCTGCAAGTCTCATAAGTTAGAATTTCTGAAAAAAAAATCTTTGTAAATACCATAATCTTTTTATTGTTCATTCTCCCAATTTAAAAATTCAAAATTTTCATTAATTTTAGGCATTCAGTAAATTTTATGTTTTGGATGGGGAGGGGGGGGGTAAAAATAGCAAAAAATTGGTGGGCGTCTTTTAGGGATGACACCCAATTAGAAGACATGTGACTTGACTTACTTGACTTAAGCCTCTGACTCCGCGTGGGAGCATAGGGCCTCAACAACGCTCTTCCAGCGAACTCTATTTTGGGCGTCTCTCTTCAGCTGAGCCCACGACCATCCAGCTGCCTTCATCTCTCGCTCAGTGCAGCGTCTCCATGTCTCCTTTGGCCTGCCTGCTCTTCTCTTTCCCTGCGGGTTCCACTCTAGCGCCTGTCTTGTGACATTGTCTGGGCTCTTGCGCAGAGTGTGGCCTATCCAGCCCCATTTTCACTTCCGCATCTCTTGGTCTATGGGGGTCTGCTTTGTTCTTTCCCACAGGGCGGTATTGGAGATTTTTTCTGGCCATCTGATACGTAAGATATTGCGGAGGCATCTGTTAATGAACACCTGCAGTTTTGTGGTGGTTGTCTTGGTCAGTCTCCAGGCTTCTGAACCATATAGTAGCACTGCTTTCACGTTGGTGTTGAAGATGCGGACTTTTGTCCGCCCAGAAAGTGCGGTAGAGTTCCAGATGGGACGCAAGGTATTGAAGGTGTGCCTCGCTTTGTTGATGCGGCTTCTGATGTCTTCGTCTGCTCCTCCATCCTTGCTCACCACACTGCCCAGGTAGACAAACTTGTCCACTTCACCGATGTTGGATCCTTGTAGTTGGATTGGATCTTGTTGCTTGTTGTTTATCCGTATGGTTTCTGTCTTTTTGGTGTTGATGTTGAGCCCAACTTTGTTTGCTTCGTCTTCGAGCCTATTCAGTTTCTGTTGTGCATCTTGTTGCCGGTGTGACAGTAGGCTGACGTCATCCGCGAAGTCGAGGTCTTCAAGCTGCTTGGTGAAGGTCCATCGAATTCCTGTGTTTGCATTCTCAGTGGACTTCTTCATGATCCAGTCCACTACCAGAAGGAAGATGGTCGGCGACAACAAGCAGCCCTGCCTCACTCCGGTCCTGACCTCAAAAGGCTCCGTCAGCTTGCCTTTGTGGATAACCTGGCATGTGGAACTGGCGTACATTTGTTGGATGATGACGATGAACTTGGGTGGGATCCCGTAGTGCCATGAGGTTCCAGACAACATCCCGGTCCACGCTGTCGAAGGCCTTCTCGAAGTCCACGAAGATTGAGTAGAGTGGAGACTGCCATTCAAGGGACTGCTTTATAATGATGCGCAGGGTGGCGATGTGGTCGGTGCACGACTTGTCCTGCCGAAAGCCTGCCTGTTCGTTTCTTAGTCTTTTGTCTAAAGCCTCCTTCAGTCTCTCTAGCATGATGCGCGTCAAGATCTTGCTGGGAACAAACAGGAGCATGATGCCTCGCCAGTTGTTACAGCTGGATAGGTCACCTTTCTTCGGGAGCTTGACGAGGTGCCCTTGTCTCCATTCAGCAGGTACTTGTTCTTGCGTCCAGACTTTCTGGAGCAGAGGGAGAAGCATGTTTGTTGTTGTGGGGACATCGGCTTTCAGGGCTTCTGGTGGTATGCCGTCTGAACCTGCGGCTTTGCCTTAGTGATCTCCACTTTAGTGGGTGGGTTGGTGTTGACATCTAGAAGACTGTCTGCTGGTGGGGTTGTTTTGGTGGGGGTCTGTTCAGAATTTCTGTGAAATGCTGGGCCCAACGTTCTCTCTCCTGACTTTCAGTTGTGATGATTTTCCCGTCTTTGTCTTTCACAGAGCACATTTGCTGCGTGTTCTTGCCTGCCAGGGTCCTGGTAATTTCGTACAGCCTCTTCATATCTCTCTTGCCTGCTGCCGTTTCTGCCTCCTCCGTTAGGTCGTGGATGAATTTCCTCTTGTCTGCTCTGGCGCTTTTCTTCACTTTCTTGTTTATTTCCGAGTACTTTGCCTGCAGGTCTCTTTTCACCTGTTGGTCATGACTGTGGTTGATTCTCTCTTTCAATGTTTTCCTCTCCTCCACGAGGTCCCAGGTGCTTGCGGTCAGCCACTCCTTGCGCTTTTTTATCTTCTTTCCCAGGACTTCTTTGCAGGTATCTGTCCAGCTCTTTTTAATCTCCTGCCAGTGTTCCTCTATTGTTTTCTCAGCCAAGTCAGCTAGTGCCTCAAAACGGTTTTTCAGGCTGCATTGGTACTCTGTGGTTTTTCTGGTGTCTTTTAGGCTCTGGACGTTGTACTTGAAGGAGGGTCTCTGTGCTTTGTCCTTGTGGGCTCTCAGTTTCAGCTTCACTGTAGCCTGCACTAGGTGATGGCCCGATGCAGCGTCTGCTCCTCGTTTCACCCTCACATCCAGAAGGCTTCTCCTCCACTTGCGGCCAATGGCAATGTGGTCTATCTGGTTCTTAGTTTTTCCATCAGGGGATATCCAGGTCTTCTTGTGGATGTTTTTGTGAGGGAAGATGGTGCCTCCAATGACTAGGTCATTGAAAGCGCAGAAATCCGTGAACAGTTCTCCGTTGTTGTTCATATCTCCGATGCCATGTTTGCCCATGATGAGCTCTTTATTAGTGTTGTCGTTTCCTACTTTGGCGTTCAGGTCCCCCATCAGTATCTTGAGGTCTCTTCTGTGCACTTTGTCAATGGTATTTTGTAAGGCACTGTAGAAGTTGTTTTTCTCTTCTTCATCTGCCGTATTGGTAGGGGCGTAACACTGTATGATGGTGGCGTTTCTTCCCTTTGACTTGAATCGTGCTGTCAGTATCCTTGCAGAGACAGGCTCCCACTCTATCAGTGCCTTGGCTGCATCTGGTGTCATGAGCAGTCCAACTCCCTGTACATGTTCTTCTTCTGGCCCAGAGTAGATGAAAGTTTCTCCATTTGCCAGTTTGGTTTGTCCATTTCCATTCCATCTGGTTTCGCACAGTCCTAAAATCTGGAGCCCATATCGTTTCATCTCTTTTGCGACTTGTGCTGCTTTGCCACTTTCATACAGGGTTCGGATGTTCCAGGTTCCGATCTTGGTTTTGGTCTTGGCTGTCAGAAGATAGGTCGGCGCACTGGCTTCCCGAAGGCTTTCACCAGCTCGCGTCATAAGCTCTACTGGAGAGATATCTTCATCCTCAGCTAAGTTGCTTTCTAAGTTCGTTGTTTCGGTTTCTATAACAAGCTTGTTTTTTACGGGAGTGGGTTGTTAACCCCCAGCCCAACCCCCAACCTGGAGGACCAGTGGACTGCTTTTCGTCTGGCCTCTACCCGTCGACCTGTCTGGCATGGGAGGCCCTACCAGGAGCACGAGGCTCCAGCCAGCTTAGCTCTCATGGTTATCAAAGCACGCAAGCCCCCCCACCGCGGCAAGGTGGCAGTCCTTGGGGAGGAAATCGTATGCTGAATACATTTTATTTTTGTTGCAGAGTTTTTGTTTGTTTTTTTATAAAGATTTTTTTTTAAGTTTAATCGATTAAGTTGATTTTTGAAAAGTTTTTCTCTTTTTTTTTAATTAGATGAGCCAAACATGTATTTCATGTGTTTAATTTTTTCACGTATAAAGCGTAAGAATATGTCAAGATTACATCATGTGACGTCTCTGCAAAAAAGAGATGTTATGTCCGCACCAGGCCCGTTGCCAGAGGAGGATTAAATGGCGGCGGCATCGATAGTGCATACTGGGCCCCGCTAAACTCAAATTAAACAGTTGTAATGATATGTAGGTTTAGTCTATATTGGGGGGGGGGTCACCCCCCGATCTTAACTCCCATCTTGGGTCATTGACAATTTCCACTAACGGGAGGGGGGGGGGTGGTAGACATAATTATACACGTTTTGGTCGCATACTGCACCTAATCGCATCTTATCCCCAAACCTGTGACCACTTAATCAAGCAGTATGACAGTGCACTTTACTTAGAGCTGTTGTACTGACAATATGCCCGCCCCCCCGGATGATATTCGTGGGGCCTATTATGCATTAAGACTGCCCAATGTTTTATTGTTAATACAAGGGGGCCTCGAAGCTTTTATTTTTAAAATTTAGTAGCCCCTCCCTCCCTTTCCCAACTAACTTTATAATACCGGTATAAGCCTTTCCCATCATCCATTCCTCTTCGAAGTATTATTTATATTTATCCTGCCTAAAGGATAACATCTACCCCTCCCTATACAACGGATAACAAAAACCATATCCCCAACCCCTTCTGCCATCAAGAACGGCTCAACTCCTACGACAATCAGCATGGCCCCCCCCCCTCCTACCCACCTTGCGTTAAGAAGGCTCTGAAGTCATTGGACAAATATTCCTAATCGATTTCTAGTTTGTCAAAGTCACTATATTCTCATCAGCAATACGATACCATTCCCAGAATAGGCTTATTTTCCCTCTGCTAAATATCCACCTTTTAATGGTGATTTGAATTCAAGCGCTTGTACTATGTTCAAGTGTCTACCAACTTAAAACATTATATTATATTTTAGATATTCTATTTCAATGAACGTTAACAAGTGCCTGTGAGTCTAATCTAATCTAACAACGTTAAGCACAGTAAGAAAGTGCTGTTTGTAACACACGTGTTTGGTTACTAGCGTACTATTAAAAGCACGCGAATCAAAATGTCACTGCCAGTACCACCCTTCAACATCTGGAAAGCGAATGAGTTTTTTTTTTTTGACCTTCTTTCTCATTTTTTTAAGCCTTAAGACTAAGTGTTTTAGTTACATCACTCTTTCTTGCATTTTGGTGCACGGTTTGGAACCAATAAGTTTTAAATTAATGAAGATTTTATACATTGAATATCAATGTTTATGCATGAATGGCTGAATCAACTATTTTATTTAAGAGAGTACGCGATCCGATCGATTAACAATCAGATAGTCTCTGTCAGTGGTTGCCTGAATTAATGTACCAGTATGGGGATCCAAGATCTAGTTGAATTATGACACCATGACATCCCAGGAGCAATTATTTAACCCATGTTGAAAGAAAATCATCAGAGTTGTTTCCAGCAAGTAATTATATGGTAGTTCCTTAAATGTCAAGCTAGTTTGCAACCTTAAAACAATCATGGAAAATACTGTTAATGTACCTTTTTCAAGCTTCTATAAATGTGCCTTTAAATTGTAGAATATAAAAGGTTTTATAAACTAAAGGAAATATTATATTAAAACCATATAGTCCTAAGCTCATGATGTCTGAGTGAGTAGATCAAACCTGTACACTTTTCATTCAAATACATCATTTGTATAAAAACTTTCCAATAAGGGAAGTTTGTCTCACTAACAACAAGGCTCGGACAATGGCATATCTATGTATAATAATAAATTATCCCTAATTTTATTTTTGCATTAGCAAAACATCTGACATATTGAACCATGATTAGTTTTCTTTAGAAGTAGGATATTAATTTGCTGTCATTTTTTATTTAAAGGGACCATCTAATCTTGGCTGACTCAGGAATGATAGCTTTGAGCCAGCATACTCTTCACAATATGATTTGTCTCTACTGGCACTACACATTTATTTCAGATTAAAACAACATCAAGTTTCTAGAGCTTTAAATAATTTTACAACAAAAAAATCTCTGGGATAAAAGTTAAAGTGTAATATTTCAATCAAAACACATCACAAGCTATACATAAAAACAGTGAACAAGTTTGGATATGCACTTTAAAAAAAAATTTATTTCTGTTCGGGTACATCTAATTATCTTTCCCCGAGATAGATCTGTAACATTCAAAATTACACAAACACAAATAGTATACTGAAATAAACGCAACAGTAGTCAAACTCTAGAAAGAAGAGGGAAAATCTATTAAAAAAATATCAATTTCAATAGTACCAAATCAAATAACAGTGAAAAAAAAAAAGAATTACTAAATAAAAATAAGACAGCTGCAGTATCACATTTCTATAATGAATACATTCAAAAGAGTCTGCTTGAAATATCAAAGGCTGTGAATAGAAATACTTAATAATTTAAAAAAAACAAAAAACAAATCTGTTCTTTTGAAAAAAGAAAATTCAATACAGCCTATAAACTACACACACACAATCATGTTTATAAACATGATGTTAGCACAAGTTAATGAAAAAAAATTTGTTCAAGGGGGAAAAAAAATCAAACTACATGAGTCATGAAAAAAAGATGCAGGATTTCTATCAACACAATATAGTGCAAAAATTGGAATGGAAATTTAAAAAAAAAATAAATGATTCAGCTTTTGAACTCACAAGAAATAACTAGCTTTAGATACAAAGTGAGTATTTAAAACACTAGAGGAATTGCAGTCTCACAACAAAAGTACAACAGGGGTGAGAGCTAGCAAGTGCAAAGAAACAGCCATGATAATGAACCGTCAAATAAAAATATGCTTACATTACACACAACAATGTAAACAAACAAAAAATTTCTGATATCTTAAAAGGCCATAGATATTATAAATTAAGCTGAGGTAAACAGCATTAACAAAAAAATAAAAAAAGAAATAGTTAATAAACAATATTTCAAAAAATTAATTATAACAGATGAACAGTCTATCATATTAAATTATCTAAAGAAAAAAAATCTAATTGTTCAGGGTCCAAGTCAATGTTCATCATATTTGACCAGTTCTGAAATTTACTCATACCAGGTACTAGAGGAAAAAACTTGTTACATAGTGCTGATATGTTTCACGATACATTGCATTTAGAAAAGTGAAGGTAAATAATGAACTTATTTTCAAGACGATATAAATTTATGTATTATGTCAATTAATTAGAAAGAATCCTAATCAACAAAAGAAGAAGTATACAGAAATAGTGAGATTTTACTGATGATATCAGTATCAAAATTAAATTAACGTTAACTAATTTATTAAAAGCACAATTTAAAAAGTGAAAAAATTTTCTTTAACTGAAAATTAACACAACGATATTAACACTCTTGGTAACATCGATTTTCTTATTATAATCTTTTGAAAAACATAATTATTGTGCTGACAAATTTTAGTTCCAAATCTAATTCATGTGGTGATTTTATGTAAAAGCATTTCACAAAATGTAATGAAAGATACTTTTCTATTGTGAAATAAAAACACACCTAATAGAATAGAATTTACAATGACTGATCAAAACATTAATCATACGTTATCTTTAATTACATGATCCATCCTTTAATCATACGTTATCTTTAATTACATGATCCATCCTGATACACAACTTGTTAGCAAAGCACAAGCTTTAAACAAAATCTATAAAACAAATTAATTTTCAAGGTTTTTTTTAGCAATGATTAAATAGATCAAGCCACAACATATTGAAGTTTCTCTATAAAAACAAATGTCAAGTTGACATATACTGGGTGTAATTCTAAAAGAAAATTTCAAAATTTAATACAAGTTAGCAGTAATGCTAACTGGGAAATAAGTGAATGGCATGATCATGAGTAAACCTTTAAATAAGCCACTTAAACAAAAAAATTATTACAACAGTAGTATAGTGTTAGCATTGTAAAATTTAGTACCTGTATTATAGTTTCTATAGTTTGAGGAAGCACTAAATAAACCTGAAAATAAATAAAACAATAACAATCCTAACAAATTGAAACAAAATTCAGTTTTTCAAGACATTTATAGATATAAATGTTGTGGCTTTTGTCATAGATTAGAATTGAAACAAATGTACCGTCGACATAAAAAAACAGGTTCTGTTTGAATGAATTTTAAAAGCTTTAAAAGCTAAGGTATTTAAAGTATCTGATGAAAAGTGGCAAAGGCGACAAAGGGTAAATGTATCAAAATGTAGATATAAATAATTGTTATCATAGTATTTAATAAGCACAATAAAATCATCAAAGATTCTAATGTTGCAGTTGAAAAAGGTAGACAACTTAAAATATACAAAATCAACTGTCAACTTACTGTATTATCATCTCAAGATCTGTAAATTATTGTAATAATCTAAGGTGAAATATTGCTAACTTTAAAAATCAACAATCAAGATATGTATACAGTAGAATTACGTAAATTTCAAATGGCTACAATTTCATCTTCACAATGACAGCAAAAAAAAAATGTAAACACAACTAAATGCCAGACAATGTGCCATTAAATTTCTATGTGGACAAAAAATATGTCAAAAAGTTTTTTCTGTGTTAGATTATCCAAATGAAATGGAAGTAAATTAATAACTCACAAGTGTCCAAATTTATAAAACTTCTAGAGAAAATCAGTATTAATCTCCTTTTTGTCGATGAGCAGACTTTGAAAGATAAGTTGTATAGAAAAACTGTGTGAATAACACAGAATAGGTAAAGTACATTGCTGAAGAATATAGCAGATTTTCATAGCTCTGTTGACAAAACTCACCCCTACCTTTGATTCTGTAAATCCAAATGTTAATGAGAACACCAATAATCATCTGCATTAGCTGTAATGATGTTATGATCATATTTACAAATTTGGGGAAGCGAAATTGTAATGCACGCAGGGTATAATATGAGTACATAAAAGCGTGGACTGTGTAGTTCATGACCATGAACCATCTACCTGGAGCAGTATGATCCGTATAGCTGTACCATACATATATTAAAACTGTAATGTGATGATACCAATGTAGAAATATAAGTGGCTGTTTTCTTAAAACAATGAATATCGTATCCCCTAGTTCATAGACTTTGGAAACTGTGAACAAGAATGACCAGAAGCTGGTGACTCATTTGAAGTAAGTTGGAATACACACTGAATACTGCAAACCATGATTCGAAAGTACAGAAGACATGTACAGTATACATAACATATATGGACACTAACCAGTACACAACACCATTCAATTTCAACTGCTTTAACTTAAACATGTCTCCTATATTTTGTTACATAAGTTCAAACTTATTCCTTTACATTTTTTAACTTTTCCTGTATATCAGAAATCTGGCTGGTATGTTTTGAAAGATGCTCAGTTAAGGTGGCGAAACTTTTTTTCAACATCTCTCGCAAGGTTTCTTAAACTTTCTTCCACAGCTGCTAATTCAACTGGAAGTTGGCGTATTAAGTTAAGGCAGCCATAATCAAATCTATCCTCATTTAAATCTATATCAAGCAGAATGTCTTCGAGCAATTCAAGATATTCTAATTCAAGTGCCGGAAAGGCAGAGACTGACCATTTGAATGTCACGGACCCATCTGGTCCAATCATACCCGATTCTTCCAACTGATCTAGAGTTATTGAAAACATATCAGAACAATGAGAAACGAATCCTTGTCTGGGTTTATTAAATATATAATGGTTCTCCCCCACAGGAAAAGTTTTCGTTGAATCCGACTCTTCAATCATTTCAATTTGCCAAGTAGCCCGCACGGGCCAAATAGATTGGTTAAAGCTTCCAGCAATATTAGACAATTCTAAGTTCATAAACATATCTTTACTCGGATAGAATTTTATTCTGCCTACACAAGAGTATATGTTAGAAAGTGCTGGTTTGGGTGTGGCATCTTCACTATACACTTCAAATTTACTTCTAATATCTGAGATCCTTTGCAAGTGTATTCTTGGTGGGGGAGCATTCCCTCTTCTTTTAAGGATTTTTAACTTAATTTCTTGTAGTAATTTCTTCTGTGAAGGATCCATTTGATCAGTTAAAAATGACCTGCAATGATAAGAGAAAACATATTATATTATGATAATGTATAAATATGTTCAATAATGTTTTGTTTCATTTTATTTATTCTAGCATCTAAAAAAATTAAAATATCAAGCCTTCCGAATACATCTAAGCATGTCAGCCAAGAACTTATGAAAACCTAAGAATGGCTCTGGTAGATGTATCATATTTTGGGGATCTAGGTAGATCTCAAAGTGAGTGTCTCAACAAAAGTTAAATATAAAATAAACTAGTAAATACCCACCTCATGCAGTAAAGTACCTCCTTAAAATTCTCCCTTTCATTAAACCCTCTAACCTAACACCCTTTCCTACTTCAAACCCCCCACTAAATATTCTGAGTTCTGAGCCCCTTCCATTTCATCACCCTCTTCAAACATCCAGACCTTTATAACATACTCTAATTTATATAAATGAAAACCTGTTTAACCCTTTCCGCCGCGACATATTGCATACCTTGTCCCAGGCAACTGGGTGTTACACACTTGTACACTTATTAAAGGGGAGATAATCATTTATGTTGATTTCTGGCAACTGGGTGAGTTACACCCATATATTTTATTGAGTGATCTTCCTTGATAATAAAAGCCATGCTTTGTGTCTAGACAGCTAACTTAAGAGAACATACATAAGCTGAATCTGGGTCATGTTTAGGGTCAACCAGCCAACTGATTATCTAATTAAATGGGGACCATGAGGACATAGGAGATATAGTTTATTATTTTTAGCCAGGGGAAGTTAGATAATGAACATAGTTAGATGTGGTGTGGTAAGATATTTTTTAATTTAATCTTTTGCTGTCAGAAATTGGTTTGGTATAGTTGTGTTTTGGCGGTTGCGAATTTTGTATTTTTGATGTTCAGAAGCCTGCACATGCTACTAGATATTAAGTTACAGAAAAACAAACTTTTTAATAGTGTCAAGAGCACAGAGATGCTAAAAGCTAAATAGGTAAGATTGCATATTTACAAGTCCTGGTGTTCAGTTTGATGATGATGGGCCAACAAGGGATGAGCCTGAAATATCAGATGATGATGAATGGCAGCTCCTACTACCAGAAAGCACTAGTAATGACTCTGGTAGTTCTGATGATGAGGATAATTCACTTAATGCTGCAACTACTGACAACATGCAAACTTTTGACAGTAGTCGTGATGGTGTGCAAAATAGATCAAGAGAACCAATTGTCCTTGGTAAAGACAACATTACTGAATGGCACAGTGAACCAATATCAGAAATGCAAACCCCTGGGAAGAACATACTAAAACTTCCAAAGAACCTGATTCCATTTACAGATCACAATGTTTCTCCCATTGATGCTCTTCTACTCTAAATAAATGAAAAAATAATATGCACAATAGTTGACTTCATAAACAAGGAAGGTCAGAAAGTAAAAGGAAATGAATGGCAAAGCACTGATGTTATTGAAATGTGTGCATTCATTTGATGCCTACTACATACTGGGGGCTCTTCACCAGAACAACAAATCAGTAAAATTTTAATTTAATCCTGTTGATAGAAATCCCCTGTCGAGGGCAGCATTTTCAATGAAGACATTCAGCAATCTTCTGAATCTTATTAGGTTTGATGACAAGGACACAAGATCAGTCTGTCTAGCTCGTGACATTTTTGCTCCAGTAAGAGACATTTGGGAAATATTTTTATGTAATTTAGCCCGGTATTATGCTTTTGGAGAAAGCATCACTGTGGATGAACAACTTGTTGGTTTCAGTAAAAGTAAAAAAGTAAAGCTCCCTTCTTAGCCCTAACGGGCCTTCGGGGCAGATGAAGTGTAGAATTCATCTGTTTCTATAACCTCGGCATATGAAGGGATTGTGTGGTTAGCACAACGTCCAGCCGCCTTTACTTCCCCAACTTAAAGTCAGGTACCCATTTAAAGCTGGGTGGACTTGTGGGATGACTTTGCACCAAACTTCACCTGGAAAAATTCCATGGGCCTCACCACCGGGGATCGAACCCAGGACTCTCAGGTCGACAGTCAAGTATCTACACCACTCGGCCATCCGTCCCACATGTTGGTTTCAGAGGGCGTTGCAAATTTATTCAATATCTACCAAGCAAACCTGAAAAATATGGAATAAAAATCTTCTGGGCCTGTGAGTCCTCTTCAAACTATCCCTTGAGAGGCTGCCCATATCTTGGCAAAGAATGTACAAGTGCCTTGCCAGCAAAGAGAAATGTCGGAATAGCCTCAGAAACAGTTATTACTCTAACAAGTGACTTCCAAGGAAGTGGTCGCAATGTCACAACATACAATTATTTCACTAGCCTACAACTTGCAGAGTCACTGGCTAAGAAAGAACTCACCTTAGTTGGAACAGTCAAAAGAAATAAGACATTCCTACCATAGGAGTTCCAATAAATGAAAGCTCTGCCTCTCAATGATTCAATATTTTTTTTAGAACAGATACAACACTGGTCAATTACCAGAGCAAGAAGCAGAAGAAGGTACTGCTCCTGAGCACAATGCACGATCATCCAGATACAGAAGTTGATTCTGAGCGCAAGAAACCAGAGATTGTGCTCTATTACAACAAAACCAAGGGAGGCGTAGATGCCATGGACCAAATGGCAAAGGCATTTTCTGTGAAATGAAAAACTAAAAGGTGGCCATTGATTGTGTTTTTCAACATGGTTGACCTGGCAACAATTGCAGCAAGAGTTGTATTCAAAACTAAGTATCCAAACAATCTACTATCTTGTGAAGACAGCAGACACGAATTCAATATTGAAGCTGCACATTTCCTCACCCTTCCACATATTCAGAGATGACCTGTCCCAACGCATCAAGATATTATAAGGCAGAATATTTTTAGTGTTCTAAATTCATTACAAACACTCCATCCAGCTACCCAAACCACTTCAACTCCTGTTAAAAGGGCAAGGATAACTGATGTTCCTACTTCAATGTCAAAGCAGAAAATATGTGAAATTTGTCGAGCAAAAAAAGCCAGGAAAACCAAATCTCATTGCAGCAAGTGTAGTAGACATACCTGCAAGGAACATTGTTATTTTGCGCTTGAACTGTGCATACTGAGCAACAAAGCTCCTATTATTCATGAGTACATATGACTGCTCTGATTTAAAATGTTTGCACTGGATCAATATATTTTTTTTGACAACCTATGCTTTTAGAGTATTTATTTATTTATTTATATGTAACAATTCTAAAACCTATTTTTTTATATCCCAATGCCTTCAGATTACTTATGTATTGCTAAAAGTTTCAATCCTATTCTATGGATGACACAAAACAGTCTTTAATTAACAAAAAAGTGTTTCAAAGTTAGTTCAGACACAGTTTGTTTTATTAAAAAAGTGTATGGGTGCATTACACCCAGTTGCCAGGGACAGTAGATAAAAAATTCAGCCCCACACAATAAAGTCACTATGACATGTTTTATAATTTTGAGTCCATCAATGTGTTAAATTCAACTATGTTATAAGTTAAAAAAAGGCAGTGGCTACGGTTCGGTCCGACCGAACCCGTATTTTTTTTACTTCGGGTACCAGCCATAGATAATATTGCTCCACACCCTAATCCTAACCCTGAAAAAAAAATAAATTATGTTGTTATATATAATATAGCTCAGTGCAGCGACTCTGCCGCTATGCAATAATAAGTAAGGCTGGTACCCGAAAAAAAAAATATGCGTTCGGTCTGACCGAACCGTAGCCGCTGCCTTTTAAAAAATTATTTTTTAAAATATTTAAATATAGGGTTAGGATTAGGGATAGGGTAAGGGATAGGTAAAGGGTTAGGGATAGGGTGTGGAGCAATATCTATGGCTGGTACTTGGACAAAAATAATAAGAGTTCTGACTTGCTGGTGCTGTAGCAAGTGCGTAAAAAAAATTGCAAAAATATTCAAAAGGAGACAAGAGTTATCAACAATAATATGGGGTCTCCGGGTATGCTCCACCCAGTCGAATCGGAAAGGGTTAAAATAATTTCACTATATTAATATGTTGATTCAATTGACTTTACAAGTATTACATTCTATATCATGAGTTTAGGTTATACAACACTAGAATTAATTTTACTTCAATTGTTAACATTTGATGATTCTAATACTGTAATACAAACATTCACATAATATAAAACATGCGCCCAAGGTTTTTATAAACGTACCATCAATATCTGTTTCCGGCAAAAAAAAATTAACCACGTAAAGCATATAAATTTTAGAATAACTTTTTTTTTAAGGTATTTTACTTCTTAATTAAACGTCTGCCATGTGGGATCATAACATTCATAAGTCTTTTAAATTATTACTTCGAAAAAAAAAGAGCTAGATTCCCCCTTTTCGCACTGACCTATAATCACTAAGCTCAGTGCCTATTAACTATAATCAATGCATTCTATTGGAGCAGGCATTGCTATAATCAAAATTTCTAAAACATTTTGCGTTTTCTTTTTTTTTTTGTCGGAAATTCGGGTCATGGTAAATAAATGTCCTCTTCAATTTATCATGAGAAAAAATCAACAAACAAGTCCAAGAACTCATCACCAAACGTGTAATGACTTTTTTTTACGCCGCCATTGTCAGCAAGATAGGGTGTAGTGTGCCGACCACATCAGCATTGTTGGCGGGATGATTTATGTCTGTCACGCCTACAGAGCGGCGAAGTGAGTATTCCATCTAGCATCTGCCGGCATGGCAGAAAAATAGGGTTTTAAGACTTGCCCAGACAAGCCAGAGCAGCAGGGTGTGTGTACTGCTGATCGGCCAGCAGAGCTGTCCCCATGCAATTTGGCGCCCTGGGCAGTCATCTATTAGGACGCCCGCCCCTTCTGCATGAACAGTAAAGAGTGAGAAATTGGAAACCAGTAAAGACACCGAGAGCCATATTACAGGAAAGACATAAAAATTGCTTCTGGGCCTCGGATAATTCATATGAAAATTGAGAGAATGAAGAGGAAACTCAAATGAACCCAAATTTTATTTAATAATTTAATAATTTTTTGTTAAAAATGTAGTAACTGTTAATGTAATAAAACTAATACAATTTAGAATTAATTGTAGCATTTAAAAAAAAAGAAGTAGATGTGACAAACAAATGCTAAAATTTAGTTCATGCAGTCATGCTGTTACTATCATATGATTTAGGTGCATGTGTAGCCTAGTAAAAATGAGTCCAACTCCAAGTTCTTTGTCACTTTGTGTATTCTTTAGTTATATTTTATAATTTAACTCGTCGTGCATTTGCTTCTGCAAATTCTTGAAGAACTAATTCGAGGTCAATGTCTGCTGCAATTTCTTTTTCAATCGACAAAATTGAAAGACTAACCAAACGATTCTGAGTCATCGTCGTTCTCTTTTTTATGATTTTAAGTTTTGAAAAACTGCGTTCTCCTGTTGCAACCGTTGCTGGAAGTGTCGGCAAAATACACAATGCAACAGTCAAATTTGAAAAAAATTTCACATAATCCAGTTTTGCAGACATTTGCAGGAGTTGATATGGAGTAGTTATTCCTTCTCCTTCCTTCCGATGGGAAATACAGATAAGTTCCATAACAGAGTTGTATAGCATCGATATCTTTGCAATTTCCATGTGTTAATACTCTCTCTAAATTTTGGCATTTTTTCAGTAAATTCTTTTGCAATTATTTTGAAAGACTAATGATGTTATACAGAAATCCAAACATAGAATTGTGATCATCCAGGTGATGAAACCGTTCTGCAACAGACCGTATAGCTGTATCCAAAACCGCAAAGAAAAACTTTGATTTTGAAATTTTCCTGTCGATTTATCACAGGTTCATCTGTTGATTCAAATTTAAACAAACGCTTCTGTTTCCTATATCTTATTTCCTTGGTTGCTGGGAAAGTTGTGTTCTCCAAATCAATTTCTTTTGTTAATTCTTAGCATCAGTAATGGCTTCCAAAAAACCCTCATCAGAACGCCATCTACGTAAAAATTCTTTAGTTTTCTTGAGTTGCTTGACTGCCTCTGATAAGTCAAGTGCTACGCCTTGTAGCATTTTGCTAGTGACATTGACTTCATAAAGTAATTTTACCATATTATACAACACCAACGAGAAATTTGAAATCCGATATTTTGCCGGCAATCGCTTGAGCATCTGCTCGGGTTTTGGTTCCAGTAACGCCTTCCAAATTTTCGTCCTCTTACAGTGAAACTAATGCATCGTAAACTGGACCAAGTTCATACCGCAAAACACCTGCTAATAAGAAAAAGATAGCATCCCGTCTGATAGAGCCATTGAAAAAGTCAAAACCATCTGAACAAGTGGAGCCATGCAGTAAGATAACACTGATGCAACCTGTTCCTGTTCTTCAGCAAGGCAGTTGAGTTCTGGTAAAATACATTACCCATCGAAAATGATAAACGGTCACGTTGGTTACATCACTACAAAAAAAGCAACACAGGACATGGGAAGTTCATTTTCTAAGTAAACGTCAAAAGAACATTCATGAACTCCTTGCCAGAACATCAAACCACTGATGATGTCGTTCAAGTTGATATAGTCACTCACTTACCAGTGGTTTCTTTGTAGAGTAGAGTTGATTTTTGGCAGTTACTGTAGGGGCTGCTTGTTAGTAATCTCAGTTGTTTTTTAAAGATGTACTAAGTTAAGAATGTGTTAATGTTTGTTTTTGTTTATCTGTATGAACACAATCACCATAAAAGATTACAGTTAAAAACAATGTTATCATAAAGTTACAAATAACAATTAAAATGGCTTATAATTGCTAAGTATATAAAACAGGTTTTATTTTATGGCTTCTGACTAACTGTTCCAATTAGGGGTACCATGATTTGAGAAGTTCTTATTAAGGAAACTAGCCGTTCTATTCAAGACAACTATGAAATTTTCAGTGGTCACCTATTTTCACTTATATCACAGGTTGACCACTACTAAATGCCAGATGTTTGGTGTGGATTATTGCATTAATAGTAAAGGTTCCTTATGGTACATTTTAAATGAAAAAAAACAACTCTTAATTTCATTTAGGGCAACTCTCCCCTAATTTGTCAAATGCAGTGCGCAGACTGCAGAAGCCCAAAAAGATGATAGATATTAGGTAGCCTAGAGAAATATTTCTAATAAAGTAAGTAAATAATGACGTCATTCCTTGGTTATTGAAGTTTGCAAGGTACGATTTCGCCATTTCGGTTCTACGGCGGTTTAAATAAGGTTATAAGTGTACGCAGGCATAGCCTAACGATAAATTTTATTATTTTTAATTTAAAAAAAATTTTTTTTCTAAAATTTGGCGCCCCTAGCAATTTGGCGCCCAATGCAGCTGCCTATGTCGCCTATGCATAGAGCCGTCCCTGTCAGCCAGAATGGCAAGGCAAGGTTTTTTTTCCTGCCACTCGGGCAGAAGGGAGGGTTAATGTGCCTGAACCCCCCGCCGGAATGGCAAACTGTGAAGGTGTTTGAGTGGGACAGAGTGGAAGGGTGTTGTTTGCCGACCACATCCGTCACCACCACCAGCTGTGAATACTACGGTCTCGGACAGTCCGCATTAACCACAGTACCACCACCGTCGCAATTTTTTTTCCCCTGACTGGAGAACCCCAATGATCTTTTCCCCAAAGACAATGGTTTGTCTCCCAGACAAGATTAGCATGGCACAGGAGCAGGCCCGTAGCGTGCGGGGGGTCAGGGGGGCCGGGCCCCCTGCGTTTTGTCTGCCCCCCTCTGCTTATTTTCTCTACCTGTATTACGTAGCCCCCTCTGCTATTGCCTGGCCCCTGCTGTAGAATGCTTGGCCCCTGCTGTAGAATTTTCACGCTACGGGCTGGCACAGGAGACACCTATTGACCTTAATGATCATTCTTCCTTTGGCTCTACAGCCCATTTAGGGTCCTGGCCTGTCTTAATGATCATGGTAGCTCCGAAATAGTAATCATAAAAACAATATTCAGTCACTAGACCAGACATGGGCAATTATCTGACCAGCAGTACATTCTCCTCCATTCATTTACATCGATAACGTTTAAATTTAATTTATGTTAGCTCATATAAAATATTATAAACACCCCCAGTGGCGTAGCTAGGGTGGGGGGGGTCCAAATTTGAACGTCCCCCCGGGCCCCCGCTTGAGGGGGGCCCCAAACGAGTTTCCAATTTTTTTTATTTTAGCACTAAATATTAAATACTAGCTGTTGTTAATTTTATTGATATACTGTACTAATTTGAATTTAGACATATATTTATTAAGTACGTTATCTCATGTCATGATATCGTATGTCAAATTTGCAGGGGCCCCCAAAAAGACCAAGCCCCCCCGGGCCCCCAAACCCCTAGGGACGCCTCTGAACACCCATCCGTCTACTCTTGGTCCCGATCATCAATCAAATTTAAGAACCTTTTGTGGCCCTTCAGTGGTTATAAATCTACATCTGTGATCTTTTGTGTACACATATCGGGGAGTTTACATCCACACATAACAGCTGCAAATCATAATGCTCTATATGTGCATAAAGTACTATAGTACTATGCTTACACAACTGAACTTTAATTTTGTTTACAGTACTTCTGTAAATTAGAATAAAAAATTGACAGTTCTATCGATTTTCAACCATTGTGTAGCATTTCCATTAATAAATGGAAAAAAAAGGTATTATCAGCTGTACATGTAATGTAACATTGAAAGGTCCACATATACTAGAGGCGGACATCAAGAGCAGCAGCAGATAATGAATAGTGCATTGGAGTAACTGAAGTCTACTTCAAGATATCTCAGAGTACTCAGGTCGCAACTTTATACTTAATCTGGAGCAGCCAATTTAATAACTTTCATTAAATATTTAATTGTATGTGTATGCTGGGATGTTGTCGGTGAATGACTAAGTTGGCAAGTCACTCCAGAGTAAAGACTTATCAATAGCACTACATCTATGATATTAACTATAAACAATTACAAGTTTATAAGTGGCCACCCAGATTGTCAAATACTTGAATGATATCATGACATGGGCTACAGACAATGATAAAAGATGGATGTTCCATAACTATACTAAGAAGAGAGAAAGATGTATGAGAACACTACATGCGGAAGAGGCTTTACATGAAGGAAGTGATCTTACAATGTAATTAAACATGAAATGTAAAGTTAAACAAGCAATTTAAGTCTTTTCCGTTTCGGACAAAGAACATTTTAGAGCATTTTCGCCGGACGAAATCCGTATTTTTTTCCGGGTTACAGCCATAAATATTGCTCCACGCGCATGAATTTTGATAAATTTAGAGATGGAAGTAATCATGTTGAATAACTATTACAAAAATAAATAATGATTACGCCCCTTTGATTAGCTTTTATTATTTATATTTAAAATATAAGCAAAAACGGTATATAAGAAACTCTTATATTTTGGCTCTGAGAGGTCAGATCGCGAAATGGACTTTTGATGTACACTTGGCAGGCCAAGACCTACAAAATGATATATACATCATGGGTCTAGGACTTATGGTTGCGCTCCATTGTTAATATAGCTTATATAGTAAAAACGGTACTTTATAAGCCCCCTTTTTCATTAATTATAGGCATTCAGTAAATTTTATGTTTTGGATGGGGAGGGGGGGTAAAAATAGCAAAAAATTGGTGGACGTCTTTTAGGGATGATACCCAATTAGATGACATTTACAGTATACATAACATATATGGACACTAACCAGTTTTGACCAAAATTCCTAGCATTGCAATGGACTGAGCACCTTCAATGTTTTCTTTGACATCCTAAAATAAAGTAAAAAACTAAAAATGTTGACATCTATGGCCTAACTTAATTCACAAAATATTTTTTATAAAAAGAAATTCAAAACAAAATCATACATGTTACCATAAAAATGCTACTAGAGTTAAAAAAAAAGGTATTTTCACACTTATATCGACAATCATAATACATTGTGTCAGATATTGAAGATAAAAAAAAACTCAGGAGTCGGCTTGCCTACAATGACTGCTTTTGTTTCAGAAGCATACTCAAGGGCTGTAACAAATGGCCCTAAAAAAAGTTTTATAATCAATTTCTGATGTAGAGAGCTGCAGGGGGTTGGGATTCGCGGGAGTCCTGACTCCTGCGGGATTGGAAATAAATTTATCGGGAGTTCCATGGGATTGGTTTTGTTTTTGCGGGAGTCCCGTGGGTTTGGGTTTTGTTTGAGTGGGACTTTCGTAGACTTCTGATGAATCAATCAATTTGCACGGATGATCTTGTGATGATGTATGATACACACCTAGTTCAGGGCCTTTCCTTGACATTCTTGGTATTTAGGTCAAAACGTCATTAGCAATAATATAAGCTACACATTTTGACGATCAGGCGATACCATTTGCGACTAGGTAAGACAGGTTAATTCTAATACTACCGAAAGTTGAAAATCGTCATTTTTGTAAAGTTGACACGTAAAAACATATACCCCCACCCCCAATATTAATTATTTTCAATATAATAATGATACTTATTGCGACGAGCTTGAGTAGATTTGGAGACAGAGACTATCCCCTTTGACGTTTTAATATAATAGATATCTAAGAGGTAGGAGTAATACCAATAAGGGTGACAAGGTGACAGACGACTAAAATAGTAGACAGCTAAGGTGTGAAGACCGAGAGGCGACGTCGTCGGACAGGCAAGTAGGGTTAACAATGACGACCAGGTGACGCTCCTAGAAAGATTAGATAGTTTGGAAAATACTGAAGGGGTTGTGACGTACTTAGGGTAATCAGGGCACGGATGTTGGGGTATAAATAGGGGCTGGATTCGGACATTAGTTAATTAAGAGAAGTTCGTAGTCATGAGGAGTTGGAGAAGGTAGTTACGAGTCATACTGAGAAGTTCGTAGTTAGGAGTTTTAGAGATCTCTAGTTAGTCAGAGTTGAGGCAGAGTGAATTATTGAAGTGTATTCATTTATGGACTTGTGTATTCTGATATATTTCTGATGTACATTTATGTAAATAAATCGTTGTACTAACAACGCCTCGAGTTTGATTGGTTTTTGAGTTGTGACAAAGGAGCGAGCAAATAAGAGTGAAACAGACAGACATTAAGCTAAATTGACATCAGCCAAGATGGCGGCACCAGATGACTACTTTTAAATGTAAATCTGAATGTTTTTTACTTCTCTAATTCTATTTTTTAATTTTCAAATAATGGATAATAAAGCAAACATTCAAAAGTTTGTTTACGCAAAAAGCGAGCGATTTCAGTTTTAAGTTTTACGTAAATAAAGGTGGTAAGAGCAAGATTTGGGAAAGTTTCAATCGTTTGCGCTTGGATGGTGAGAATGTGCCATTCGCTTTATGTACAAGATGCGATACGATTATAACTTGGAAGGCTCACGATGGTACGAATGGTCTGTGGACGCATTTTGAATTTTGTAAAAACAGATCACCAGTTCCAAAAATTACATCAATGACTAGCTTCATTCCAAGTCAAGAGAATATTGTTAAACAGGTTCCAGTTCAGGTTAAAACAGAAATCACGAACACCATTGTTTCAATGTGCGCTAAAGACATCAGGCCCTTTTCATTTGTCGAAGGCTGTGGTTTCCGAGAATTGGCTGCAAAGTTGATAAACATTGGTGCAAAATATGGGAATGTTCCTGTTAATGAGATTTTTCCTTGTGCCACAACTGTTTCAAGGCATTTGGGTAATGTTGTGGAGAAAGAAAAAAATCTTATAAAAGAAAGATTATCTAAGATTAAAAGATTTGGAATAACAACCGACCTTTGGTCTCTCGATGAAAGTGGTCACAGCTATATTACCGTGACAATACATTTCATTGATAAATGGATAATGGAATCATTTGTTCTATCAATGCATTCATTAAAAAAACAAAGTTAAACAGTCGCCTGCCGATTACAATGAAACAATGTGTTGTCACTAGATGGAACAGCATTTTAACAATTCTGAACTCTATAGATAAAAATTTCAAAGAACTGCATACACTAAGCAACGAACAAGGATTAAATAGACAAATTCTTCGCTGTTCAGATGACATTGATGAAGGGTTATTGAAGAGTGTAATAGAAACAGCAACAAAATGCTTGTCAGTTGACAAAAATCCATCTACTCATTTAGTTTTGCCAACCAAATTAAAAACTACAACATCATTTGAAACCAAATTATCAAGACAGTACCATAATAAAAAAAATTCAGGAAACATATAAATTCAGCATTTGAATTATATTTTCCAACTCAACAAATTCATTTCACTGCAGCTAGATCCTCGTTTCAAATCCAATTTTGCAATGCTTGCACCTGAAGAGTATTCACTCGCAACAACTGATTTGAAGGTCATGGTAAACAGCGTTTCAGAAGACATTATTGCTACTTCTTTCAATGATCAGTTATCTCCTCCACGTAAAAAAAGAAATATTGAAGATTCTTTCTTTGGAGACCTCTACACTGCCCCTGAAACCAATCCTTTAGAGGTATTTGCACATTCATGCTTGATGAATTATTTAAAAAAAAATTTTTTTATACATACTTTTTTTTTACACCTTGCATATCAGGGTAAGCATATAAATAATATATTTGATTGCCTTTCTCGCTAATTTATTGATAAGTTTTATACAATGGAATAATATAACAAAATACATTACACATATTTAGGTGGAAGCTTATTTAGCAAGTACAGAAAAGTGTGAAAGCTTACTAGAGTATTGGAGGGACAAATCAACTGCATGGAAACATCTCTCAGAAGTTGTGCAGCAAGTTCTGAGCATACCGGCATCATTAACCTCATCTGAAAGGACATTTTCTTCGGCTGGTCGGTCACGTTCTTGAAAGGCGGTCACAGTTGGCTCCAGAGAGTGTTAATGGCATCTTATTTTTACATGGACTTAAATTTTAGAACTGTTTATTTTACCTATTATCTTAAATGTTTTTAATGTATGTTTTTCGAGAGGATTTCTATAAACAAATTTTTAAACCATTATTTATGAGTTATAGAATATTTTTTTGATGGGAGCGGGTGGGGTTGGGAAAAATTTTCGCGGGAGCGGTTGGGACTGGGGGGGATTTCTTTTGGTAGCGGGTGGGACTGGTTTTGAAAACGCAGGAGTGGGTGGGACTGGGTGTGATTTTGACTCCCATGCAGCTCTGTATTCTGATGTCCAAATAGTGGGCAATGCAGCAAGTAAAATATATTTATTTTTCTTTTCATGATAAAATGACAAGAATTTATATAATAACTCCTTGCTGAATTATATATAAATGCAGTAGCAATATACAACATTAGTCATACAATAAAGTAAGGCTAATGATAGAAAAGAATAGAAACTAATAACTAGAATACTAAATATAATAAAACTTTACCAATAGTATTAAACCTAACAAAACAATTAACTAAAATTAAATTAAAGTACATGCCTAAAAAAAACAATATTTAAAAAAAAATGGAAAAAAAAAACCTGTAGCTTTTCCACAAGATAGCTTATTTTTTTTTAAAAAGACTTCATTACTGTGTTCTGTAATTTTAATTATTTGGCTGTTATCCTTAATTTCATAAATATTTAATGCTTCAGTTTCTTAATGAAAAATTTTGTCATGATGAATTATTTTTATGACAACTTCAATTTAGATGTCTCTAGAATAAATGGAATGTAAAGTAATGATGTTACCTTGTGATATATTATTGTTCAGTTTAAAGTACCTATTATTGTTACCAGACCGCATTAACAAAAATTGTTTTTTAATATTGAAAAAGAAAAATCCTTAAAGATATATGGTGGTGAGTGTAGAATTGAAGCAATATAAGAACTGAGATTTAAGAACAGTGTACAAATTAGTTTAATGCAGATTGTTACTTTAATGCAAACTATTAGTAAGTGTTTTGATGAAACATCCTCAAGTTACTTACCTCATTGCCTTGTTCATGTTTTCATAGGGAAACTCATCTGGAGCTAAACCAACAACTACTGCATTAAGATTATCAAAATATATCACAAATTTAACATTGAGCTGAAATTAAAAAATAACAGTATCTGTTTCCTCAATTGAGTTCACATATTATTTTGTGGGGAAAAAATTGTGGCATAAAATATTGAAACAGACTAAATAAAAAGAAGTGAGATAAAGAGGGCATCTCATTTTTTAAAAATTTATATAATGTACAGCTGAAGTCAAACTGGTATGGGTTTTATGTGTCTAGCTTTAAGTTGTTCAAAACTCTCTACAAATGCCTGCAATATAAAGAAGTAACACTTACCATCAGATTCTTGAATACAGAATATACAAGCAAAAACACTGGTAAAGGGTAGTAGTAAATGTTTTTATATTGAAACTATTAGTTTACCCTTTTTACACCCTGATGGTATCCAGGGAAAAATCGTCCCTCCAGCCTTAAATACTCCTTACATAGTTATAGCTATTAAAAAATAATCATTAAAAACTTAAGTCACAGGAGAAAAAAAAAATCTACAAATTATAAAGGTCCAAGGCTTGTAATTATAAAATACTATAGCTGAAACAGGCAATCTTTGCATCGACAGACCGTTATCATGAAAAGTTCAATGCAATTATATGGGTCCATTTCATGTATCGAATGAAACTGAGAAACTTATTAGTTGTTTTTTTCCCCTTCTAACAACCTAAAAAGATAATTAATGTACAAAAAACACAAATAAAAAAAAAAGAGAGGGATTTGAATCCAATAAAAAGAGGAAAAAATGTTTCAATAAGCATTTATTAAATGGAGTACACAGTAATTAATCAGTACAAAAATATTTACAAATTGGGGAAGTGTTGGCATAACAACTTTTTGTGACGCACATGCAAAACGTATTTATCACCCACCACCATACCATTTTTAATTGCAAGAATGTTAAGTTAAAAAAAATTAACTTTGCTAGCTTAGTGTACGTCTATCAAAGGAAGTGTTTTAAATAAAATTGTAAATTAACTGAACATATTTACTCTATCATTTGACTCTAAGGAAACTTAAGTAATGCAATGAGGCTTAAACTTAGCTGATTCAGCGCCATTCTTATGGATAGGCTAACTAGGATACCACCTAGGGCCTTTTCAAGTACTAACTTATATTCAGGCCTCTTCATGTACTAATTCATATTCAATATGGTGCACAGAAGGCCTTGAGATTTTTTTTTAGAACCTCCACTCCAATATCATTGTAATGTTTTTGATTTACCCTCACCTTCGCCTCCCGCTTTCTGCTCAGGTGTGACTATCATCTCTCCTCCCAAGTGACCTATCTTACTGACCATCCATAACATAAAGCACCCAAGTTCATGGCTGGGTCTCAAGCCAAGCTCCCTGCTGTTGGGTTGTCGTTCACATTAGACCTTAGATTCAGCATATTAAGTTTAAGTTAGGAATAATTTAGTTACTAGAGTAGTATGGTGCTGACAGGCATAGAGACAGGACCGGCTCTGGGCATAGGCGGCATCTGCCTAGGGCGCCAAATTTTAGGAAAAAAAAACTTTAAAAATTAAAAAAAATATTTATCATTAGGCTATGCCTGTGTACACTTATAACCTTATTTAAACTGCAGTAGAACCGAAATTGCAGCTTGCAAACCTCAATAACCAAGAAATGACGTCATTGTTTACTTACTTTATTAGAAATATTTCTCTAGGCTACCTAATATCTATCATCTTTCGTGGCTTTTTGCCTTCTGCAGATTGCATTTGACAAATTAGGGGAGAGTTGCCCTAAATGGAACACTTAAGCAAAAGTGCTTCTAATTCATATTATTATTAAGTTTTTTTCATCTAAAAGGTACCATAAGGAACCTTTACTATTAATGCAATAATCCACACCAAACATCTGGCATTAAGTAGTGGTCAACCTGTGATATAAGTGAAAATATGTGACCACTGAAAATTCCATTCAAGGCAACAAGTTGCCTTTATGTTGGGAGAGTAAAGGCGGCTGGGCGTTATGCAAACCACACAATCGCTTCATATGCCTAGGTTATAGAAACATATGATTGCTACACTTCATCTGCCCCGATGGCCCTTTAGGGCTAATGGAACTTTACTTTTTTACATTCTCCTGCGCCCGAGCTCTGTGTTATTCTGTATGTTTCTTCAATATTGTTTTTGTGAGGCAAAGTATAAGTGACACATTTTGCAAATTCGATCATGTAAGCTTGTCTGCAAAGATGGACAATAAAGATCATATGGTTGCACTTTAAAAACTCATGTTGATCTTGGCATAATGTCATCAAATTTGAAAGTTTGTGCCACGAACAATGAAGGAAATTTATGAGCATCTGCATCTGCTCTTTCTGAAGCTCTGAGTTCATCAGTTGTTTGGCTGATTGGGATTGGATTTGGAGGAGGAAATAATCTCGAAGGTAAAACGTTGAAAAATGAGCTTCGTACTTTGTCGCAACATTTTATGTCCTGACATTTCAAAATTTGAGTGAAGTATTGGCTGGTGCAAATATGATGGTCAAACCATGCCATATCCTTCGACATCAGTCCGGCTGCATCCAATTCAGATTTCTCAGGGTTGATATATTTTGCAACAATTGGAAATTGGTCAGCAATCACATGCCATGCGACCAATATTTCAGCTAAAGTTTCACCTGCAAACTTGAAGTTTGTTCTTTCCAAATCCTCATTTATGCGAATCAAAGTGACTGCCATAATGTTCATTTGGCAATATGCAGGCCCGTAGCGTGCGGGGGGGGGCAGGAGGGCCGGACCCACCTGCGTTTTGTCTGGCACTCTCTGCTTATTTGTTCTACTTTGTAAAATGTATTACCTGCCCCCACCACGATATGGCCTGGCCCCTGCTGTAGAATTTTCACGCTACGGGGATGGCAATATGACACCAGACAGTTCTCTGCTAAATGGAGCCATTCGACGTTCCACGCGATTATAAGCATTTCTTCCTGGTTGCACTGGTTGCAAGGAATAAGGCATCAAGATTATTTTAACGATGTGATGGATTGCACCTTCATTTACTTTTTGTATTATAATACAAATTTAATTTTTTTTATCAGTGATATAACTATGCAGAAGACAACAAAGAAATAATAACACCTCCGGTAAGGCTACACATAAAACAAGGCTTCGCAACAGTATATTAGCGCTCCTAACTAGCATGAGGAATTGTGAACAACACATTGAAAAGATATGCATTTCATGCTATTTTGACATAAAACTAATTCTAGTGTTTCACAAAATTGTTTGAAAATTATTTTCAAAACTGTTAAGTTTTACTAAAAAATAAAAATTTAAATTAGAAAGAAAATAAAAAAATATATTTAAAAAATGTGACGTCACACTTTCTTATACCCCCCCTCCCCCCTGTCACAAACTGTCACACTTTCTTATACCCCCCCCCCCCTTTGGAGCGTGACGTACTTTATGGACGGCCCCTAAGTGAGTGACTATATCAACTTCAACGACATCATCAGTGGGTTAATGTTCTGGCAAGGAGTCTATGGATGTTCTTTTGACATTTACTTAGAAAATTAACTTCCCATGTCCTGTATTGCTTTTTTGTAGTGATGTAACCAGTGATATTTTAGTTTTGAAATTCGTTTTAGTTTGTATAAGTTTTGGCTTCAATCATTTTTATTTTTATATTATTACAGCTTTTCACAGTGCAAATATTTCATTTTTTTATAAGTTTTTAGAGCAATTATTTCGGTTTCAGTTTATTTTTTGCTATCATTTCAGTTTCAGTTTTATCACTTACGAGCGATACATTATACAAGTACTGTTCACATTAAAAGTCACAATTTTATTTTGAAAACTCTTTAAAATTTACTGTTATATTGTGATATTGTCATTCAAAATCCATTCTCCTCCAAGAATTAAGACTGAACGCATTTCGAGCGATTTACGCATTCTATTGCAGTAAACAGTCCACAGACAGAAAATACACGTTCTACGAAGGCTTGGGACGATGGCGCCGACAGTAAATCTTCGGCAAGACCAATAAAAGTGATATACTGTTTACGATGGTCGTTCCAGAATTCCATAGGGTCACTGGTACAACTGCCATTGAGACGCTTTATCTCATCGATGTGAGTTGGTTTTTCAAATCAGCGTTGTTGTCTACAGTCTCTGAAGAGATGATAGCCTGGTGTAGTCGTACTGCTGCAAATCTGAATTGCTGTAAACCAGTTGTACATCAGAGACTGCAGATGAGTCACGACTGCTTGGACCATCATGAGATCTAGAACACTGACACAAACAAAATGTATCTTACTTTAATACATGAAAGGTTCTGGCAATGAACCAATCAACTTAAGACTTGAATTGTTTATAGAATATATTACCACTTTTTTGGAATTTTCCATTTTTGAATATATTTTGTAAACATATCATTTCAAAATCACTATAGGAGATCGAGTTCATAATTTTATGAGACAAAGAACATATCTCATATCTACCAACTGGAGTTACTGGAAAACAGGATCAACCAAAGGAGCGCATGATATGTTACATATTAAAGGAATTTCAAACAATATTGATAAACAGATAATACTGAACTAACCTCGTCTATAATGAATTTATTTGCTGCTAGGAACAGTGATGACACATTTTCTGTGAACAGAACTGGTGCAACAGTCGGGTCAAGCAGACAACAAGCCGCAGGCTGTGGATTAAAGTCTAGTGTACCAGGGAAGAGAAAGCAACAGAAGCGTTCTGTGAAGTCACTGAGCATAGTCTTAGCAATGGTTCGATTTTGAGTAAATAATTGCAAATGGCATTGTAAGTCAAACAAAGCAGGCACTGCATAAGAAAGAGATTTGGAGTCTGTCTGCAATATGTTTGTCTGATTATCAAATGGCTTCGTGAAGCCTCTCCCATTCCATAGCCTGCAGTGAATTGTAAGTGACGCGTTCACTTCTATTCTCAATTCCAGCAGTCGCTTGACCATATTGAATGTACTGTTTCATCGTGTTGCATTATCACCAAAGACTGTTTTCCCACACTTTTGGTGCAGTCCTTCCATAGCCTTTCCCAACTTCCTGATTTTCGAAACTAAATGTCATAATGTTTATACGCTCTTTTTATGACCAGCTGTAAAGAATGAGTTATGCACTTCATCTTCTGTACAAAACTGTCTCGGGTGATTCGAACGACTCATCCTCCTCCTCATTTCCTTCTTGTTCCATCTCACCATCTGAATCTTCATTATCATCTGACAATAGCTTGTCATAATCATATGTGGTTGTATTCTTAACTGCATTTTCAGCCATAAGCTTGATAGCTTTAATCATATTGGGGCCATTATCTGAAACAACCATCATAACCTGATCGGAGCCGATTCCCCATTCAGACAAACAAGATTCGATGCATTCAGCTATGGAAGAACCAGTATGAGGATGAGGGAGTTGAGCAATGTTAAGAACAATGTGCTGTGCCTTGCAAGGTTTAGACAGGACATCAAAAAAGCAAGTAGAAAGACCAAGAAAAGAGCTAGCAAGATTCTTCTTAGACCATCCATCAACACATATTGTGACCCTGTGAGCAGCTGCAACATGTGACTTGATAGCAGACTTCGCAAATTCACTTCTCTCATACAATATCTGATTCAGCTTGGCAGAACCTGTACAAAGTAATCATACATACCAAAATTTTTTTAAACATTCTACTAAATACTACAAAATATTTACGACTACTTAACTGTAGCCAAATCCTCAGTCATAAGTAAATAATGTATTTTCGTATTATTTAGTTAAGTAGCAACATAAAAATTACCAGGCATTTTAAACTTTGGATCCATCTTTGCCAGCATTGCGAGGAATGACGGATTGTCCACACGAGTTACTGGATCATATGTGTCTATGAACATCTGTACCAGGGCAGCCAGACACTCCAACCCTAGTGACGCCACTGACTACGACTAATGCAGTTTTGTAGTGTTTGTTGCACTGTACAGCCTGAGCTTCCATGTGTATCTGTCAAATATAACGGCATATAAATATATAATAAAATTCAGCTGTAAAAATGTATAATTCTATGGTTGTACGTAAAATCCAACCCGGCCCGGCATTCTTAAATAATCTAAAGCTGATCAAATGTAACATTATGAGAGCTATACAGAAGCTATATATTCACGGTCTCATCAATATCAATAGCACTTTGCATATTGCCCAATTAAATGAATAAAATTATTGTAACACTTGTAGTGACAGAGCAAGTGCACAGGATGATCATGTTCATATACAGTGGGTATTCGGTTAACGAGCTGTTCGGACAGCGAACAAATCGGACAACGAACACTTTCAGGAAAGATTTTTGTGTTCAGACAACGAACAAAATTCGGATAACGAAAAAAAATTAATTCTAACGAAAACGTCTCGGCTCTCGGAACACCCGACATCAGTCCTCAATTTGTCCAGAAAATGGATGTGCCCGTGCGCTGACACGTCATCATTCACACTACGTAGCAGTGAGGCAGCACCATACGACGCGTAGGGTAGTGTGTGACGACACTTTGTCAATAGTGTACCATACATGTGTAGTTGGTTTGTGTCCTTGTGGTTTTTGTATGTGCTTCTCTAAACGCCTTATAAAAAAACCCTGACAATGTGAAAATATTATGGGACCTGAAAGAGTGGAGTGTCAAGAACTGTGCTCACCATAAAAACCAAACAAGAGATTATAACTAAAGTAGAGAGTGGACAAATAATGACTGATGTTACCAGGCAGTACGGCTTGAGCAGGTTCACAGTAGGCACAACCCTAGCTAAAAAAAAGATATCATCAAGAAGACTAAAGCCGCTAAAGGAGTAACGAAAACTACATTTGAGAAGCAAAAGAAGTGTCATCCATGATAAACTCGCAAGTTTGCTTTTAGTTTGGATAAATGAACGGGGGGTGAAAAAAAATGTAACTAAAATGGCCATCATTCAAGAGAAGACTGGATACATTTTTGAGAAATTGAAAGAACAAATTCCAGGCTCGTCCTCCAAAAATCTAGAATTCAAGGCTACCGCTGGCTGGATTACAAAATTTAAGAGGAGATCTAGCATTAAACAAGCTGATGTCAATAAGGTTGCTGATCTCGACCAACGACATTGCTATCAATCATTTCCTGAAAGTCCTGAAGGAGAGAGAAAAACAACCGACATTGAACATGTTTTTTAACGTCCAAAGAAAGGAAAAGAACTGATTAATAAGCAAGACCATATATATGTATCATATTTGTAATAAATAAACTTACTAAGAAATTATTCTTGTGAATGACATTTTTTTAAAATTTAATTTTTAGGATCTCCAGAACGAATTAATCGAATTTCCATTAACATATATGGTAAATCGATGATCGGTTAACGAACGATTCGGATAGCGAACATAATTGTGGAACGAATTAAGTTCGTTAACCGAATACCCACTGTACATGATTATGACCTTACCTTCAGCGAGTTTTTCGGCTGTTGTGGTCTCGCTGTATGTTTCCGCATGGTGATGCTGAATGTGCGATTTTAAATTTGTTGTGTTCTTGCCGGCGACCCGAAAATTGCAAACTCGGTCACCCACTTTCACCAAACAAATACTTTTGTTGTCCACCGAATCAAAACAAAAATATCTGTGAACTACACTTTCGCGTTTCCTTCCAGAAAATTGTTTAATAAGACTTTTCATTTAATATGACTTGCACAATAATTATTATTTCACATAAACAATGGCTGGCGGAAAAGAATATTAGTAGACTATAGTGGACTTCGTTATACCTCACGTCCACTCTCTACGCTTGCCTCAGCCCCATTCTTCTCCTCTATTTCCAAATCTGATTTTATATCATTGGGCCCTCTTAATCTGTTCCCTACTTCCCCACATAAATCAGACAAACTCAGGTGGGGGGGTGCTATAAGTTACATTTCATTCCTGGAACAGAAAAGGTATCAGATTAAATGGTAAGGCACATACACTCTGGTATCCGGACGCAATACCAGTGCAATTAACTCAGGAATGGGAAAAAAGATGGGATGCGGGGGGGGGGGGGACAGGATGGGGGACAGGTATGTGCGTTTTCACTACATTCCTCGTCACGGGATATTGGTTTGATCCGTGCTATACATTGTATTAGGACAAGTGGTGGGGGTTGATATTATACAGTCCGTGGCAGTCCGGTGATTTATCTGTTTCTCGGAATGTTAGTTGACTCTCTCTAACCCATGTGCGTGACAGTCCGGTGATTTATCTGTTTCTCAGAATGTTAGTTGACTCTCTCTAACCAATGTGTGAGAAGCCTGTTCTCCACAATTTCGTATTATTTTCGTTTCTTGCACAAACATTTTCATTTTTATCAGTTTTTACACCCAACATTTTTATTTTTATCAGTTTCTACACCCAACATTTTTATTTTATATTATATTCCATTTTCTATCATTACTCGTTTTCGTAAAACAGGAAACAATCATTTTTGTTTTCGTTATGTAAATATCACTGGATGTAACCAACGTGACAGTTTATCGTTTTCGATATGTAAGTGTATTTCACCAGATGAACCTGTGATAAATCGACAGGAAAATTTAAAAATCAAGTTTTTCTTTGCGGTTTTGGATACAGCTATACGGTCTGTTGCAGAAGGGTTTCATCAGATGGATGATCACAATTCTAATTTTGGATTTCTGTATAACATCAATAGTCTTTCAAAAGAATTGCAAAAGAATTTACTGAAAAAATGCCAAAATTTGAGCGAGTATTAACACGTGGAAATTGCAAAGATATCGATGCTATACAACTCTGTGATGAACTTATCTGTATTTCCCATCAGTCGGAAGGAGAAGGAATAACTACTCCATATCAGCTCCTGTAATATTTCTGCAAAACTAGATTATGTGAACTTTTTCCAAATTTGACTGTTGTATTGAGAATTTCGCTGATACTTCCAGTAACTGTTGCATCAGGAGAACGCAGTTTTTCAAAACTTAAAATCATAAAATATTATCTGAGAACGACGATGACTCAGACTCGTTTGGTTAGTCTTTCAATTTTGTCGATTGAAAAAGAAATTTCAGCAGTTGACCTCGAATTAGTTCTTCAAGAATTTGCAGAAGCAAATGCACGACGAGTTAAATTATAAAATATAAACTAAAGAATACACAAAGTGACAAAGAACTTGGAGTTGGACTCATTTTTACTAGGCTACGCATGCACCTATATCATATGATAGTGCATGACTGCATGAACTAAATTTTAGCATTTATTTGTCATATCATACTACAGGCACTGTATAGATATACTTCTTATTTTTTTAAATGCTACAATTAATTCTAAATTTTATTAGTTTTATTACATTAACAGTTATTTAACAAAATTATTAAATTATTAGATGAAATTGGTTTCATTTGAGTTTCCTCTTCATTCTCTCAATTTTCATATGAATTATCTGAGGCCCAGAAGCATCTGTTGCAAAATTCGTATCTTAATTTTTATGTCTTCCCTTTAAATATGGCTCTCGGTGTCTGTACTGGTTTTCAATTTCTCAATCTTTACTGTTTATACAGAAGGGGCGGGCGTCCTAATAGATGACTGCCTAGGGCGCCAAATTGCGTGGGGACGGCTCTGTATAGAGGTTAGATGTAGATAGTATCAGATGGTGCTGACAGGCTTAGAGGTTAGATGTAGACAGTAGGGAGCGACCGATAATCGGATCGGTATCGGTATCGGACCGATATTGGTACTATAAGTTAACTATCGGACCGGCCGTTTTTTGGCTATCGATACATTTTTTTTCACAAATCTAGTAAGTCTAAACTGGTTTTGGTTTACAGAGTTTAAGTTTACTTACAGACTTCCAGTTAACTGTTCACCTGAGTGAAGTGATTTACTGATATAATTAAGTGTTTTTAATTTTTCTAACTTTTTTTAAAAATCTGCTACAAGGAAATTCAGTAAAAATTACAAAGGTTAACGAAGAAAATTATTTTAATTTCATCACAACTTTCACAAGTTAGTGAAGTTACAATTAACAATTAATACATTTTTACTTTTTTAGTTTGACATTAATTATTTACAACTTTATCTTACTTTTCTGTTTGTGTACACGTATAAAGTAAAAACAACAAATTGTTTGTAATAAGTTTAATTTTAAACAATAAACATGCAGATTTCTGAGATTATGCAGGCATGGTTTGTGTTTCTGACTTTCAGTCTTCCGGTCTGTCTTTTCAATTCTTTTGTTCTTCTAATCTTCTTTATATGCAAGACACCCTTTCATTAATAGCAAAATATCGGTATCGGTATAGGCAAAAATGCTGGGGGAAAATATCGGTATCGGACTATCGGTAAAAAGGCATATCGGTCGCTCCCTAGTAGACAGTTCAGTGTCTTTCTTCCTCCCTATTCTACAGTTAAATATAGTTGACTTGTTAACAGTTTTGGAAGATCTATCTATTCAGTAATTGTAGTCTAAAAACCAGTATATGAGCCTAGTTAGTCTACTCTTGAGATATGTGTATTTGTATTAAAGTATTTTATGTTGTGAGCTGCACATTATTATTTGTCACACAAAATCATAGCTATGTCCGATTTGGCGAGCCAGATCAGAACATTATAGATATATACTAATATAGCGCATAATTTTGGGGGCTCCCCTCAAGCTGGAGCCCGGCGGGACTTTCGATTTTGGACCCCCCCCCCATCAGAAAGCTAACACTCGTCAACTCCACTCGTTAATTCGTCTCCGTCAGTATTTGGTTCAATTCTCGGATATAAATGCTTCCCCACCCCCTCTTTTTTCGTTTCTTAATCTTATTATTATTTAGTAAATTTGAAATATGTAGGCTACTCTGAATTTTTGAACCAAAAGGATACATTCTGATAAAAAAAATGTCTCTCAGAGGAATCGAACCTCTGGATATAAGCATAAAAATGAGTCATGGCCAAGCGGCTAACCCAGTGCCGGCCTTAGACATTTTTGTGATATAGGCAAGCAGGGGCGCCGAGAGCTAACACGGGCCCCAGGGCAGGACATCATTGCGGGCCCCTTAATAAACAATGAATCGTGAAAAAATTGACATGGTCGGGGCGGCCGGGCACCCTTATAGATGCGGGCCCCCTGGCAATGACCCCGCCTGCCCCCCCCCTCTCGGATTGCCTGTAGGCAAGGACAAAAATGCCGCCCTTTTTAGTTTCATTTTCTAAGAAAACTCTATAAATGCTATTTATTTTGAAGTAAGTCCAAATTATGAAAATAAAAATATGATGTCTTTATAGTTTTATTACTGGTCTTCATTCTTCATAACAATTTGTTTAAATTTGGCAACTTTATAAAAGTTAAAGAGTTTTAAGTATACGTAGTGTGTTTTAGGATTTTTTTTGCTAGGTTAAAAAAGTAATGAAAAATAAAAAAAATGAAATGTTATGTTTATTAAGCATTAAAACGATTGAAAAGAATTCAAGAAAAATATGCTTTTCTAGCTTTTGCAGAGGCAAACTCTTCAATTACTTCAGTCAGATCCAAATCTTCTGCAATCGTTTTCTCTATAGATATTGTAGCAAAACCAACAAAACGATGCTGGGACATGGTAAAACGAAGATATGTTTTATGAGTTTGAGCTTTGAAAAGTTTCTCTCTCTGCATACGCCACAGTTATCGGGAGTGTAAGCGAAATTCGCAATGCCACGTACGCATTCGGAAAAAGAGCAACCAAGCCCATTCCACATAGATAGTATAATATATCTCTAGGGTTTGATTTGTCTGTAATTCTTCGTGATAAAGCAAATAATTCATCGCACAGTTCTATTGAATTAATGTCTGCTGAATCTTCGTTTTCAGATGTTAAAGCTAATTGAAGGTCCATGCAATCTTTGAAAACCTCTCTTTTATCATATTTCTCAAGTTTTTTAATGACATACGAAAAATCCAAATAAATCGCTATGAGATGTTAACTGCATAAATCGATCATTAACTGATTGAATTGCAGTATCCAATATCTGGTTAAAAAAATTTACTCTGAAATTCATTTCTGGCTCAAGAATCGGATCGTGTGAAACTTCATAGTCAAATTGTCTCTTTCTTAGTCGAGATCTTATATGTATTTCCGTAGGGAAATTGTACTCAATACTAAATTCTTCAGCCAATGATTTAGCTGTTGTAATTGCTTTGGCAAAACCTTCATCTGTAATTCTGGAGCATAGTTTTAGTTGCATTCAACTGTTGAATTGATTTCTTTAAATCAAGATCTTTTTCTTGAAATGTTTGACTAGATATATTGATCTCAAATAAAACATCATACCAAATCACTAATGAACAAATAAACTTGAAATCGAGTATTATTTGTGCAATTCCGTTAGCTTCTGCACGGGACTGGGTTCCACGTGGTCCAGAAAGTGAAATGTCATCAGCAATTGAAACGAGTGCATTGTAAATTTCAACTGTTTGGTATCGAATTACCTTCACAGCATTAACTTGACTTTCCCAGCGTGATGCGCATAACTTTTTAACAGTTAAACCTGCTGCCTCTTTGTTTTTGACATATTCTAACAATACATTCAAGTGATGTGTTGATGCAGAAAAAAGGTGTATATATTTTGAATTACCTCAAAAAACCGTACTGCTTCCAAACAACAGTTTACGGCATCATTCACCACCAAATGCACATTGCATGGGACATACAAGGCTATTCGATTTAGCTCTATAAATATTGCTTCGACACCATTATGTATTCCCCACATGTTCGCTGCGTTATCGTTAGCATTGTCCCCTCTTATCATATAGACAAATGCCCGAATATGACAGTTCTTTTAAGTAAAATTTCCACCATACTTGCACCTGTAGATTTTTCAAGTTCTACGAATACAATGAAGTGTTCATTGATAGAAACTTCTGAAGGTTTGTCATTTGTCGATTCATTTGCTGTAGCAAATCTAACAATCATTGTCATCTGTTCTTTGTGACTGACGTCTGGTGTGCAAGCCAAAACTATAGCGTAATATTTTGCATTTGCATCATTTATCATTTTCTGTTTTACCTTCTTACTCAACAGTTGAATGATCTCATTCTGAATATTTTTTCCTAAATAATGGTCATGAATTTCATCTGATTTTAAACGTTTTATATGTTCTTTCATTACCGGATCAAAGTCTGCAATAACTTTAACAAATTTCAAAAAGTTTCCATTATGAAGTGTAGACCTATATAACCGATCAGACTGCCCTCTCAGGGGTACATTTTGAACTTCATGTACTCTGACCAAAGATATTATTCTTTCTAATACATCCTTCCAGTGTTTCGCTTCACGATTTATAAGGCGCTGATTCACGTCATCAATAGTTTTATTATTTGTTATCCTCATTTTTAGTTCTTTCCAATCATGATAACTGGATAAATGATCTGGAGATTTTTCATGATGCTGCAATATACTTGACATATTTTTCCAGTCACAACTGCCATGTGTTGCTAAGGCAGATTTACTCCTGTTATATATTCTGCAACAAAAAACAATATACATTATCTACTGGCGTAGAATACATCAACCATTTCCTTTTTAAAGTTTCTCCGTTAGCCAGTTTGCGTGTATAGATGTAATTAGAAAATTGCCTCCCACTTTCATCTTTTGGATAACCAGACTCAATTTGATCTGCTTTGGATCATGCTGAATAAGAAAACAACGAATATTATCACTTATATCTGTCCATTTAGCAGGATCATCCATTATATCTGGATCTAATTTTGTTAAATGCAAAATAAGAAAATAATTTTGAAAATAGTGATGTCATAATATTGATATCCCACATCCATCGCATCGGCATCCGTCCGTCTCGAGAGACGATGGTGTAGCTAAGTTGAGTCTACAAAACACCGCCGGGAATAGCTGTGCAGTCCGACTCGGGAGTGGCAATCCCTGCCGCACTTGTCACACTTGAAAATAGTTGGTTGTTGTAGTTGTTGTTGTAGCTGTTCTTTTTTCCGCTTCCGTCTTGTTCTTTTCAGGGCAGCATTATCCTGTCGCTCAGCCTCTGCGCGCAATGAACCCTGTCGGACAGCGAGCCTCCAGGACTGGCGGTCGGCTGCTTGGCTCTCCCAGGAGTTGGGGTTAATGGAGCACTCTTTCATATCCTTTTTGCAGGTGTCTTTGTAGCGCATTTTAGGTCGCCCTGTTTTCCTCTGGCCGGTAACTAGCTCGCCATAGAGTAGGTCCTTCGGGATGCGGCCTGCGTCCATTCTTTTGTCATGACCGAGCCATCTGAGGCGTCTCTCGCTGAGAACTGCAAACAAGCTGCTCATGTTGGCCCTCTCCAGCACCCCAGTGTTGGGGATCTTGTCTTGCCACTTTATCTGCAGTATACGTCGCAGGCACCTCATGTGGAAATTGTTTAGCTTCCTTTCGTGCCTCGCGTAAGTGGTCCACGTCTCGCATCCATAGAGGAGGGTACTAAGTATGCAGGCCTGGTAGACGCGCAATCTGGTATTTTCGGTGAGGCTGGGGTTTTCCCGCACACGTTGCTTTAGTCTCGCCATGACTGTGGCTGCCCTAGCGATTCTGCAATCGATCTCCGGGTCTATGGATAGCGAGCTGGAGATGGTGGACCCGAGGTAAGTGAAGTTCTCGACGACCTCTAGGGTGTGCCCATCGATGTCAATGCTTGGGGGTGTATCTGTACCCTGTGCCATGACATTCGTCTTTTTCAGGCTGATAGTCAGTCCAAACTCCTTACATGCATGGGAGAGGCGGGTGACAAGCTGCTGCAGTCCGTCTTCAGTGTGTGATGTCAAGGCTGCGTCATCAGCAAAGAGCAGCTCGCGGATTAGGACCTTTGTGACTTTGGTCTTTGCACGGAGGCGGGCTATGTTATAAAGCTTGCCATCGGACCTTGTATGGATGTAAACACCCTCGCTGCAATCCTTGAAGGCGTATTGGAGGAGCATGGAAAAGAAAATGCCGAAGAGTGTAGGTGCAAGGACGCAGCCCTGTTTTACTCCGCTGCTGACTGGGAAGGCCTCAGAGATTGCGCCGTTGTAGCAAACCGTGCTATGCATGTTGTCGTGGAAGGACATGACCACTGCAAGCAGGTGTGGGGGGGGGGGGGGCAGCCAATCTTTTGAAGCAAGCTGAAGAGTCCGCTTCGACTTACTAGATCAAACGCCTTTGTGAGGTCGACGAAAGCGATGTAGAGTGGCACCTGCTGTTCCTGACACTTCTCTTGAAGTTGACGTAGTGAGAAGATCACGTCCACTGTTGATCGGCCAGCCCTGAAGCCACACTGTGACTCTGGGTAGACTCGGGAGGCGAGGGCCTGCAGGCGGTTTAGAGCGACGCGGGCGAAAGCTTTGCCGACGATGCTGAGGAGGGAGATGCCCCGATAGTTATTACAGTCGCTCCGGTCCCCTTTGTTCTTGTATAGTGTGATAATTTTGGCATCCCTCATGTCTTGGGGGATATAGCCCTGTTCCCAGCATCGACTTAGGAGGTCGTGCAATGGCTTTAGCAGTGTTGGTTTTCCGCTCTTCAGAACTTCTGGTGGGATTCCATCGCTACCGGGTGCCTTTCCGTTTGCAAGGCAGTCGATGGCTTTGCTTAGTTCATCTACGGTGGGTGTGGTGTCTAGCTCCTCCATGACAGGCAGATCTGGGATAGCGCAAGAGCGGCATCAGTCACAGTGTTCTGGGTTGCGTATAGCTCCAGGTAGTGTTCGGTCCACCTCTGCATCTGTTTTTCCTGGTCCTTGATGACCTCTCCTGTTTTGGATATAAGGGGGGCGGTTTTGGAGGGAGTTGGGCCTATTGCCTTTTTGATGCCCTCGTACATCCCTCTTGCGTTTCCTGTATCGGCAGCTGCCTGGATGCTGCTACAGAGGTTCAACCAGTAGGAGTTGGCGCATCTGCGGGCGGTCTGCTGGGCTTTGCTCCTGGCATAATATTGATATAATAAATTAAGATAGAGCGTTAATTCACGTGACTTATTTGTTGTCGCCACTCTAATCAATTCTGTGCTCTTATTTAATTCTACACTTTCTCAAATTCATTTATTTTATTTTTAATTTCTATATTTTTTATTTTATTTTATTTTGCTGGAATTTGCCGCTCCTTGAAATAATGCCGCTCTAGGCAGCTGCCTATATCGCCTATACCTAAAGCCGGCACTGGGCTAACCCATTCTACCAGAATGCCACACAAACTAATCTACAATTTTAATGTACTATTAAAAAAAAAATGTGCTCGGTTATGCTTTCACTTTCTTTTGACCTAGTTTTAGGTCTATATTCTTAGTTGTAATTTAAAATAATTAAAAAAAAATTATAAAAGCTGAGAACTTAATTAATATTAATTTGTATAGAAATTTGCAGAATTTCTTTTTTTTTTTTAACATTATATCGCTAAGAATACGAAGTCCCGAAAGTCGCGCATGAGCACATCTATTTTCGGTCCCCGGAAAAAAATACGGAGTCCTTTTGTCGGTCCCGTAGCCACTGCGTATAAATAATATCACTTTTACAACGTTGTTCTTAACTTCACTTTGTGTCTGTGTGTGTGTTTGTCCGCGGAATTTCGCAATTCAATTTTAGACCACTTTCCGATAAGCTATAGCTCTGATACTTTCAATATAACTCAGAACCCGATGACAATGCAATATTCTTACTATTTAATTATGATTTGATGAGTTTCTTAATAAATAAAATTAAATATGTATGGCGAATAGGTCACAGCCTAGTCTAAATCAAGGGAAATTACTGATGCTAAATATAGTACACAGTAACGCAATTAGGCACCAATTTTAGACCACTTTCCGAAAAACTATAGCTCTGATACTTTCAATATAGCTTAGAACCTGATAACAGTGCAATGTTCTTACTATTTCATTATGATTTGATGAGTTTCTTAAGTATTTTTCGATAAACATGATACTCGAATACGTTTCACTATTTTATTTGAATTTCTGCGCATGAATACATGTGACGATACATGTGACGTCAGTGCTCTCCAGTATGTTCGAGGAGAACCATATAGTTTAATCGGGTCTGTCTTACAGGCACACCAACATTTTCTAACTCTTCGTATTATATTTCGGAGAGTATCACAAAATACTTTGGCATGATATTTAGTGAACTCTCCTTCCTGGTCTGAGAGACATACCATGATCCACGGGGGATGGATCATAGGGGATCTCTAGTCAGGAAAAAAAACCATTACTTGCGAGGGTGGTGGTACTGTGGTCAGTGAGGACTATCCGAGACCGCAGTATTCACAGCTGGCGGTGGTGACGGATGTGGTCGGCACACAACACCCTTCCACTCCGTCCCACTCAAGCACACCTGCGCAGCCTGCCATTTCGGGCTGAGGGTACAGGCACACTACACCCTCCCCTCTGTCCGAGTGGCAGGAAAAACCCCTTTCCTTGCCATTCTGGTCGATCGGCAGCACACACACCCTGCTCGTCTGGCCAGTTTGGGTAAGGATTAAAACCCATCTTTCTGCCGTCCCTGCAGATGATAGCGGGCACACTCACCCCGCCGCTCTGTAGGGACGGCAGACGTGCATCAGCGCCGCCAACAGTGCTGGTGTGGTAGGCACACTACACCCTACCATGCTGGCAATGGCGGCGTTAAAAAAATTAAAAAAAAAAATTAAAAAAAAAAAAAAAGTACTATATAAAAAATAAATAAAAAAAAGTATTAATTGAAAAAAAAATATTTAACTAAAAAGTAGAAAATAAAAATTACATTATAAAAAAATATTTTATAAAAAACAAAGTTTTTCTTGCGTACTAAAAAGCAGAAAATAATTAATTTCTGAATAAATTGGTAACATGGTAATAGTAAATTAGTAATAGACTTTATTAAGTTTATAAGAGCTTCTGATTTTTATAAAAACGAAAAACGTTGGGCGCATGTTATACAACACTAGAATTAATTTTACATACCCATATGCATTTTGTTATCTAGACTCTAGACTAGGTTCTAATAAATGATCTGCAATATCGTGATATTTCGAAAACCTTCTGTAATAATTCTTTTGGGATTTAATTGTTAACATTTGATGATTCTAATACTGTAATACAAACATTCACATAATATAAGATTCATGCACCCAACGTTTTTCGTTTTTATAAAAATCAGAAGCTCTTATTAAGTCTATTACCATTACCATGTTACCAATTTATTCAGAAATTTTCTGCTTTTTAGCACGCAAGAAAAACGTTGTTTTTATAAAATATTTTTTTATAATGTAATTTTTATTCATGTTAATGTTAGCCTACTTTTTTTCCTTTTTATAATTTCAAGACTATTCTAGTCACTTCAAAATCAAAGTTAGTCTTGTAGAACTTTTAATCTAAGAAAAGTCGGTCCTTCTAATTAAATGATTTAAATAATATCTTAAAAGTAAATAAGGTAGGTGATAATGAAACATGTTTTTAGATTTTCATCTTTTTTAGGCATTATCATTATGATTTGTCAGTGGAATTATTTTACTTTTTTTTACTGAATTGACTGAATAAATCCAACCCAACAAATAAGCATAGTCGACTATATCAGCCTTAAGTTTGTGCAGTAAGGGTTAATTTTTGAGCGTTTTTGTATTATCTGCTAATTCTAATATATACAAAAAGGAATATAATATTGACAAAAAAATTGTAAGAATCATTAGAATCTGGGTTTTTCAAAATATCGGAAGTACCATTGGAAATACATATGCACCGGTTGTTTACATAAAAAAGACATAACTATTTTTCGACCTTTGTCTCGCAATCTGTTAGTAGCACACATTTTTTAAAATTATGAGTTCAAGCTGTTACATTTCTATTCTGTAAGACACTTCCGTCTTGTTAAACAGTTTTATTCATTCTTACTTTTACAGACATATAATTATCGCACAGGCTCCACGTACGTCAAGACGTACGATGTATTTTTTTTTTACCTCGTACGTCAACAGAATGAACTCTTATGATGTAAAGTTATAAATGCAGTTTATATTATGATATTATCGGCGATCGTTTTAACACATTTAAAGAGTAAACAGAACGAATGAGAACTCTTATTTACTGCAGACGTTGATGACGTCATTTACTGTTAAAAATCGGAGATATTTTTTTTTTTCGGGGACCATAAATAGATATTGCTCCACACCCTAACCCTATCCCTAACTCTAATCCTATCCCTGACCCTAATCATATCCCTAACCCTAATCCTGAAAAAAAATCGGGAAAAAAAATTTATGATTTATTAAAAAATGATCATCAATAGATATTGCTCCACACCCTAACCCTATCCCTAACCCCCTATCCCTGATCCTGAAAAATAAAATCTGAACAAAAAAATTTATGTCTCTATTAGGAATTGAACCTACACATAGCTAGCCAAACTGGGTCTCAGCCAAGCGAACAACCTACATCACTAGCGCGCCACACAAACTAACCTCTCATTTTAATGTATAATTGGAAAAAAATGCGAAAAGAAAATAACTTCAAATCATAAGAGTTCATTCTGTTGACGTACGAGGTAAAAAAAAAATATATCGTACGTCATATGACGTACGTGGAGCCTTTGCGGTTTTTTTTTCCGGCTTACGTCAATAGATGTTTCTCCACACCCTAACACTGTCCCTAACCCTAACCTTATCCCTAACCCTAACCCTTTTTGTTTACGCAGTGGCAGCGGTAACATCAAGACGTAATTCGTATTTTTTTTTTCCGGCTTACGTCAATAGATATAATAATAGAAGGCGCTTGACGTAAGCATAGCCACTTCGTATAATTATCGCAGTGGCTACGGTTGTAACTTTGCTTGTGTGTCCTGCTGGCACAATGGTTAAGCCGTTTGGACGTGACTCGCTTTTTATGCTGACTATTTTCAGGTTCTATTCCTCTCAGAAACAACTTTTTTTATTGTGTTTTTATTTTTTTTTCAGAATGTATCCTTTTAGTTGTTTTAATGAAAAGTAACTAATTATATCTCTTTGACATTTTTTAAAATTGAAATAATGTATCCTTTAGGATGTTGTAAGAAAAAGAAATAACAACAAATTAGGTTTTTTTAACTATTTCATAACTTTAAAAAAAAAAAAAAAATTTTTTTTTGAAAATCTGTATCAAAGTAGAAAGGCACTTGTTACGGGACCGACCGTTCGGTTTCCGTATTTTTTTTACCCGGGTACCAGCCGTAGATAATATTGCTCCACACCCTAACCCTATCCCTAACCCTAATCCTGAAAAAAAAATTCTGAAAAAAAAATAAAATTTATATATGTCATGTTCCTTATACCCTAATATAATGGTCACGGTCGGTCCCGTAACAAGTGCGAAGTAGAAAACAGAGGCGTAACGGGAGAGGTGGGGGTCCAAAATCGAAAATCCAGCCGAGCTCCAGCTTGAGGAGAGCCCCCAAAATTATTTTTTACATTAAATATTAAGTACATAATCTCATGTCATGGTATCGAATGTCAAAATGCAAGACCCCCAAATCCTAGGTTCTGCAATGGCTTTACAATAGTCTATCTTCCTGCAAAGGCTTTGCAGGGTACAGCTAGTCCTAAATATTACCTAACTTTTCCTTACCATCATTTTTGCGTCACACGTTAAAAAATTTAGAGTAGCCTACATATTTCAAATTTACTAAATAATAATAAGATTAAGAAATGAAAATAGAGGGGTGCGGAAGCATTTATATCTGAGAATTGAAATAAATACTGACGGAGACGAATTAACGAGTGTTAGCTTCTGTGGAGGAGGTGTGTGTGCGATAGATACTAATTTTGCGCATAATTTTTTGTTTTATTTGTCCGACTTTATTAGGCTTGGCAGACCCGAAAAAAAGAAATAAAGAATAACTGCCATGCATGCGCACATCTTTACTCTTAGTCTTACTAGTCTTTGACATATATCCTGACAACTAAATTATATAATTCAAAGCCGTATTTATTTTTAAAAAAATATTATACAAATATCTCCGATTATTAACAGCAAAAGACTTTATTAGGCTTGGACAGACCCGAAAAAAATTAATGCCAAATATCTCCGATTATTAACAGCAAATGACGTCATCAACGTCTGCAGTAAATAAGAGTTCTCATTCATTCTGTTTACTGACGTCATCAAAGTTTGCTGGTCGTGTCCCGAAAAAAAAAATACGTAGTACGATTAGTCGTAAGTGGAGCCAGTGCATTTAACATTTTAACTAAAATGTAACTAACTTTCAGTTTAACTCTTTTTAAAAAGTTAAATAGAAAGTTTAACTTTTTTAAAAAAGTTAAGTTAAGTCTTCAGTTTAACTACATTTTTTTAGTTATAACTAAAAAAGTTTAACTAAAATATTGTAACTAAAAAATATTTCCTTTCCATTTATTGAATATTTCGGAAAATTTCAAATTATCATGTGGCCTTTTCTTATTCATAAAATTTCTTTATTTAATGTCTTTGGTTTCGCATTTCCTTCTACACTTTGTTGTTTCAATCAACTGGTGCACCACAACCACAAATGTTATGAAACAGTGGGTTTTTTCATGATGTAGATTGATTTTTACAAAGACTTGGTTGATTTCAAAATGGCCAACATACAAGTTGAAATGTATGAAGGAAAAATTAATGGTTCCATTAATTAATGTGCTTGTAAATGGTTTAGAAACACGTTTCCAAGAAGTTTTAAAATCTGATGACTATAATTTGGCAACTATGCTCCTACCAAAGTTTAAATTAAATTATCTAGATCCAAATGAGAGATTCTCATATATATATATAGATCTTTTAATAAAATAAACTGATTTAAAAATTGCATCTATTTGTTATTTAGTTGTGTAATATGTACACTAGTAGTGTTGTTTTTTTTTGTAAATATTTTATAAATAAGTCTATATATTAAAGTATTTGTGCAGTAACATTCTATAATTGATATTTGCCGTGGGTAATTAGTTTCTTTTAGAAATATAATATAATTGTATTTCCCCTTGCTCAACATTTTAAACTAATAAGAAAAAAATCACGTGGTCAAATAATGACATGATTTTTCTCTTATACCCAATATATATGTATATACAGTGGATTCCGCTTAATTGGGACACCGCTTAATTGGGACAGCCGCTTATTTGGGACAAATCTCAAAGAAACCAAACCAAGAAGCCAATAGTAAATTTGTATGTTTAATTGGGACAAAAAGCCTCTGTCCCGATGTGTCCCAATTAAGCGGAATCAACTGTATATATATAGATATTGTTTAAAATCCTGTAGTGTAACTAGTTATTAGTATTATAACTAGTAATACTAGCTGGATAACATTAACAGTGATTAACGTCAATAGCGACAATTAAATAAAAATGAAAACTAGGGCTGCTGATTAAACTGCATTAATTTGCGATTAGCACGTAAAAAAATTACGATTAAAATTTTTAATGCAACACCTAAATGCTTTAATTTGACCCAAATGCTGAAAGTTCACCAAATCGATAAATAACGGAATTGCACACAACAATTTGAAGTTAAAGTCCCTTCACTTATTAAGTAGATCTGCCACCCTCACCCTGTCCCAATCTACACACACCCTCACCCCCAGGTACGTCGACAAAAGCCCCAATTGTAATATAAAATGAAGATGTTTTGTTATATAGCCCTTCGACAAGTGAACCTCGTGCTCCCTTCCTGGTCGATATAAAAAGAAAAAGTTTCATTCACTTACTTATTATTTATTACTGTTTCCCAAGGCTAAATGTCAAACCACTGAACTTATTATTGATTATTGTTTCCCAAATAAATATTTTTGAAGAGGCCCCTTTAAAAACTTCTTTGTGTTATGAAATGTTCTACACTAAATGTTTTAAACTATCTGTAAAATGTGAGGACTTGTTGACTTTATACAAGTTACTACTTTTTTTTTTAAATAGTCTTTTTATTTTTCAGGTTTCTGTAAAACCCTGACATGACTTGGTCACATTTTCTTAGACGATTTCCAGTGACATCAGTGTTTTCAACTTTGAAATTTCATCAGAACTCACAATATAATCTATGCAAAACATGCTTCAACTCATCAATTGCGCAAAAAAAATTTTCCTCTGTGTTAGTAAGACGGAAAAATGTTAATTCAACAAGCATAGTAAACTATCAATTATTCAGTTTTCTTCCTGTTGAAAATTTGATTCCAATATATAATTGCATACTGTATAGGAAATTTCATTTTGGAACATTGAAATCAATCTATGTTTCTGGAATTAGATTGGCTTCAGCATCTGGTAAACAACAGGCTAATTCAAATAAAACTGGCTTGATTTATATAGTCGCAATATTTGTTTTTATGCTTGGTGGTGCATATGCTGGAGTACCTCTGTATAAAGTTTTTTGCCAGGTAAGTTGAAACACAAACTACATTCATCAATGTAATGTTCGACTTTTAGGTAACATTTAAAAATATCTAATTCTATAGAGGTTTTTTATTTAATTATTGTTAATAAGAACCTTGAACTAGTGTAAAAGGCTTACAACTATTTCCACCACAAAGAAAAACTAGGACTTCTAATCATATATATATATACATAAGTATGAAGTACATCTTATTTAACCTTGAACATAAAGTCTTAAATGTAAAATAAAATAATTATAATCATTTTGAATTATTATGCTTTACATGTTTATGTCACACAAAAATTTCGAAAAAATGAAAATTTAATTTTGTTATTGTTTATGAAATTTAATTACAGACTACTGGACTGGGTGGACAAGCTGTAAAAGGACATGACACTGGTAAAATTGAAAATATGGAAAAAGTGGATCGTAAAATTGTGGTACGATTCAATGCAGATGTGGCAGCAAGTATGAGGTGGAATTTCAAGCCTCAGCAAACTGAAGTAACTGTAAGCATTAGTTAGTAATAAGTTATGAAATCAGGGTTTATGTTGCAAATGTAGTGATAAACCTGAATCTGAACTTAAACCGCTCGATTTCCAAATCTTTGAGATCTGAATCAGTTTTATAAATCATATAAAGTGGGTTGATTGGTTCTTAGAAAAACCACAAACTCGATTTATTTATATTTTCTTGCAGAAAATACTTGTGATTTTAAGACAAATATAGAATGGATTCTACTCTCCCTAAAGAAAATGCTACACATCAAGATTTGCACCGGATTTCCAACAGCTATGCTGCCATGACCAGACTTGTCAAGAGCTAGAAAAGCAAGGTCATTATCTCTGGCACCATGTAAAGTATGTACAGGTCACTGGTAATGGATGAAAGTCATGGACACTGCACGCTGAGGCAGAAAGATGGATTCATGCATCTGAGACCAGGTCCCTGAGAAAGCGGCTCCGAATTTCATACACAGGGCTTAGACCAACTCCTTTGTCAAGGAAAAAATTAAGGACCTTGTGGGCACGCATGAAACGACTCATGACCATAGTGAAAGAGCAAAATATGACATGGTTTCATCAAGTTTCTCGCCGTAATATCTTTTGAAAAACTATAAAGTAAGGTACCGTGGAGAATATGACTAATGTAGCAACCTTAGTGGCGATTGCCTGACAAAGAGAAAGATGGAGAGACCTATGCACTAGTGTCACTCAGGTCCCCCCAACCACAGAAAGTGTTACCTGGTAAATAGAATTGATAAATTACTTGAACGACTAAATACAATACATTTTTGTTTTATTTAAAAATAACGGGAAGAAAAGCTTAAAATTAACACAGAAATAGTTGTGAGAATCATTCAAGATGCTTTCTCTACACGGAGAAATCTCGTATGTGGCGTAAAAGGGACATAATGCCAGTTTGAATACTCAAAAAAGTACAGAAATAACACATCAGACATTCAAATTTGGATTTTGGAGCTTTATTTTTCTTCAAAATTTTGGGTTAATTTTTTTAAGTTGTTTGAGTTTAGGGGCATTGGCATTTTGCAGTATCACTTTATTTATGAATCATGATAGATATGGTCATACAGTAGACCACACCACTTCTGTCTCAAAGGTGCAATGCTTTAGTCCCCATCACACTGGGATTTCTTTTCATTATTGAAGGACTCATAAAATCTTCCCCGCTGTAATGACATCAGTAATGGGAAAATATTAAGCATTATCGACTGTATTGATCTGCATTTGTATCGAAAAAGAGTACATATTGTATGATTTGATTCAGGCTTTGACACAATAGTTGTATTTAAAATAATTAGTCTTTCACGTGACATCTTGCTTACATTTTATTTTCCTAAAAAAAATTTTTTTTCCACTTTTAGCTATTGTGGCACAATCTTCCACCAATCTTTCAATAATCTTTACAAGTAAAAAACCAATTAGTTGTATAATTTATATTCAATATTTGATCATTCATTTTATTTTACATTTGAAAAATATTTTTACTTATAGGTCCCCCGTAACCTATTTTTGTTATAAAATATCACTTGTAAAATGTACTGTTGAAAACTGGTTCTTCTGATTCTCCCTTGCTGAATTTTCACTGAAACACATTTAATACTAATTTTTTGATTTCAGATAAATTCAATAATTAAAATAGTTGATCTGGCTTAGTAACATTATTTAATATGTTTACGTGTACATATTTTTTTATTAAAAGTTTTATATCATGGAATGTATAATATAGTTTAATTTATGAGTAATAATTATTTTTTATTTAAAATATAGGTTTATCCTGGAGAAACAGCATTAGCATTTTATACTGCTAAAAATCCAACTGATAAACCAATTATAGGAATTTCAACTTACAATATTTTACCCTATGAAGCTGGTCAATATTTTAATAAAATTCAGGTATGCTATATACTTTCTTAAAATATGTAATTTTTTTATATTTGTTGATTAAATTATTTCTGTTAGTAAAATATAATAATAGTTTTCTGATTATTTTGTTGAATAAATTATTTCTGTTAGTAAAAGGTAATAAGAGTTTTCTGATTTTTTTTGTTTAAGTGTTTTTGTTTTGAAGAGCAAAGACTGAATCCAAATGAACAGGTGAGTAACATTTATAAGTAACCTTTATTCAATAAAATATACATTTCATTTAAAAAGCTTTGTGAATATGTACTTTGTTAAAAGTGAAAGTTACTTTACAGTTCCCACAAGTTACTTTATAGCTCTCTCTGTTGAGTTTTTAACAGTTCGTTAAATCTTAGTCTGACAGCACTGCAGTTATGAATATATTCAATGGATGTAGTACCATAGTTTTATTTTAGTTTTCTCAAGTTAGTCTTTTGTTTTGGTTGGATACAGTTTACTGCACTTCTAATAATAATCTGAGGCATCATTATTGTCTGAAATCTCCAAGCAGTTAGTTTTGGATAGATACAGTTTACTGCACTTTAAAAATAATCTGAGGCATCATTATTGTCTGAAATCTCCAAGCATCATATGTGTAAAAGTAATAATTTGACTTCTGTCCCAGTGCTCAATTTAGTATGTAAAACTATATTCTTTTTAATTGAATGTCTAACACCTTTAATAAGTTAGATAATTTTTTATGGAAAAAAATATCTTTTTAACAACAATTTTTAAATTGATATTCTACTCACTTAATGAAATATGTGCCTTTTTAGATAAATATTGAGGCTTTTCAAAGCACCTGTTGTTTATGAACAAGTTTTAAAAGGTGATCATAGTTTAAAATAATAAAAATAAACAATAATATGAGAATAATAATATTGAGTATCAGTGATAGGATAGAATTTTTTTCACTGTACACATCAAACAGATGATTTTGCATAATGATGCTTAACGTTAAATGAAAAAATGTTTTTATGATATAACTTGAAATTATTGGAGTAGTGGATGGAGCTTAAAAAGGAAAATATCTTCTTAACAGTGGCTCTGGTTTCACCAAAATTGGTGTGTATAGGGAATTTTACACCCTTTAGGTATTTACTTTTTTAATACTATTCTTCTTTTTTATCAGTACTTTTGTCTGCTTTAGCAGGCTGTTAGACTAGTTGAATATCAAAGGATGATTTTCTGTAGCTTGAATAATAATTGATCATACTGTTCAAATTTCAGTTGATTTTTGTGGAAATATGAACAGTTATTGTTCATTATTGATAAATAAAAAAAAATATAGTATGATATTAACATGCTGTAATTTACCTTATTCAGTTTTTCTGTGAGAGGAAAAATTATTTTAATTAATTGACGAGATATTAAGCCATCAAGAGAATATTTTTAATGAATTGAATACAAATTAATAGGTAATAAGTTACCTGTAAATTTAAATCAACTTCTTCTTCTTCCTTTGGCTCTACAGCCCATTTAGGGCCCTGGCCTGCCATACTACTCTTCTCCACTTTTTCCGATCCATGGTCTTCTTCCTCCACTCTCTCACTCCTATGGCTTTAAGGTCTTTCTCCACTTCCTCCAACCATCTGCTTCTTGGCCTGCCTTTAGGCCTTTTCTCATTGGGTGTTGCCTTATAAATTGTTTTTGGACTTCTGTTGTTTTCCATTCTTTCTATGTGCCATACCCACCTCAATCTATTCATTTTGATTACAGCTGTTATATTTGATTCTTGGTACAGTGCGTACAGCTCTGAATTGGTTCTACTTCTCCACTCGTTATATATTTATTTTCCTAAATATTTCCCTTTCTCAAGCGCTTAGCATATTTTCTGCTTTTTTGCTGATGGTCCTTGTTACGCTGTCATATGTTACTGCTGGTCGGATCATTGTCTTGTATATGGTTTTTTAAAGTTTTCTGGAGATCTGTCTGTTTTTCAGTATTTTATGCAGTGTATGATATATTCTACTTCCTGCTTCTATTCTGTTTTGATCTCTATCATTATATCATTTTTCTCACTTATGGTTGATCCCAGGTATTTAGAGTTTTCTACTCTTTCAAATGCTCTATCACTGATTTTGAAAGATTTTTCTTTTCCTTCTTTTTCATTTCTTTGTAATAACATGTATTGAGTCTTTGATTCGTTTACCTTTGAACCTGCTTTCTGAGCTGCTGTTTCTAATTCTATGTACGCTTTTGCTATATCCTTGCTTTGCTTTCCTATCAATGTTATGTCATCAGCATATGCCACCATTGATACAGAGGTCCAGAGTTGTCTCTATGTGAACCGTTTTCAATAAACCAACGATTATTTTTATCATCTGCAAAATAAAAAATATTATCTTTAGCCATATTATTTAAATTCTCAAATGTTTTCCATTCTTAATTACAACCTTGTCATTTTCACCTGCCTAAGCAAAAAAAAAAATTTTTGAAAAAAAAAAAAAAAAAAAAGAAATTTCTGGTTAAAAATTTTTTTGGTCAGGCACCCTACATTGTGTTGCATCTGTTTTGTTTAAAAACAAAATGTTTCTTCGACCAAATATTTTCAACACTGCTAATATATGGGTGTTTGAATTGTATAAAACTTTTCATACATTTTTTTGTGCGCAGCATTTCTATTTTTTTTACTAAAAGAGGTTGTTATTATTATTGATAAACTAACATTTATGCCCAGCATTGCTCAGCAAGTAAAAGTGCCATGTGACATATTTTATTTTAAATTATTTAAAATTATTCAAATTTTTTTTATCTCAAAACATTAAAAAAATATATGTTACTATTTGTATTTTTTCATCATCGATTTCTGTACTGGCTAATATTTTCATTACATATAAAATATGATTTATTCAAGAAATAAACAATATTTTTATCTCCCATGGATTAATGCAAAATGGTTAATTTAAATTGACACCACTTTCACCCCAAAATCGTTAAAATGTATTTTAACATTTGGAGTCGTGAAATGAAAATATTTTTTCTAAGTAGATTTTAGGTATTAAAGTTTTATATTGCAAATTTAAATGCAACTTGTAAAGTGAAAGGCAAAAGTATACATGCACAGAGAGACATACATACATATTGAAGTTGTAAAACCTGGTGTTGGTTATTTACCACTATGTGAAATAATACAAAATTTAAATTTAAACAAATTGATAAGAAAGTAAGATAATACATAAACTGTTCACAAAAGCAGGGTTAAATTAGAAGGTGCTTCAATATGTCACGTGTCTTATTTCATTTAACAATGTTCTACAAAGTCATTAAATAAAAAATAAGCGCCATTTTATGAAGTCATACACGCATTAATGTTAGCGTTCATTGAATTCTTCTTAGAGTTTAAATGTTCATCTATGAAGAGATATTAGAATATACTGATCAGTATAATAAATCATAAAGATATATGCGCTTCTAAAAATTATTAATTGAGAACCTTTATGATGTCAAAAGCTGTTTAATCAAAGTCTAGAACAAAGAAGAATGTGTATTTCACTTCGGCACCAAATCATTACAATTTAGCACATCAGCTATATATAACTAATAAAAATAAAACTAAACTAAATTGAGAATTGTATCAAATAGCAGTTATGAAATAAGTCAAATAGCTTCATTTCAAATCTGAAAATGTGAATTAGCTCCTGATTGCAAACTGAAACCTTTAGTCAATTGATGACATTGTCTTTCTGTATAGTAACCCGAACTGTTATCAGAGTAGTTCTGAAAGATCCATGTTCTACTTATTCTGTGAATATAAAAAATGGACCTTTATAAGATGGCTTACTCAAATAAACGATTGAAAAAAAATCATGAAGAAAATATAATTATTTTGTGACTTTAAAGAAGTTACCTCAAGAAATTCTCCTAACTCAAATTTAAAAGTCAAACACACCTAAGTCCATTATAATTTTTTTCTCTACTTACAAAGGATAGTTTTTTAAACAATGTTTTTATAAATTAATTTTAGCTCAAGTTGTTGTCAATTTATTTCATTTCAAACTAAGAATTACATTAAGAATATCCAATATCTGTACATAGTGTTTAAAACTATGAGTAGGATGAATGTATTGATTGTTTGAGTTTGTTTCCTATTTAACAATGGAAATTCTGGTTTGTCACACATATACATTCATAAATAGTTCACTACATATAAATATATATATTAGAAAATATGCTTTATTTTTCAACAAATACATTTCTGTTATTATCATGCATTGTGCAAAATCTGAAGTTGACAAGTTTGAAGAGTGGTGCAGCCAAAATACACCGTTGTTTTGGCTCCTTTTGACAACTTGGCCACCAGCAAGTGAGGCTTGTGTCAATAAAGATGTAACCTCAAACCCAACTGGCCTTCACCAGATATTTCACTAGTCACTGCCGGTTATCTAGCTGTTTACACTGGAGTTGTTGCCCTTATTTCTTTTGTCCACTTCATGCCCACCAGTATCGTGGCATTTTTTTTTTTTGTTGTTGTTTCGTTTTTGGTCATTGGGATGATCCCAAGTAATCTTTGCTTGTCACCTCAGTTCAATATTCAGTCTGGCTCCGTGTCGTGGCATGCCTGACTATTTATACCTTCTCCATTGTTTACTGTTACATGTGCTTTGAATCATTCATTATTTTTGTTGTTTGCTTTTTTTTTTGTACTCGTTGTTACCCCCCACCCTCTTGTTATATAATAATGTTTTTTTAAAAATCTGTTTATAATTGTTTTTTTGTAATCTGGCATTAGGCTTATTGTCTGAGTTTTACTTCATTTATGACAGTATGTGTTATTGTTTTTTTTTTGAAAACAACATTTTAACTCAGTTTTTATTTTTCACAAAAATTATTCTCTAAGACAAAAAAAATTGTCACAGATTCAAAATTCATGAGAAAACGAATTCTGGTCAACAAGTCCGACATTGTACAGACCAAAACAAATTTCTGATTTCTTGTTTCTATTATGTTAGGTCTGCCTTTATCGCAATTGCCAGGGTGACAGCGAGTATATAAATAGGGGTCCCAGGCGCATTAACCATTTATGGTGCATTTAGATCAGTGTATCCCAAATGTGTGCCCAGGTCTCATTGGAGTCACATTGAATGGTTAATGAGAGCAATGTCAGTTTCTCATATATATATATATATATATATATATATATATATATATATATATATATATATATATATATATATATATATCGAAATTTATTAAGCAAAAACAATTACAATTCTTTTTATAATGTTGTTAAGGAAAGTTGATGCAAATAAAACACAAACAATAATTTTAACATAAATTTCAATGAAATAAATTTCTCCTAATAGATAAATGATCTAGATTAAATTTGATTCCAGACATGCTTGTTTGCTGATATTCCGTGTCACATAAGGCGAGTGTGTGACCGTCACCCATAGCCTACAGCGGTGTTATCCAAACTTTCGACATCTGTGTTACCCCTAGTTGAAAAACAACTGGCATATATTGTTTAACGTTTCTCCTCATTTCATTATTTTTGCTTTAGTTGTTCATGTTTATCCAATGTTCTCAGTCCATTACTTTGATCTTCACCATACTTACTTCCATGCCATTGGCCCTTTAATTGTTTGAACGTTTGGTGATGAGCTATCAGGAGTTCTTTGTCGGGATCACAACACATTGAAGAGAAACTTTCATTTACCATGAACTTAATAGTGGGCACAAAAAAACAAACAAAGCAACAGTCGTCAATGTTAGTAAATAAATGCTTATCAGGGGAGAGAATCAGATCACTAGTGTATATTAGTAAATAAATGCTTATCAGGGGAGAGAAATAGATAACTAGTGTATATTAGTAAATAAATGCTTATCAGGGGAGAGAATCTGATCACTAATGTATATCAATAAATAAATGTATATCAGGGGAGAGAATCAGATCAATACATGTAGTGTATATTAGAAAATAAGTGCTTATCAGGGGAGAGAATCAGATCAATACATGTAGTGTATATTAGTAAATAAATGTATATCAGGGGAGAGAATCAGATAATACATGTAGTGTATATTAGTAAATAAATGTATATCAGGGGAGAGAATCAGATCAATACATGCAGTGTATTTTAGTAAATAAATGTATATCAGGGGACAGAGGAATATCCTTTTTTTTTAAAGGCTTCGGTGGGGCACGGCACGAAAAAGTCTGGGAACTCAGATTTAGGTATTAGCTCTAGGTATTTTGTATAAACCACTTACATGACCGTGTGTTTATTAGCTCTAGGTATTTTGTATAAACCACATACATGACCGTGTGTTTATTAGCTCTAGGTATTTTGTATAAACCACTTACATGACCGTGTGCTTATTAGCTCTAGGTATTTTGTATAAACCACTTACATGACCGTGTGTTTATTAGCTTTAGGTATTTTGTATAAACCACTTACATGACCGTGTGTTTATTAGCTTTAGGTATTTTGTATAAACCACTTACATGACCGTGTGTTTATTAGCTTTAGGTATTTTGTATAAACCACTTACATGACCGTGTGCTTATTAGCTCTAGGTATTTTGTATAAACCACTTACATGACCGTGTGCTTATTTGTTCTTGGTATTTTTGTATAAACCACCTATCATGGGACTGTTTCCAAGCTCTGGTTTATTTGTTCTTGTTTTAATATATTCATTCCCACTGTCCATACTGCGCGCAAAGTTATGTTCTATACAGCCTATGGACATTACATCTGTCTGTTCAGATTAAACATGGCAACGCGAGTCCCATTGATGAGATTTTACTGTCAACCTTACTCCTTAGAGATTACCTGGCAACGCAGCACAATTTTCTGCTGTTATGGCTGACATTTAAAATATGTGGGGCGATCCATACAGGTGAACGTCTGTCTACAGGATTATTGTCTTATCAGCAGATTTTTAATGGCATCGTTGCCTCTTCGATGACGCAGTGTCGACTTAATAATTTCAACAGTAATAATAGTCAGTGGCGTATGTAAGGGGGTGGAAGGGGCGTGGGAGGTACTTTATCTGCTGCCGGAGGGTGCGGCATTTTTTTGGTGTTCGGTGCCGTGATACCTCATAATACGGACTCAATCAATACGCAGTTGTTCGAATTACAATTGTTCAGGTTTCAATAATTTTTCCCCCTACATGATAAAAAATGAATTCCTACAAATAAACACCATTATTCCAAGAATATGTGCTGGTATTTATCATTTTATGTAAATAAGTTTACCACCACAGGGGCCAGCATCTTGCGTGCTAAACGTCCCTAGAATCTGACATTAATCCTACGAATTTCTTATCGGTTTTGTGTGAGTTTTTTTTCTCTCAGTTATAATCATCTCAAGTGGATGGATCTATTGATGACCACTACAAACACTCGACTATTTACTTTTTTCTGCTGACAATGGTCGACACCTTCCTGAATTTGTGAAAACGATATATAGGCCATCTAGGATTGTGAGGGGGAGGGCGGCCGTATATATATATATATATATATATATATATATATATATATATATATATATATATATATATATATATATACACGCACACAATAATACGTCAGAATTATAATCCTTTCGATTTTTTTCCATTTATAAATTATATACAATGGATAGTTTTGTTTCAGTAGCCCTAGAAAACACGATATTTCTACATTTGGCCATCAGCTGTTGTACTTTTGTAGGGATATTTCTACATTTGGCCGTCAGCTGTTGTACTTTTGTATGGGTATTTCTCTTGCCACCACAGGGGCGTAGGGATCTGCAGTGTTTAAATACAATAAAACATCATAATCCTTTTATAAAACTTCAAAATGGGTGGATCTGTCACAAAATCTCCACAAACTATATTTTCCATATATTTGAAATTTTTATAGCCAGGTCCGGCATCTACCGTACTGTGGTACAACAATACATAACAATTACCGTACCTAGGTATAACAATACCTAATTGAAATGTTAGCCCCGCCAATAAATGCACCATTTTATCTGAAACGTTACATTTATTTTGTGCTGTGTTCTGTATTATGACATTGATCTTTTAAAAACAGACATCTGTGTTTCATGTGTACTTTCATGCACATTGGATTATTTTCGTTTGTGCTGTGCTACAACTTTCTGTCTTCATGATAAGCTGATGCCGCCCCATGAGACGCCGCTACCCCGGTTGTTTTGCGCCATCATCAAAACCCCCCGATGATGGATGTCTGTGTATTAAAAATACTAAAGCGTGTTTCTTTGAACAGGCAAAGACGCCCCCCCCCCCACCCCTCTTCCGGCGCCTCCGGTAGAAAGAATCAAATTATTATAATTTTATGGAAATAATTTCTTGATACTTAACCAGTACAGGCACCTGACTTCAAGTTCAGTCTCCATAACAAGTTGTAGCCGCCCATGACTTAACGTCCAGGTGTCCATAACAAGTTGTAGCCGCCCCTGACTTAATGTCCAGGTGTCCATAACAAGTTGTAGCCGCCCATGACTTAACGTCCAGGTGTCCATAACAAGTTGTAGCCGCCCCTGACTTAACGTCCAGGTATCCATAACAAGTTGTAGCCGCCCCTGACTTAACGTCCAGGTGTCCATAACAAGTTGTAGACGCCCCTGACTTAACGCCGTCTGGGTGCCCAATAATGCATCCACAGCCGTCATGAGACGTATGCCTTACATTTTACATGACTTTGCGTGTTGGGTAGGCTTAGAGATTATTTGTGTTTATCCTCTTTTGTTAAAGTAGTTTGAGGTAAACATAAATTGTATCGCAGTACAGTCTATTTGATTGTAAACATAACATACATGTTGTTGGGTGGCTGTTTCAGACTGCATTAGGTTGTAGTGTTTGACTCACTGAATGTGGATGTATTTTTTGTTTGAGTGTCTAGTAGGCATGTGCGCATGTCTTTGATTCTGTGTCGATAGTGAACTCCAGATGTTCTCAATCTGTACACTTTGGACTCTGCTGTTCTTTCACGAGAAAAGAAAAAAAACACTACTCTCGAACAACATTTTAGTCTACGCCTGGCACTAAAAAAACAAGCAATTAAGCCTGTTCCATTCTGGACACAGGACGTGTTAGCGCATTTTCGTATTATGTATCAGTACGTTTGTTAGTTTTCAGTAAATATTTGTAAATTTTGGAAATGTTTATAAATTCAATTGTGTAATGCATATATCTGTAAAAAAAAATTATAAAGACGTTTCTTTATATTTGAAAAAAAATTATTGTCTCTTAAATCTAACTACAAGTGGTTTGTGGTTACTGAAATAGGACTCATAATTGAAAACATTCGAAATTATAGTCATTTAATCGTCCGAAAACTCCGCCAATTGTTGCATAGCTCTGATACTTTCAATTAAACTCAGAACACAAGCTTACTATTTCATTTGATGAGTTTCTTAATAAATCTTGGTGAAACTACGTGCTGCAGTATTTCGCACCAAATGACGGGTTATTGAACGTACAAGGTGTATATATAATATATAAGCCCCTTAGGAGCCCTGAAGCCCGGCCCTCAGAGGTCCTATCGCGAAATGAACTTTTGATGTACACATGGCAGGCCAAGACCTACAAAATGATATATACACCATGGGTCTAGGACTTATAGTTGCTGAGATATAGCGCTCCTTTATTAATATAGCTTATTTATTAAAAAAACGGTACTAAGGCCCCTTTTACGGCCCTGAGAGGTCAGATCGCGAAATGGAAAAAAGTCATTTCTTGGCAGGCCAAGACCTACAAAATGATATATACATCATGGGTCTATGACTTATGGTTGTTGAGATCTAGGGTGATGACGGACGGACAGACAGACAGACAAAACGGGGACAATAGAGCATTTTTTTTCGAAAATGCTCTAAAAATGTCAAATCCACGAAATTCATTTTTTTTTTTTGTAAAGTCGGTATATAGCTGTACTGAATACAATTATACAAATGCAGGCTTTTTTTTTTTGCTGGTAAACGTAAAGTGGGTTTAAAAAAAGTTTCATTACATACATTATTTCTTAAAAGAGGTCACGTTTAAAGGCTGTGAGCCCCTGCCGAATAATTTGTTATCTTTAGGTAGCCCTTTAAACACACCAAGTCCCCACATTACCATACCCATCCGACATTCACTGTTCTCTGTATGATGTTTGCTCAACTGAGCGCACGCTAGTATCGTTTAGTGTGCTGCTTATATATATATATATATATATATATATATATATATATATATATATATATATAATATATTTACGGTTATGTTGCTCACAGCTTATGTCATTTGCCGCACACAGCCTTCGGAATATGAGAGGGAACATTGGTTCACACCTTGTGATGCAGTGTCACAATAAAATGATGGAGTTGTATGTATTGTTATGAACATGGACAATAAAAAAAAACAAAAATGCGTAATGTTCAAAACTGGTTTATAGTGTAGCGTGGGAGAAGTGGTGACTTCAAGTTTCATATCTTATGTTTTACAGTCCTGTGAAACACAGACTTGTCTCACACACAGCATGTCTTACACAGCATGTCTCTCACACGCTCAGCCTGTCACACACACACACTGCCTGTCTCACACACACACTGTCTCACACAGCATGTCTCTCACACACAGCATGTCTCTCACGCACTGCCTGTTTCACACAACTTGTATCACACATCCTGTCTCACACGCACTGTCTGTTTCTCAGACCTGTCTCTCACATCCTGTCTCACACACTCAACCTGTCTCTCACAGCATGTCTCACACACACAACATGTCTCATACACACTGCCTGTCTCACACAACTTGTATCACACAGCATGTCTCACACGCACTGTCTGTTTCTCACAACCTATCACATCCTGTCTCACACACACAACATGTCGCACACACACTTCCTGTCTCATACAACCTGTCTCACACAGCATGTCTCTCAACACACAACCTGTCTCACACAGCATGTCTCACACAGCATGTCTCTCAACACACAACCTGTCTCACACAGCATGTCTCTCAACACACAACCTGTCTCACACAGCATGTCTCTCAACACACAACCTGTCTCACACAGCATGTCTCACACAGCATGTCTCACACACACAACCTGTCTCACACAGCATGTCTCTCAACACACAACCTGTCTCACACAGCATGTCTCACACAGCATGTCTCTCAACACACAACCTGTCTCACACAGCATGTCTCACACAGCATGTCTCACACAGCATGTCTCACACAGCATGTCTCACACAACTTGTCTCACAAGCATGTCTCTCACACACAGCATGTCTCACACGCACTGCCTGTTTCACACAACCTGTCTCATATCCTGTCTCACACACACTGCCTGTCTCTCTCACACGCACTGCCTGTCGCACACAACCTGTCTCACACACACAACTTGTATCACACATCCTGTCTCACACAACTTCTGTCTCATACAACCTGTCTCACACAGCATGTCTCACACACACAACCTATCTCTCGCACAGCGTGTCTCACATACATGTCTCACACACACACAGCCTGTCTCACACATAAAGCCTGTCCCACACAGCCTCATATCACTTCTTAATAATTAGAATGTGTATACACTGTATGTTTATTTCATTTCATACATTTATTTTTGTTTTTGTGCTTATTGCTCTATTATAAACTACGGTGCTTTTGCTCTCGCTCTCTCTCTCTCTCTCTCTCTCTCTCTCTCTCTCTCTCTTCTCTCTCTTTCTCACTCTCACGCGCACACATACATTTCGCGAAATATTTATCACACACAGAGTAGAGAGAGAGAGGCGTAAGCTCAGGAATTTTGACGACTTCCAAAGTGTACTTGTGAAAGAAGCTGCTACACACATTGAACTTGAACTCACAATCTAGGCCAAGGTCAATTTATCGATCTATATGTAGAATCTCAAAACAAAAACGAAAAAAAAATTGTGTTTATATTTGCTTTTAGATTGCAATTTTCATTATGATGCTTTTACATTTTACACTGTTAATGTAAACAATGTTGGTAGGGGTTAGGTTGGAGTATTGCACGTGCATTGAATCATGTGTATGAGTGAGTATATTAATGAGTAAAATCCCTGATGTGCTGCGCTAGCTCCTGGCATACTCTTCTGTTTTTACTTCTGGCTTTTTCCCCCAATTTTTTATTTGTGATAAAATTCTTTCGCTGATGCAAAATTTCTTTTGAAATAAGATGTGTCCACAGATAATAAAGATGCGTCCCCAGATAATAAAGATGCGTCCACAGATAATAAAGATGTGTCCACAGATAATAAAGATGCGTCCACAGATAATAAAGATGTGTCCACAGATAATAAAATATTTTTCTCCAGATTAAAAACCATTACACTGGAGCACTTGACATCTTAATCATCGTATTGTTCTTAGAATGCGCACTTTAAATCTTGATCATCGTACTGTCCTAAGTCTGAGCATTGGACATCATTAATATTGTACTGTTCTAAGTCTGAGCACTGGACATCATTAATATTGTACTGTTCTAAGTCTGAGCACTGGACATCATTAATATTGTACTGTTCTAAGTCTGAGCACTGGACATCATTAATATTGTACTGTCCTAAGTCTGAGCACTGGACATCATTAATATTGTACTGTCCTAAGTCTGAGCACTGGACATCATTAATATTGTACTGTCCTAAGTCTGAGCACTGGACATCATTAATATTGTATTGTGCAACCACAACCGCCAGGACAACGGCAGAAGTTTTTAAACAAAATTCAGCAACATTTTGTGGTAAACAAACAACTCCAACGTATAACATCCCATGGTATGGTACATTTGATAATAGATCTAATTATTGTATGCATCCAGGAGCACACAGTTATCAATGAAGTCAATGTGGCATGATCAAAAATGTATATACCGGTACAAATGACCTATGCAGATCAAAGATCACCCCCCCCCCCACCACTCCCTTTTCCCCCACCCAGCCTATCCTTTTCTTTTTCAGGTAATCGACCAACAGAAAGAAACACGAGCTGTTTTAGAGGTCAGCATGAAACATCTCGTTATGGAAATATTCTCAGGATGACTTGGATCTAGAGGATGGGACAGTGGGGGAGAGGCAGCGGGACTGACTTCCTCCGTGAGTCATGTTGGGTTTAATCATTGCTAGGTGGAGATGATTTGATCTGTTCTGACCACATGACATGTTATTATAATCAAGAGAGTTATCTGCTCTTTTGTTCGCCGTCTACATAAATAGACTTTGTATTGAACGTTTGGTCTCGCGTGGTTTGAGGGGTGGGGGGGTGTATCTTGGTGGTAGTGGTTCCACTAGAGCCACATTCGCCTTGCTGTTTCGAAGCATTTCCCTTGTTTAGCTCCTATTTCTACACTCACTCTCATAATTTCAATTTAAAAACAAAATCTTTTATAGCACAAAACCCCCTAATTTATAAAATGTAAACTTGAATATCTACCACACCACATGTGACACCTTCACTAATAAGTTCTTTTAGTTACTTCGTGTATGCTGTCACCACATGTGACACCTTCACTAATAAGTTCTTTTAGTTACTTCGTGTATGCTGTCACCACATGTGACATCTGCACTAATAAGTTCTTTTAGTTACTTCGTGTATGCTGTCACCACATGTGACATCTGCACTAATAAGTTCTTTTAGTTACTTTGTGTATGCTGTCAACACATGTAACACCTGCACTAATAAGTTCTTCTAGTTACTTTGTGTATACTGTCAACACATGTAACAGCTGCACTAATAAGTTCTTTTAGTTACTTCGTGTATACCGTCAACTTAGGTTTTCAATGCCCAGACACATTTTGGTTTTTATCACAACTTCGTCATATTTGAACGGTTTGGTTGTTTAAAATTTATACTCAGCCAATTTTTTATTTTTGGATCGTTTTGAGAGAAAAAACAACAACTGATATTATGGTTTATGAAAGAGTAAAAAAAACAACAGCACAGACTTGTGATTGTCGAGCACCTGACAGTGTCACATGACTTCATGAAATATGTCAGTCTAGACACTGTTTGTTTTGACGAGCAGCCTGAAAGACAGGAGCCAAGATATTGTGCTTGGCGAGATATTGGAATATGGAATGTGTGCAATGTGTATCAAAGTGTGATTATGAAATACTGAGTGATTTGTTTGTGTGTATCTATGAGAGATATTGAAATACTGAGTGATTTGTTTGTTTGTATCTATGAGAGATATTGAAACACTGAGTGATTTGTTTGTTTGTATCTATGAGAGATATTGAAATACTGAGTGATTTGTTTGTTTGTATCTATGAGAGATATTGAAATACTGAGTGATTTGTTTGTTTGTATCTATGAGAGATATTGAAATACTGAGTGATTTGTTTGTTTGTATCTATGAGAGATATTGAAATACTGAGTGATTTGTTTGTTTGTATCTATGAGAGATATTGAAATACTGAGTGATTTGTTTGTTTGTATCTATGAGAGATATTGAAATACTGAGTGATTTGTTTGTGTGTATCTATGAGAGATATTGAAATACTGAGTGATTTGTTTGTTTGTATCTATGAGAGATATTGAAATACTGAGTGATTTGTTTGTTTGTATCTATGAGAGATATTGAAATACTGAGTGATTTGTTTGTTTGTATCTATGAGAGATATTGAAATACTGAGTGATTTGTTTGTGTGTATCTATGAGAGATATTGAAATACTGAGTGATTTGTTTGTTTGTATCTATGAGAGATATTGAAATACTGAGTGATTTGTTTGTGTGTATCTATGAGAGATATTGAAATACTGAGTGATTTGTTTGTGTGTACTGTGTATCAATAACACTTGAGTCTGATTTGGATCTTTCAAGTACATCCTGGAAAGTAAATTTGACTAAACACAGTCCATCATTTGACCAAGTTGTTAAAGTCGTGGGAAACTGACGAACTCATCTTGTCTGTGGAACTATTGAACTCATCTTGTCTGTGGAACTATTGAACTCATCTTGTCTGTGGAACTATTGAACTCATCTTGTCTGTGGAACTATTGAACTCATCTTGTCTGTGGAACTATTGAACTCATCTTGTCTGTGGAACTATTGAACAGTTTTTAGTTTGTGAGATGAAATAAAATCTGGCAGGCTGAGTTCTAAATGAATGATAAGTCGATACCGATCCGGGGAGTGAACTCTGGATGATCAAGATTTGTTTCTGGTCAGTGTGTTCCTGTTTAGTTTGAAGTGCAAGTGGTATAACTCTTCTAGTATGACTAGTGAGCTCATGTGTGTATGTTGTTCCTGCTTAGTTTGAAGTACAAGAAGTACCAGTATAGAACTACTCACCAATATGACCACGTGAGTCTATGTGTGTGTTTTTCCTCCATAGTTTGAAGTTCTAGAGATAAAGTTTACACACCAATATGACCACGTGAGTCTATGTGTGTATGTTGTTCCTCCATAGTTTGAAGTTTTAGAGGTAAAGTTCTACACACCAATATGACTGTGTGAGTTTATGTGCGTATGTTGTTCCTCCATTGTTTGAAGTTTTAGAGGTAAAGTTCTATACACCAATATGACTGTGTGAGTTTATGTGTGTATGTTGTTCCTCCAAAGTTTGAAGTTTTAGAGGTAAAGTTCTACACACCAATATGACTGCGTGAGTTTATGTGTGTATGTTGTTCCTCCATTGTTTGAAGTTTTAGAGGTAAAGTTCTACACACCAATATGACTGTGTGAGTTTATGTGCGTATGTTGTTCCTCCAAAGTTTGAAGTTCTTGAGGTAAAGTTGTACACACCAATATGACTGCGTGAGTTTATGTGTGTATGTTGTTCCTCCATAGTTTGAAGTTTTAGAGGTAAAGTTCTACACACCAATATGACTGTGTGAGTTTATGTGCGTATGTTGTTCCTCCAAAGTTTGAAGTTTTAGAGGTAAAGTTGTACACACCAATATGACTGCGTGAGTTTATGTGTGTATGTTGTTCCTCCAAAGTTTGAAGTTCTTGAGGTAAAGTTGTACACACCAATATGACTGCGTGAGTTTATGTGTGTATGTTGTTTCTCCATTGTTTGAAGTTCTAGAGATAAAGTTGTACACACCAATATGACTGGGTGAGTTAACCAGCCGTCTAATTCTATCCAACTATCGACTTCATCTGTGTAAATATAGGAGTTTGTTCCATAGTGTATATATTTATGCATAGGAGATTGTTTCATAGTGTCTATATGTATATATAGGAGATCGTTCCATAGTGTCTATATGTATATATAGGAGATCGTTCCATAGTGTCTATATGTATATATAGGAGATCGTTCCATAGTGTCTATATGTATATATAGGAGATCGTTCCATAGTGTCTATATGTATGTATAGGAGATCGTTCCATAGTGTCTATATGTATATATAGGAGATCGTTCCATAGTGTCTATATGTATGTATAGGAGATTGTTTCATAATGTCTATATGTATGTATAGGAGATTGTTCCATAGTGTCTATATGTATGTATGGGAAATTTTTCCAGGTCTTTATGTATATATAGGAGTTTGTTCCTTTGTGTCTATATTTATGTATAGGAGATTTTTCCAGAAGGTCTTTATATATAGGTGATTATTTCATAATATCTTTATTATGAAATGTTAGTCAATAAGGTGGCTTTCATATGTTTTGATTATGTTAATTTGTATTCATTTGTTTATTTTTTGACATTTTCTTTATTCATGTTTTGGGGATTTGCACTAAGCATTGTTATCGGCATTTTTATAAGATGCACGGCATAGTTATGAAATGTACCAATAATAAGAAGAACCACAACCCTAAGTCACTTTGAATTGCTAAAGCAAAAAAGGGGAAAGAAATGAGTTCAGATTTCTCTTTGGAGCCTCCCTGGGCTTAGGATATTGTGGCACACTTTACCAGCACCTTTTCTTTCCTCGGTAACAATTACGCATATCATGCAGGGATGAAAAATGTCTGGAACTGAAAGTACTTGTTGTCCAGAAACCCATCGGGGTTCGAACCATGGACTTTCAGGTCGCATGTTGTGAGCTTTACAACATTTCCCTTAATAAACTTAAATGAATGAATAATGAAATGGTGATAACTGTTGTGTTGATGAATGTTAACTATTTTGTTTCACAAATATGTTGAATTGATCCATTGCAGGTAGACATGCCCGTGTTTTTCTACATTGACCCAGAGTTTGCTGAGGATCCTAAACTAGAACACGTCGACTCAATCATGTTGTCCTATACATTCTTTGAGTCCAAGGAAGGTGTCGAGTTACCTCTCCCTGGGTACTACCAGCCACACAAGGCAGTAGCAGCCACATCATGATGTTTAAACACGGCATATCAGGAACATCATGATGTTTGAGCACAGCATATCAGCCACATCATGATGTTTTTATACATGTCAGACTTGTCCACATTGATCTTTAAGCTGTTGTGTTCTTTATTATGCCATCTGTTGACTTGATGTGATTATTTTTATGTCCTTTTGTAGAATATATCAGATTACAACAAAATATTTTCACTTGATTAGTTGACTTAATTTATTTGTATTATTTTAGTTTCTAAGTAAAATGGACAAAATGGATTGATTACAATGTGTTAACATAGTTTGGTCTTGTAAAAATTGCAGTAGTCATAGGGACATAATTTTGGATATTTTAACTTGGACATTGCAGTAGTTACAGGCAATGTTCCCTCTAAGCTGAGCGCGTGAGTGATCGCTCACACGTATTCAGAGCGTCGCTCATACTACACGTACGTCGCTCATACTACACGTACGATCGCTCACTCCAACGGACGGCATCGCTTAAATCGCTCACAAATGTCGGCCTCAAAAAAAAATGTCGCTCAGAGACAAAATTTCTTGCTCACTTCATACCACACCTTAGAGGGAACATTGGTTACAGGGACATACTTTTAGATATTTTAAGACTAACTCCGAGCATATCAGGAAGTACAATAAGTGTTTAGATCGTAACAAACTAATTACAAGTATAAATACTTTCTGAGCTTAACCGCCACATGCCTGGGCATTTCCTGACCTTTATGGAACGCCCTGGACGGATGGTGCCAAAACTGGGAGTGTCCCGGGCAGTGGCGTCACTATAGTTGTCACCCGGTACGGCCCAGACCTCACCATTCTAGTTACGCCACTGAATTGAACAAGTCTACCATTGAAACATCAATAATAAGGCCACTCGTGTGTGACGAGATTAAATTTTGATAGTTGCAAGATAGAGGGGAGACAACCGTTGCCTTCGAAAACACGATGGCAGGGGCGGCTACACCGTGGAGTGAACGGCGCTGTGTCTCTGAGATTGATGACTTGATTGTTACAGCTCCATGGGATGCCCCGTTTTCAGATTGTGGGCTTCGGTTAGTAATTCTGGCAGAGAGTATACAGGGGCTAATTAGGTTATGTTACATTATCCAGAGACGACCCACTCTACCACTGTGGGATCCTAGTCCATTATTTGTTACACAGATGACCAGTGTGTGAATGCCTGTGCCGGGTGCTTGTGGGCGAAGGAGAGAAGAGAGGTAGTTAAAAAACTTAAGCGTGACTTTTTATTTAGGTCTTTTCCTAATCATTCTTATTGATATGGACTATATTTTTTTTCGGGTTATAAAACCTACGAAGTCTTTCCTGTTTAGTAGAGAAATTGGTAGGGTGGACATGCGTTTTAATTTATATCTTGGGTCAGGCTAGTATGGATTAAAGGGAATATATATTTTGACTCCGAGATGGTTGTCTCTTAAATGCTACGTGACATTGTCGGTAATTACCCCTCTTTGGGTTACTTCATACCCCTAAACGAACTCAATGGCAATGGATAGTTTCACTGACCCATACAAAGGATATAATGTCACTAATAGATCTTGGATAGACATTGGTATGTTTTGTCAAGGTCCGAGTATAATAAACTGTGTTCATTTCCTCCTAGTCATACATAATCAAGGTCCGAGTATAAAAAATTGTGTCCATCTCCTCCTAGGCATACATAATCAAGGTCTGAGTATAATCAAGGTCCGAGTTTAAAAAATATGTCAATCTCCTCCTTGTCATACATAATCAAGGTCCGAGTATAATAAACTGTATCCATCTCCTCCTACTCATACATAATCAAGGTCCGAATATAATAAACTGTGTCCATCGCCTCCTACTCATACATAATCAAGGTCTGAGTATAATCAAGGTCCGAGTTTAAAAAATATGTCCATCTCCTCCTTGTCATACATAATCAAGGTCCGAGTATAATAAACTGTGTCCATCTTCTCCTTGTCATACATAATCAAGGTCCGAGTATAATAAACTGTGTCCATCTCCTCCTACTCATACATAATCAAGGTCCGAGTATAATAAACTGTGTCCATCTCCTCCTTGTCATACATAATCAAGGTCCGAGTATAATAAACTGTGTCCATCTTCTCCTTGTCATACATAATCAAGGTCCGAGTATAATAAACTGTATCCATCTCCTCCTACTCATACATAATCAAGGTCCGAGTATAATAAACTGTGTCCATCTCCTCCTACTCATACATAATCAAGGTCCGAGTATAATAAACTGTGTCCATCTCCTCCTTGTCATACATAATCAAGGTCCGAGTATAATCAAGGTCCGAGTATAATCAAGGTCCGAGTATAATAAACTGTGTCCATCTCCTCCTACTCATACATAATCAAGGTCCGAGTATAATAAACTGTGTCCATCTCCTCCTTGTCATACATAATCAAGGTCTGAGTATAATAAACTGTGTCCATCTCCTCCTTGTCATACATAATCAAGGTCCGAGTATAATCAAGGTCCGAGTATAATAAACTGTGTCCATCTCCTCTTTGTCATACATAATCAAGGTCCGAGTATAGTCAAGGTCCGAGTATAATCAAGGTCCGAGTATAATAAACTGTGTCCATCTCCTCCTACTCATACATAATCAAGGTCCGAGTGTAATAAACTGTGTCCATCTCCTCCTACTCATACATAATCAAGGTCCGAGTATAATAAACTGTGTCCATCTCCTCCTACTCATACATAATCAAGGTCCGAGTATAATAAACTGTGTCCATCTCCTCCTCATACATAATCAAGGTCCGAGTATAATAAACTGTGTCCATCTCCTCCTTGTCATACATAATCAAGGTCCGAGTATAATAAACTGTGTTCATTTCCTCCTACTCATACATAATCAAGGTCTGAGTATAATCAAGGTCCGAGTATAATAAACTGTATCCATCTCCTCCTACTCATACATAATCAAGGTCCGAGTATAATAAACTGTGTCCATCGCCTCCTACTCATACATAATCAAGGTCTGAGTATAATCAAGGTCCGAGTTTAAAAAATATGTCCATCTCCTCCTTGTCATACATAATCAAGGTCCGAGTATAATAAACTGTGTCCATCTTCTCCTTGTCATACATAATCAAGGTCCGAGTATAATAAACTGTGTCCATCTCCTCCTACTCATACATAATCAAGGTCCGAGTATAATAAACTGTGTCCATCTCCTCCTTGTCATACATAATCAAGGTCCGAGTATAATAAACTGTGTCCATCTTCTCCTTGTCATACATAATCAAGGTCCGAGTATAATAAACTGTATCCATCTCCTCCTACTCATACATAATCAAGGTCCAGTATAATAAACTGTGTCCATCTCCTCCTACTCATACATAATCAAGGTCCGAGTATAATAAACTGTGTCCATCTCCTCCTTGTCATACATAATCAAAGGTCCAGTATAATCAAGGTCCGAGTATAATCAAAGTCCAGTATAATAAACTGTGTCCATCTCCTCCTACTCATACATAATCAAGGTCCGAGTATAATAAACTGTGTCCATCTCCTCCTTGTCATACATAATCAAGGTCTGAGTATAATAAACTGTGTCCATCTCCTCCTTGTCATACATAATCAAAGGTCCAAGTATAATCAAGGTCGAGTATAATAAACTGTGTCCATCTCCTCTTTGTCATACATAATCAAGGTCGAGTATAGTCAAGGTCCGAGTATAATCAAGGTCAAGTATAATAAACTGTGTCCATCTCCTCCTACTCATACATAATCAAGGTCCGAGTGTAATAAACTGTGTCCATCTCCTCCTACTCATACATAATCAAGGTCCAGTATAATAAACTGTGTCCATCTCCTCCTACTCATACATAATCAAGGTCCGAGTATAATAAACTGTGTCCATCTCCTCCTCATACATAATCAAGGTCCGAGTATAATAAACTGTGTCCATCTCCTCCTTGTCATACATAATCAAGGTCCGAGTATAATAAACTGTGTTCATTTCCTCCTACTCATACATAATCAAGGTCTGAGTATAATCAAGGTACGAGTATAATAAACTAGAGAGATGTGTATTACTGACTGTATTTCAGAAAGATGTATACTGACTGTATTTCAGAAAGATGTATATTACTGACTGTATTTCAGAAAGATGTATATTACTGACTGTATTTCAGAAAGATGTATATTACTGACTGTATTTCAAAAGATGTATATTACTGACTGTATTTCAGAGAGATGTATATTACTGACTGTATTTCAGAGAGATGTATATTACTGACTGTATTTCAGAAAGATGTATATTACTGACTGTATTTCAGAGAGATGTATATTACTGACTGTATTTCAGAGAGATGTATATTACTGACTGTATTTCAGAAAGATGTATATTACTGACTGTATTTCAGAAAGATGTATATTACTGACTGTATTTCAGAGATGTATATTACTGACTGTATTTCAGAGAGATGTATATTACTGACTGTATTTCAGAAAGATGTATATTACTGACTGTATTTCAGAAAGATGTATATTACTGACTGTATTTCAGAAAGATGTATATTACTGACTGTATTTCAGAAAGATGTATATTACTGACTGTATTTCAGAAAGATGTATATTACTGACTGTATTTCAGAAAGATGTATATTACTGACTGTATTTCAGAAAGATGTATATCACTGACTGTATTTCAGAAAGATGTATATTACTGACTGTATTTCAGAAAGATGTATATTACTGACTGTATTTCAGAAAGATGTATATTACTGACTGTATTTCAGAGAGATGTATATTACTGACTGTATTTCAGAAAGATGTATATTACTGACTGTATTTCAGAAAGATGTATATTACTGACTGTATTTCAGAAAGATGTATATTACTGACTGTATTTCAGAGAGATGTATATTACTGACTGTATTTCAGAAAGATGTATATTACTGACTGTATTTCAGAAAGATGTATATTACTGACTGTATTTCAGAGATGTATATTACTGACTGTATTTCAGAAAGATGTATATTACTGACTGTATTTCAGAGAGATGTATATTACTGACTGTATTTCAGAAAGATGTATATTACTGACTGTATTTCAGAAAGATGTATATTACTGACTGTATTTCAGAGAGATGTATATTACTGACTGTATTTCAGAGAGATGTATATTACTGACTGTATTTCAGAAAGATGTATATTACTGACTGTATTTCAGAGAGATGTGTATTACTGACTGTATTTCAGAAAGATGTATATTACTGACTGTATTTCAGAAAGATGTATATTACTGACTGTATTTCAGAGAGATGTATATTACTGACTGTATTTCAGAAAGATGTATATTACTGACTGTATTTCAGAAAGATGTATATTACTGACTGTATTTCAGAGAGATGTATATTACTGACTGTATTTCAGAGAGATGTATATTACTGACTGTATTTCAGTGAGATGTCTATTACTGACTGTATTTCAGAAAGATGTATATTACTGACTGTATTTCAGAAAGATGTATATTACTGACTGTATTTCAGAAAGATGTATATTACTGACTGTATTTCAGAAAGATGTATATTACTGACTGTATTTCAGAAAGATGTATATTACTGACTGTATTTCAGAAAGATGTATATTACTGACTGTATTTCAGAAAGATGTATATTACTGACTGTATTTCAGAGAGATGTGTATTACTGACTGTATTTCAGAAAGATGTATATTACTGACTGTATTTCAGAAAGATGTATATTACTGACTGTATTTCAGAAAGATGTATATTACTGACTGTATTTCAGAAAGATGTATATTACTGACTGTATTTCAGAAAGATGTATATTACTGACTGTATTTCAGAAAGATGTATATTACTGACTGTATTTCAGAGATGTATATTACTGACTGTATTTCAGAGAGATGTATATTACTGACTGTATTTCAGAAAGATGTATATTACTGACTGTATTTCAGAGATGTGTATTACTGACTGTATTTCAGAGAGATGTATATTACTGACTGTATTTCAGAAAGATGTATATTACTGACTGTATTTCAGAAAGATGTATATTACTGACTGTATTCCAGAATGATGTATATTACTGACTGTATTTCAGACAGATGTATATTACTGACTGTATTTCAGAGAGATGTATATTACTGACTGTATTTCAGAGATGTATATTACTGACTGTATTTCAGAAAGATGTATATTACTGACTGTATTTCAGAAAGATGTATATTACTGACTGTATTTCAGAAAGATGTATATTACTGACTGTATTTCAGAGAGATGTGTATTACTGACTGTATTTCAGTGAGATGTATATTACTGACTGTATTTCAGGAAGATGTATATTACTGACTGTATTTCAGAGTGATGTATATCACTGACTGTATTTCAGAAAGATGTATATCACTGACTGTATTCCAGAAAGATGTATATTACTGACTGTATTTCAGAAAGATGTGTATTACTGACTGTATTTCAGAAAGATGTATATTACTGACAGTATTTCAGAGAGATGTGTATTACTGACTGTATTTCAGAAAGATGTATATTACTGACTGTATTTAAGAGTGATGTATATTACTGACTGTATTTCAGAAAGATGAATATCACTGACTGTATTTCAGAGAAATGTATATTACTGACTGTATTTCAGAAAGATGTATATTACTGACTGTATTTAAGAAAGATGTATATTACTGACTGTATTTCAGAGAGATGTGAATTACTGACTGTATTTCAGTGAGATGTATAGTACTGACTGTATTTCAAAAATGTATATTACTGACTGTATTTCAGAGAGATGTATATTACTGACTGTATTTCAGAGTGATGTATATTACTGACTGTATTTCAGAAAGATGTCTATTACTGACTGTATTTCAGACAGATGTATATTACTGACTGTATTTCAGAGAGATGTATATACTGACTGTATTTCAGAAAGATGTATATTACTGACTGTATTTCAGAAAGATGTATATTACTGACTGTATTTCAGAGAGATGTATATTACTGACTGTATTCAGAAAGATGTATATTACTGACTGTATTTCAGAGATGTATATTACTGACTGTATTTCAGAGAGATGTGTATTACTGACTGTATTTCAGTGAGATGTATAGTACTGACTGTATTTCAGAAAGATGTATATTACTGACTGTATTTCAGAAAGATGTGTATTACTGACTGTATTCCTGAATGATGTATATTACTGACTGTAAATTAGACAGATGTATATTACTGACTGTATTTCAGAGAGATGTATATTACTGACTGTAGTTCAGAAAGATGTATATTACTGACTGTATTTCAGAAAGATGTATATTACTGACTGTATTTCAGAAAGTTGTATATTACTGACTGTATTTCAGAAAGATGTATATTACTGACTGTATTTCAGAGAGATGTATATTACTGACTGTATTTCAGTGAGATGTATATTACTGACTGTATTTCAGAAAGATGTATATTACTGACTGTATTTCAGAAGATGTATATCACTGACTGTATTTCAGAGAGATGTGTATTACTGACTGTATTTCAGAGAGATGTATATTACTGACTGTATTTCAGAGAGATGTATATAACTGACTGTATTCCATAAAGATGTATATTACTGACTATATTTCAGAGAGATGTATTTTACTGACTGTATTTCAGAGAGAGATGTATATTACTGACTGTATTTCAGTGAGATGTCTATTACTGACTGTATTTCAGAAAGATGTATATTACTGACTGTATTTCAGAAAGATGTGTATTACTGACTGTATTCCAGAATGATGTATATTACTGACTGAAATTCAGACAGATGTATATTACTGACTGTATTTCAGAGAGATGTATATTACTGACTGTAGTTCAGAAAGATGATATTACTGACTGTATTTCAGAAAGATGTATATTACTGACTGTATTTCAGAGAGATGTATATTACTGACTGTATTTCAGTGAGATGTATATTACTGACTGTATTTCAGAAAGATGTATATTACTGACTGTATTTCAGAGAGATGTATATTACTGACTGTATTTCAGAGAGATGTATATTACTGACTGTATTTCAGAAAGATGTATATTACTGACTGTATTTCAGAGAGATGTGTATTACTGACTGTATTTCAGAAAGATGTATATTACTGACTGTATTTCAGAAAGATGTATATTACTGACTGTATTTCAGAGAGATGTGTATTACTGACTGTATTTCAGTGAGATGTATATTACTGACTGTATTTCAGAAAGATGTATATTACTGACTGTATTTCAGAGAGATGTGTACTACTGACTGTATTTCAGAGAGATGTATATTACTGACTGTATTTCAGAAAGATGTATATTACTGACTGTATTTCAGACAGATGTATATTACTGACTGTATTTCAGAAAGATGTGTATTACTGACTGTATTTCTGAAAGATGTATATTACTGACTGTATTTCAGAAAGATGTATATTACTGACTGTATTTCAGAGATGTGTATTACTGACTGTATTTCAGAGATGTATATTACTGACTGTATTTCAGAGATGTATATTACTGACTGTATTCAGAAAGATGTATATTACTGACTGTATTTCAGAAAGATGTATATTACTGACTGTATTTCAGAGATGTGTATTACTGACTGTATTTCAGTGAGATGTATAGTACTGACTGTATTTCAGAGTGATGTATATTACTGACTGTATTTCAGAAAGATGTATATTACTGACTGTATTCCTAAATGACGTATATTACTGACTGTATTTCAGAAAGATGTATATTACTGACTGTATTTCAGAAAGATGTATATTACTGACTGTATTTCAGAGATGTATATTACTGACTGTATTTCAGAAAGATGTATAGTACTGACTGTATTTCAGAATGATGTATATTACTGACTGCATTTCAGACAGATGTATATTACTGACTGTATTTCAGAGAGATGTATAGTACTGACTGTATTCCAGAAAGATGTATATTACTGACTGTATTTCAGAAAGATGTGTATTACTGACTGTTATCCTGAATGATGTATATTACTGACTGCAATTCAGACAGATGTATATTACTGACTGTATTTCAGAGAGATGTATATTACTGACTGTAGTTCAGAAAGATGTATATTACTGACTGTATTTCAGAAGGATGTATATTACTGACTGTATTTCAGAAAGATGTATCTTACTGACTGTATTTCAGAGAGATGTATATTACTGACTGTATTTCAGTGAGATGTATATTACTGACTGTATTTCAGAGATGTATATTACTGACTGTCTTTCAGAGAGATGTGTATTACTGACTGTATTTCAGTGAGATGTATATTACTGACTGTATTTCAGAAAGATGTATATTACTGACTGTATTTCAGAGAGATGTGTATTACTGACTGTATTTCAGAGAGATGTATATTACTGACTGTATTTCAGAAAGATGTATATTACTGACTGTATTTCAGACAGATGTATATTACTGACTGTATTTCAGCGAGATGTAGTTTACTGACTGTATTTTAGAGAGATGTATATTACTGAATGTATTTCAGAAAGATGTATATTACTGACTGTATTTCAGAGTGATGTATATTACTGACTGTATTTCAGAAAGATGTATATTACTGACTGTATTCCTAAATGACGTATATTACTGACTGTATTTCAGAAAGATGTATATTACTGACTGTATTTCAGAAAGATGTATATTACTGACTGTATTTTAGAGAGATGTATATTACTGACTGTATTTCAGAAAGATGTATAGTACTGACTGTATTTCAGAATGATGTATATTACTGACTGTATTTCAGAAAGATGTATATTACTGACTGTATTTCAGAAAGATGTATATTACTGACTGTATTTCAGAAAGATGTGTATTACTGACTGTTATCCTGAATAATGTATATTGCTGACTGCAATTCAGACAGATGTATATTACTGAGTGTAATTCAGAGAAGATGTATATTACTGACTGTAGTTCAGAAAGATGTATATTACTGACTGTATTTCAGAAGGATGTATATTACTGACTGTATTTCAGAAAGATGTATATTACTGACTGTATTTCAGAGAGATGTATATCACTGACTGTATTTCAGAAAGATGTATATTACTGACTGTATTTCAGAGAGATGTATATTACTGACTGTCTTTCAGAAAGATGTATATTACTGACTGTATTTTAGAGTGATGTATATTACTGACTGTATTTAAGAAAGATGTATATCACTGACTGTATTTCAGAAAGATGTATATCACTGACTGTATTCAGAAAGATGTATATTACTGAGTGTATTTCTGAAAGATGTATATTACTGACTGTATTTCAGAAAGATGTATATTACTGACTGTATTTCAGAAGATGTGTATTACTGACTGTATTTCAGAAAGATGTATATTACTGACTGTATTTAAGAGTGATGTATATTACTGACTGTATTTCAGAAAGATGAATATCACTCACTGTATTTCAGAAAGATGTATATCACTGACTGTATTCGAAAGATGTATATTACTGACTGTATTTCAGAAAGATGTATATTACTGACTGTATTTCAGAAAGATGTATATTACTGACTGTATTTCAGAAAGTTGTATATTACTGACTGTATTTCAGAAAAATGTATATTACTGACTGTATTTCAGAGAGATGTGCATTACTGACTGTATTTCAGTGAGATGTCTATTACTGACTGTATTTCAGAAAGATGTATATTACTGACTGTATTTTAGAGTGATGTATATTACTGACTGTATTTAAGAAGATGTATATCACTGACTGTATTTCAGAAAGATGTATATCACTGACTGTATTCAGAAAGATGTATATTACTGAGTGTATTTCTGAAAGATGTATATTACTGACTGTATTTCAGAAAGATGTATATTACTGACTGTATTTCAGAGAGATGTGTATTACTGACTGTATTTCAGTGAGATGTATAGTACTGGCTGTATTTCAGAAAGATGTGTATTACTGACTGTATTTCAGAGAGATGTATATTACTGACTGTATTTCAGAGAGATGTATAGTACTGACTGTATTTCAGAAAGATGTATATTACTGACTGTATTTCAGAAAGATGTATATTACTGACTGTATTTCAGAAAGATGTATATTACTGACTGCAATTCAGACAGATGTATATTACTGACTGTATTTCAGAGAGATGTATATTACTGACTGTAGTTCAGAGAGATGTATATTACTGACTGTATTTCAGAAAGATGTATATCACTGACTGTATTTCAGAAAGATGTATATTACTGACTGTATTTCAGAAAGATGTATATTACTGACTGTATTTCAGAGAGATGTGTATTACTGACTGTATTTCAGTGAGATGTCTATTACTGACTGTATTTCAGGAAGATGTATATTACTGACTGTATTTTAGAGTGATGTATATTACTGACTGTATTTAAGAAAGATGTATATCACTGACTGTATTTCAGAAAGATGTATATCACTGACTGTATTCCAGAAAGATGTATATTACTGAGTGTATTTCTGAAAGATGTATATTACTGACTGTATTTCAGAAAGATGTATATTACTGACTGTATTTCAGAGATGTGTATTACTGACTGTATTTCAGAAAGATGTATATTACTGACTGTATTTAAGAGTGATGTATATTACTGACTGTATTTCAGAAAGATGAATATCACTGACTGTATTTCAGAAAAATGTATATCACTGACTGTATTCCAGAAAGATGTATATTACTGACTGTATTTCAGAAAGATGTATATTACTGACTGTATTTCAGAGAGATGTGTATTACTGACTGTATTTCAGTGAGATGTATAGTACTGACTGTATTTCAGAAAGATGTATATTACTGACTGTATTTCAAGAGTTGTGTATTACTGACTGTATTTCAGAGAGATATTACTGACTGTATTTCAGAAAGATGTATATTACTGACTGTATTTCAGACAGATGTATATTACTGACTGTATTTCAGAGAGATGTGTATTACTGACTGTATTTCAGAAAGATGTATATTACTGACTGTATTTCAGAAAGATGTATATTACTGACTGTATTTCAGAGAGATGTATATTACTGACTGTATTCCAGAAAGATGTATATTACTGACTATATTTCAGAGAGATGTATTTTACTGACTGTATTTCAGAGAGATGTGTATTACTGACTGTATTTCAGTGAGATGTATAGTACTGACTGTATTTCAGAAAGATGTATATTACTGACTGTATTTCAGAAAGATGTGTATTACTGACTGTATTCCTGAATGATGTATATTACTGACTGCAAATTAGACAGATGTATATTACTGACTGTATTTCAGAGAGATGTATATTACTGACTGTAGTTCAGAAAGATGTATATTACTGACTGTATTTCAGAAAGATGTATATTACTGACTGTATTTCAGAAAGTTGTATATTACTGACTGTATTTCAGAAAGATGTATATTACTGACTGTATTTCAGAGAGATGTGTATTACTGACTGTATTTCAGTGAGATGTATATTACTGACTGTATTTCAGAAAGATGTATATTACTGACTGTATTTTAGAGTGATGTATATTACTGACTGTATTTAGATGTATATCATTGACTGTTTTTCAGAAAGATGTATATCACTGACTGTATTTCAGAAAGATGTATACTGAGTGTATTTCTGAAAGATGTATATTATTGACTGTATTTCAGAAAGATGTATATTACTGACTGTATTTAGAGAGATAAGTATTACTGACTGTATTTCAGAAAGATGTATATTACTGACTGTATTTAAGAGTGATGTATATTACTGACTGTATTTCAGAAAGATGAATATTACTGACTGTATTTCAGAAAGATGTATATCACTGACTGTATTCAGAAAGATGTATATTACTGACTGTATTTCAGAAAGATGTATATTACTGACTGTATTTCAGAGAGATGTGTATTACTGACTGTATTTCAGTGAGATTTTTAGTACTGACTGTATTTCAGAAAGATGTATATTACTGACTGTATTTCAGAGAGATGTGTACTACTGACTGTATTTCAGAGAGATGTATATTACTGACTGTATTTCAGAAAGATGTATATTACTGACTGTATTTCAGACAGATGTATATTACTGACTGTATTTCAGAGATGTGTATTACTGACTGTATTTCTGAAAGATGTATATTACTGACTGTATTTCAGAAAGATGTATATTAATGACTGTATTTCAGAGAGATGTGTATTACTGACTGTATTTCAGAAAGATGTATATTACTGACTGTATTTAAGAGTGATGTATATTACTGACTGTATTTCAGAAAGATGTATATCACTGACTGTATTTCAGAAAGATGTATATCACTTACTGTATTCCAGAAAGATGTATATTACTGACTGTATTTCAGAGAGATGTGTATTACTGACTGTATTTCAGAGAGATGTATCACTGACTGTATTTCAGAGAGATGTGTATTACTGACTGTATTTCAGAGAGATGTATATTACTGACTGTATTTCAGAGAGATGTATATTACTGACTGTATTCCATAAAGATGTATATTACTGACTATATTTCAGAGAGATGTATTTTACTGACTGTATTTCAGAGAGATGTGTATTACTGACTGTATTTCAGTGAGATGTCTATTACTGACTGTATTTCAGAAAGATGTATATTACTGACTGTATTTCAGAAAGATGTGTAATACTGACTGTATTCCTGAATGATGTATATGCTGACTGAAATTCAGACAGATGTATATTACTGACTGTATTTCAGAGAGATGTATATTACTGACTGTAGTTCAGAAAGTTGATATTACTGACTGTATTTCAGAAAGATGTATATTACTGACTGTATTTCAGAGAGATGTATATTACTGACTGTATTTCAGTGAGATGTATATTATTGACTGTATTTCAGAAAGATGTATATTACTGACTGTATTTCAGAGAGATGTATATTACTGACTGTATTTCAGAGAGATGTGTATTACTGACTGTATTTCAGAAAGATGTATATTACTGACTGTATTTCAGAGAGATGTGTATTACTGACTGTATTTCAGAAAGATGTATATTACTGACTGTATTTCAGAAAGATGTATATTACTGACTGTATTTCAGAGAGATATTACTGACTGTATTTCAGAGAGATGTATATTACTGACTGTATTTCAGAGAGATGTATATTACTGACTGTATTCCAGAAAGATGTATATTACTGACTGTATTTCAGAAAGATGTATATTACTGACTGTATTTCAGAGATGTGTATTACTGACTGTATTTCAGTGAGATGTATAGTACTGACTGTATTTCAGAAAGATGTATATTAGTGACTGTATTTCAGAGAGATGTGTATTACTGACTGTATTTCAAAGAGATGTATATTACTGACTGTATTTCAGAAAGATGTATATTACTGACTGTATTTCAGACAGATGTATATTACTGACTGTATTTCAGCGAGATGTAGTTTACTGACTGTATTTTAGAGAGATGTATATTACTGACTGTATTTCAGAAAGATGTATAGTACTGACTGTATTTCAGAGTGATGTATATTACTGACTGTATTTCAGAAAGATGTATATTACTGACTGTATTCCTAAATGACGTATATTACTGACTGTATTTCAGAAAGATGTATATTACTGACTGTAATCCAGAAAGATGTATATTACTGACTGTATTTTAGAGATGTATATTACTGACTGTATTTCAGAAAGATGTATAGTACTGACTGTATTTCAGAATGATGTATATTACTGACTGTATTTCAGAAAGATGTATAGTACTGACTGTATTCCTGAATGATGTATATTACTTACTGCATTTCAGACAGATGTATATTACTGACTGTATTTCAGAGAGATGTATAGTACTGACTGTATTTCAGAAAGATGTATATTACTGACTGTATTCAGAAAGATGTATATTACTGACTGTATTTCAGAAAGATGTGTATTACTGACTGTTATCCTGAATGATGTATATTGCTGACTGCAATTCAGACAGATGTATATTACTGACTGTATTTCAGAGAGATGTATATTACTGACTGTAGTTCAGAAAGATGTATATTACTGACTGTTTTTCAGAAAGATGTATATTACTGACTGTATTTCAGAAAGATGTATATTACTGACTGTATTTCAGAGAGATGTATATTACTGACTGTATTTCAGAGAGATGTATATTACTGACTGTCTTTGAGAGAGATGTGTATTACTAACTGTATTTCAGAAAGATGTATATTACTGACTATATTTCAGAGATGTGTATTACTGACTGTATTTCTGAGAGATGTATAGTACTGACTGTATTTCAGAAAGATGTATATTACTGACTGTATTTCAGAAGATGTGTATTACTGACTGTATTCCTGAATAATGTATATTACTGACTGTATTTCAGAGAGATGTATTTTACTGACTGTATTTCAGAAAGATGTATAGTACTGACTGTATTTCAGAGAGATGTATATTACTGACTGTATTTCAGCGAGATGTATATTACTGACTGTATTTCAGAAAGATGCATATTACTGACTGTATTTCAGAAAGATGTATATTACTGACTGTATTTCAGAGAGATGTATATTACTGACTGTATTTCAGAAAGATGTATATTACTGACTGTATTCCAGAAAGATGTATATTACTGACTGTATTTCAGAGAGATGTATATTACTGACTGTATTTCAGAAAGATGTATATTACTGACAGTATTTCAGAGAGATGTGTATTACTGACTGTATTTCAGAGAGGTTTTTATTACTGACTGTATTTCAGAAAGATGTAAATTTTGACTGTATTTCAGAGAAATGTGTATTACTGACTGTATTTCAGTGAGATTTATAGTACTGACTGTATTTCAGAAAGATGTATATTACTGACTGTATTTCAGAGAGATGTGTACTACTGACTGTATTTCAGAGAGATGTATATTACTGACTGTATTTCAGAAAGATGTATATTACTGACTGCATTTCAGACAGATGTATATTACTGACTGTATTTAAGAGATGTATAGTACTGACTGTATTTCAGAAAGATGTATATTACTGACTGTATTCCAGAAAGATGTATATTACTGACTGTATTTCAGAAAGATGTGTATTACTGACTGTTATCCTGAATGATGTATATTGCTGACTGCAATTCAGACAGATGTATATTACTGACTGTATTTCAGAGAGATGTATATTACTGACTGTAGTTCAGAAAGATGTATATTACTGACTGTATTTCAGAAAGATGTATATTACTGACTGTATTTCAGAAAGATGTATATTACTGACTGTATTTCAGAGAGATGTATATCACTGACTGTATTTCAGTGAGATGTATATTACTGACTGTATTTCAGAGAGATGTATATTACTGACTGTCTTTCAGAGAGATGTGTATTACTAACTGTATTCCATAAAGATGTATATTACTGACTATATTTCAGAGAGATGTATTTTACTGACTGTATTTCAGAGATGTGTATTACTGACTGTATTTCAGTGAGATGTCTATTACTGACTGTATTTCAGAAAGATGTATATTACTGACTGTATTTCAGAAAGATGTGTAATACTGACTGTATTCCTGAATGATGTATATTGCTGACTGCAATTCAGACAGATGTATATTACTGACTGTATTTCAGAGAGATGTATATTACTGACTGTAGTTCAGAAAGATGTATATTATTGACTGTATTTCAGAGAGATGTGTACTACTGACTGTATTTCAGAGAGATGTTATTACTGACTGTATTTCAGAAAGATGTATATTACTGACTGTATTTCAGACAGATGTATATTACTGACTGTATTTCAGAGAGATGTGTATTACTGACTGTATTTCAGAGAGATGTGTATTACTGACTGTATTTCAGAGAGATGTGTATTACTGACTGTATTTCAGAGAGATGTGTATTACTGACTGTATTTCAGAAAGATGTATATTACTGACTGTATTTAAGAGTGATGTATATTACTGACTGTATTTCAGAAAGATGTATATCACTGACTGTATTTCAGAAAGATGTATATCACTTACTGTATTCCAGAAAGATGTATATTACTGACTGTATTTCAGAGAGATGTGTATTACTGACTGTATTTCAGAGAGATGTATATCACTGACTGTATTTCAGAGATGTGTATTACTGACTGTATTTCAGAGAGATGTATATTACTGACTGTATTTCAGAGAGATGTATATTACTGACTGTATTCCATAAAGATGTATATTACTGACTATATTTCAGAAGTGTATTTTACTGACTGTATTTCAGAGAGATGTGTATTACTGACTGTATTTCAGTGAGATGTCTATTACTGACTGTATTTCAGAAAGATGTATATTACTGACTGTATTTCAGAAAGATGTATATTACTGACTGTATTTCAGAAAGATGTATAGTACTGACTGTATTTCAGAATGATGTATATTACTGACTGTATTTCAGAAAGATGTATATTACTGACTGTATTCCTGAATGATGTATATTACTGACTGCATTTCAGACAGATGTATATTACTGACTGTATTTCAGAGAGATGTATAGTACTGACTGTATTTCAGAGAGATGTATATTACTGACTGTATTTCAGCGAGATGTATATTACTGACTGTATTTCAGAAAGATGCATATTACTGACTGTATTTCAGAAAGATGTATATTACTGACTGTATTTCAGAGAGATGTATATTACTGACTGTATTTCAGAAAGATGTATATTACTGACTGTATTCCAGAAAGATGTATATTACTGACTGTATTTCAGAGAGATGTATATTACTGACTGTATTTCAGAAAGATGTATATTACTGACAGTATTTCAGAGAGATGTGTATTACTGACTGTATTTCAGAGAGGTTTTTATTACTGACTGTATTTCAGAAAGATGTAAATTTTGACTGTATTTCAGAGAAATGTGTATTACTGACTGTATTTCAGTGAGATTTATAGTACTGACTGTATTTCAGAAAGATGTATATTACTGACTGTATTTCAGAGAGATGTGTACTACTGACTGTATTTCAGAGAGATGTATATTACTGACTGTATTTCAGAAAGATGTATATTACTGACTGCATTTCAGACAGATGTATATTACTGACTGTATTTAAAGAGATGTATAGTACTGACTGTATTTCAGAAAGATGTATATTACTGACTGTATTCAGAAAGATGTATATTACTGACTGTATTTCAGAAAGATGTGTATTACTGACTGTTATCCTGAATGATGTATATTGCTGACTGCAATTCAGACAGATGTATATTACTGACTGTATTTCAGAGAGATGTATATTACTGACTGTAGTTCAGAAAGATGTATATTACTGACTGTATTTCAGAAAGATGTATATTACTGACTGTATTTCAGAAAGATGTATATTACTGACTGTATTTCAGAGAGATGTATATCACTGACTGTATTTCTGAAAGATGTATATTACTGACTGTATTTCAGAAAGATGTATATTAATGAGCTGTATTTCAGAGAGATGTGTATTACTGACTGTATTTCTGAAAGATGTATATTACTGACTGTATTTCAGAAAGATGTATATTAATGACTGTATTTCTGAGAGATGTATAGTACTGACTGTATTTCAGAAAGATGTATTTTACTGACTGTATTTCAGAGAGATGTGTATTACTGACTGTATTTCAGTGAGATGTCTATTACTGACTGTATTTCAGAAAGATGTATATTACTGACTGTATTTCAGAAAGATGTATAGTACTGACTGTATTTCAGAATGATGTATATTACTGACTGTATTTCAGAAAGATGTATAGTACTGACTGTATTCCTGAATGATGTATATTACTGACTGCATTTCAGACAGATGTATATTACTGACTGTATTTCAGAGAGATGTATAGTACTGACTGTATTTCAGAAAGATGTATATTACTGACTGTATTCCAGAAAGATGTATATTACTGACTGTATTTCAGAAAGATGTGTATTACTGACTGTTATCCTGAATGATGTATATTGCTGACTGCAATTCAGACAGATGTATATTACTGACTGTATTTCAGAGAGATGTATATTACTGACTGTAGTTCAGAAAGATGTATATTACTGACTGTATTTCAGAGAGATGTGTACTACTGACTGTATTTCAGAGAGATGTACTGACTGTATTTCAGAAAGATGTATATTACTGACTGTATTTCAGACAGATGTATATTACTGACTGTATTTCAGAGAGATGTGTATTACTGACTGTATTTCTGAAAGATGTATATTACTGACTGTATTTCAGAAAGATGTATATTAATGACTGTATTTCAGAGATGTGTATTACTGACTGTATTTCAGAAAGATGTATATTACTGACTGTATTTAAGAGTGATGTATATTACTGACTGTATTTCAGAAAGATGTATATCACTGACTGTATTTCAGAAAAGATGTATATCACTTACTGTATTCCAGAAAGATGTATATTACTGACTGTATTTCAGAGAGATGTATTACTGACTGTATTTCAGAGAGATGTATATCACTGACTGTATTTCAGAGAGATGTGTATTACTGACTGTATTTCAGAGAGATGTATATTACTGACTGTATTTCAGAGAGATGTATATTACTGACTGTATTCCATAAAGATGTATATTACTGACTATATTTCAGAGATGTATTTTGACTGTATTTCAGAGAGATGTGTATTACTGACTGTATTTCAGTGAGATGTCTATTACTGACTGTATTTCAGAAAGATGTATATTACTGACTGTATTTCAGAAAGATGTACTGACTGTATTCCTGAATGATGTATATTACTGACTGAAATTCAGACAGATGTATATTACTGACTGTATTTCAGAGAGATGTATTACTGACTGTAGTTCAGAAAGTTGATATTACTGACTGTATTTCAGAAAGATGTATATTACTGACTGTATTTCAGAGAGATGTATATTACTGACTGCATTTCAGTGAGATGTATATTATTGACTGTATTTCAGAAAGATGTATATTACTGACTGTATTTCAGAGAGATGTATATTACTGACTGTATTTCAGAGAGATGTGTATTACTGACTGTATTTCAGAAAGATGTATATTACTGACTGTATTTCAGAGAGATGTGTATTACTGACTGTATTTCAGAAAGATGTATATTACTGACTGTATTTCAGAAAGATGTATATTACTGACTGTATTTCAGAGAGATGTGTATTACTGACTGTATTTCAGAAAGATGTATATTACTGACTGTATTTCAGAGAGATGTATATTACTGACTGTATTCAGAAAGATGTATATTACTGACTGTTATCCTGAATGATGTATATTGCTGACTGCAATTCAGACAGATGTATATTACTGACTGTATTTCAGAGAGATGTATATTACTGACTGTAGTTCAGAAAGATGTATATTACTGACTGTATTTCAGAAAGATGTATATTACTGACTGTATTTCAGAAAGATGTATATTACTGACTGTATTTCAGAGAGATGTATATCACTGACTGTATTTCAGTGAGATGTATATTACTGACTGTATTTCAGAGAGATGTATATTACTGACTGTCTTTCAGAGAGATGTGTATTACTAACTGTATTTCAGAAAGATGTATATTACTGACTATATTTCAGAGAGATGTGTATTACTGACTGTATTTCTGAGAGATGTATAGTACTGACTGTATTTCAGAAAGATGTATTTTGACTGTATTTCAGAGATGTGTATTACTGACTGTATTTGAGTGAGATGTCTATTACTGACTGTATTTCAGAAAGATGTATATTACTGACTGTATTTCAGAAAGATGTATAGTACTGACTGTATTTCAGAATGATGTATATTACTGACTGTATTTCAGAAAGATGTATAGTACTGACTGTATTCCTGAATGATGTATATTACTGACTGCATTTCAGACAGATGTATATTACTGACTGTATTTCAGAGAGATGTATAGTACTGACTGTATTTCAGAAAGATGTATATTACTGACTGTATTCCAGAAAAGATGTATATTACTGACTGTATTTCAGAAAGATGTGTATTACTGACTGTTATCCTGAATGATGTATATTGCTGACTGCAATTCAGACAGATGTATATTACTGACTGTATTTCAGAGATGTATATTACTGACTGTAGTTCAGAAAGATGTATATTACTGACTGTATTTCAGAGAGATGTGTACTACTGACTGTATTTCAGAGAGATGTATATTACTGACTGTATTTCAGAAAGATGTATATTACTGACTGTATTTCAGACAGATGTATATTACTGACTGTATTTCAGAGAGATGTGTATTATTGACTGTATTTCTGAAAGATGTATATTACTGACTGTATTTCAGAAAGATGTATATTAATGACTGTATTTCAGAGAGATGTGTATTACTGACTGTATTTCAGAAAGATGTATATTACTGACTGTATTAAGAGTGATGTATATTACTGACTGCTTCAGAAAAGATGTATATCACTGACTGTATTTCAGAAAGATGTATATCACTTACTGTATTCCAGAAAGATGTATATTACTGACTGTATTTCAGAGAGATGTGTATTACTGACTGTATTTCAGAGATGTATATCACTGACTGTATTTCAGAGAGATGTGTATTACTGACTGTATTTCAGAGAGATGTATATTACTGACTGTATTTCAGAGAGATGTATATTACTGACTGTATTCCATAAAGATGTATATTACTGACTATATTTCAGAGAGATGTATTTTACTGACTGTATTTCAGAGAGATGTGTATTACTGACTGTATTTCAGTGAGATGTCTATTACTGACTGTATTTCAGAAAGATGTATATTACTGACTGTATTTCAGAAAGATGTGTAATACTGACTGTATTCCTGAATGATGTATATTACTGACTGAAATTCAGACAGATGTATATTACTGACTGTATTTCAGAGAGATGTATATTACTGACTGTAGTTCAGAAAGTTGATATTACTGACTGTATTTCAGAAAGATGTATATTACTGACTGTATTTCAGAGAGATGTATATTACTGACTGTATTTCAGTGAGATGTATATTATTGACTGTATTTCAGAAAGATGTATATTACTGACTGTATTTCAGAGAGATGTATATTACTGACTGTATTTCAGAGAGATGTGTATTACTGACTGTATTTCAGAAAGATGTATATTACTGACTGTATTTCAGAGAGATGTGTATTACTGACTGTATTTCAGAAAGATGTATATTACTGACTGTATTTCAGAAAGATGTATATTACTGACTGTATTTCAGAGAGATGTGTATTACTGACTGTATTTCAGAGAGATGTATATTACTGACTGTATTTCAGAGATGTATATTACTGACTGTATTCCAGAAAGATGTATATTACTGACTGTATTTCAGAAAGATGTATATTACTGACTGTATTTCAGAGAGATGTGTATTACTGACTGTATTTCAGTGAGATGTATAGTACTGACTGTATTTCAGAAAGATGTATATTAGTGACTGTATTTCAGAGAGTGTGTATTACTGACTGTATTTCAAAGAGATGTATATTACTGACTGTATTTCAGAAAGATGTATATTACTGACTGTATTTCAGACAGATGTATATTACTGACTGTATTTCAGCGAGATGTAGTTTACTGACTGTATTTTAGAGAGATGTATATTACTGACTGTATTTCAGAAAGATGTATAGTACTGACTGTATTTCAGAGAGATGTATATTACTGACTGTATTTCAGAAAGATGTATATTACTGACTGTATTCTAAATGACGTATATTACTGACTGTATTTCAGAAAGATGTATATTACTGACTGTAATCAGAAAGATGTATATTACTGACTGTATTTTAGAGAGATGTATATTACTGACTGTATTTCAGAAAGATGTATAGTACTGACTGTATTTCAGAATGATGTATATTACTGACTGTATTTCAGAAAGATGTATAGTACTGACTGTATTCCTGAATGATGTATATTACTTACTGCATTTCAGACAGATGTATATTACTGACTGTATTTCAGAGAGATGTATAGTACTGACTGTATTTCAGAAAGATGTATATTACTGACTGTATTTTAGAAAGATGTATATTACTGACTGTATTTCAGAAAGATGTGTAATATACTGACTGTTATCCTGAATGATGTATATTGCTGACTGCAATTCAGACAGATGTATATTACTGACTGTATTTCAGAGAGATGTATATTACTGACTGTAGTTCAGAAAGATGTATATTACTGACTGTATTTCAGAAAGATGTATATTACTGACTGTATTTCAGAAAGATGTATATTACTGACTGTATTTCAGAGAGAATGTATATCACTGACTGTATTTCAGTGAGATGTATATTACTGACTGTATTTCAGAGAGATGTATATTACTGACTGTCTTTGAGAGAGATGTGTATTACTAACTGTATTTCAGAAAGATGTATATTACTGACTATATTTCAGAGAGATGTGTATTACTGACTGTATTTCTGAGATGTATAGTACTGACTGTATTTCAGAAAGATGTATATTACTGACTGTATTTCAGAGAGATGTGTATTACTGACTGTATTCCTGAATAATGTATATTACTGACTGTATTTCAGAGAGATGTATTTTACTGACTGTATTTCAGAAAGATGTATAGTACTGACTGTATTTCAGAGAGATGTATATTACTGACTGTATTTCAGCGAGATGTATATTACTGACTGTATTTCAGAAAGATGCATATTACTGACTGTATTTCAGAAAGATGTATATTACTGACTGTATTTCAGAGAGATGTATATTACTGACTGTATTTCAGAAAGATGTATATTACTGACTGTATTCCAGAAAAGATGTATATTACTGACTGTATTTCAGAGAGATGTATATTACTGACTGTATTTCAGAAAGATGTATATTACTGACAGTATTTCAGAGAGATGTGTATTACTGACTGTATTTCAGAGGTTTTTATTACTGACTGTATTTCAGAAAGATGTAAATTTTGACTGTATTTCAGAGAAATGTGTATTACTGACTGTATTTCAGTGAGATTTATAGTACTGACTGTATTTCAGAAAGATGTATATTACTGACTGTATTTCAGAGATGTGTACTACTGACTGTATTTCAGAGAGATGTATATTACTGACTGTATTTCAGAAAGATGTATATTACTGACTGCATTTCAGACAGATGTATATTACTGACTGTATTTCAGAGAGATGTATAGTACTGACTGTATTTCAGAAAGATGTATATTACTGACTGTATTCCAGAAAGATGTATATTACTGACTGTATTTCAGAAAGATGTGTATTACTGACTGTTATCCTGAATGATGTATATTGCTGACTGCAATTCAGACAGATGTATATTACTGACTGTATTTCAGAGAGATGTATATTACTGACTGTAGTTCAGAAAGATGTATATTACTGACTGTATTTCAGAAAGATGTATATTACTGACTGTATTTCAGAAAGATGTATATTACTGACTGTATTTCAGAGAGATGTATATCACTGACTGTATTTCAGTGAGATGTATATTACTGACTGTATTTCAGAGAGATGTATATTACTGACTGTCTTTCAGAGATGTGTATTACTAACTGTATTTCAGAAAGATGTATATTACTGACTATATTTCAGAGAGATGTGTATTACTGACTGTATTTCTGAGAGATGTATAGTACTGACTGTATTTCAGAAAGATGTATTTTACTGACTGTATTTCAGAGAGATGTGTATTACTGACTGTATTTCAGTGAGATGTCTATTACTGACTGTATTTCAGAAAGATGTATATTACTGACTGTATTTCAGAAAGATGTATAGTACTGACTGTATTTCAGAATGATGTATATTACTGACTGTATTTCAGAAAGATGTATAGTACTGACTGTATTCCTGAATGATGTATATTACTGACTGCATTTCAGACAGATGTATATTACTGACTGTATTTCAGAGAGATGTATAGTACTGACTGTATTTCAGAAAGATGTATATTATGACTGTATTCCAGAAAGATGTATATTACTGACTGTATTTCAGAAAGATGTGTATTACTGACTGTTATCCTGAATGATGTATATTGCTGACTGCAATTCAGACAGATGTATATTACTGACTGTATTTCAGAGAGATGTATATTACTGACTGTAGTTCAGAAAGATGTATATTACTGACTGTATTTCAGAAAGATGTATATTACTGACTGTATTTCAGAAAGATGTATATTACTGACTGTATTTCAGAGAGATGTATATCACTGACTGTATTTCAGTGAGATGTATATTACTGACTGTATTTCAGAGAGATGTATATTACTGACTGTCTTTCAGAGATGTGTATTACTAACTGTATTTCAGAAAGATGTATATTACTGACTATATTTCAGAGAGATGTGTATTACTGACTGTATTTCTGAGAGATGTATAGTACTGACTGTATTTCAGAAAGATGTATATTACTGACTGTATTTCAGAGATGTGTATTACTGACTGTATTCCTGAATAATGTATATTACTGACTGTATTTCAGAGAGATGTATTTTACTGACTGTATTTCAGAAAGATGTATAGTACTGACTGTATTTCAGAGAGATGTATATTTCTGACTGTATTTCAGCAGAGATGTATATTACTGACTGTATTTCAGAAAGATGCATATTACTGACTGTATTTCAGAAAGATGTATATTACTGACTGTATTTCAGACAGATGTATATTACTGACTGTATTTCAGAGAGATGTATATTACTGACTGTATTTCAGAAAGATGTATTTTACTGACTGTATTTCAGAGAGATGTGTATTACTGACTGTATTTAGTGAGATGTCTATTACTGACTGTATTTCAGAAAGATGTATATTACTGACTGTATTTCAGAAAGATGTATAGTACTGACTGTATTTCAGAATGATGTATATTACTGACTGTATTTCAGAAAGATGTATAGTACTGACTGTATTCCTGAATGATGTATATTACTGACTGCATTTCAGACAGATGTATATTACTGACTGTATTTCAGAGAGATGTATAGTACTGACTGTATTTCAGAAAGATGTATATTACTGACTGTATTCCAGAAAGATGTATATTACTGACTGTATTTCAGAAAGATGTGTATTACTGACTGTTATCCTGAATGATGTATATTGCTGACTGCAATTCAGACAGATGTATATTACTGACTGTATTTCAGAGAGATGTATATTACTGACTGTAGTTCAGAAAGATGTATATTACTGACTGTATTTCAGAGAGATGTGTACTACTGACTGTATTTCAGAGATGTATATTACTGACTGTATTTCAGAAAGATGTATATTACTGACTGTATTTCAGACAGATGTATATTACTGACTGTATTTCAGAGAGATGTGTATTACTGACTGTATTTCAGAAAGATGTATATTACTGACTGTATTTCAGAGAGATGTGTATTACTGACTGTACTTCAGAGAGATGTGTATTACTGACTGTATTTCAGAAAGATGTATATTACTGACTGTATTTAAGAGTGATGTATATTACTGACTGTATTTCAGAAAGATGTATATCACTGACTGTATTTCAGAAAGATGTATATCACTTACTGTATTCAGAAAGATGTATATTACTGACTGTATTTCAGAGAGATGTGTATTACTGACTGTATTTCAGAGAGATGTATATCACTGACTGTATTTCAGAGAGATGTGTATTACTGACTGTATTTCAGAGAGATGTATATTACTGACTGTATTTCAGAGAGATGTATATTACTGACTGTATTCCATAAAGATGTATATTACTGACTATATTTCAGAGAGATGTATTTTACTGACTGTATTTCAGAGATGTGTATTACTGACTGTATTTCAGTGAGATGTCTATTACTGACTGTATTTCAGAAAGATGTATATTACTGACTGTATTTCAGAAAGATGTGTAATACTGACTGTATTCCTGAATGATGTATATTACTGACTGAAATTCAGACAGATGTATATTACTGACTGTATTTCAGAGAGATGTATATTACTGACTGTAGTTCAGAAAGTTGATATTACTGACTGTATTTCAGAAAGATGTATATTACTGACTGTATTTCAGAGAGATGTATATTACTGACTGTATTTCAGTGAGATGTATATTATTGACTGTATTTCAGAAAGATGTATATTACTGACTGTATTTCAGAGAGATGTATATTACTGACTGTATTTCAGAGATGTGTATTATGACTGTATTTCAGAAAGATGTATATTACTGACTGTATTTCAGAGAGATGTGTATTACTGACTGTATTTCAGAAAGATGTATATTACTGACTGTATTTCAGAAAGATGTATATTACTGACTGTATTTCAGAAGATGTATTACTGACTGTATTTCAGAGAGATGTATATTACTGACTGTATTTCAGAGAGATGTATATTACTGACTGTATTCCAGAAAGATGTATATTACTGACTGTATTTCAGAAAGATGTATATTACTGACTGTATTTCAGAGAGATGTGTATTACTGACTGTATTTCAGTGAGATGTATAGTACTGACTGTATTTCAGAAAGATGTATATTAGTGACTGTATTTCAGAGAGATGTGTATTACTGACTGTATTTCAAAGAGATGTATATTACTGACTGTATTTCAGAAAGATGTATATTACTGACTGTATTTCAGACAGATGTATATTACTGACTGTATTTCAGCGAGATGTAGTTTACTGACTGTATTTTAGAGAGATGTACTGACTGTATTTCAGAAAGATGTATAGTACTGACTGTATTTCAGAGAGTGTATTACTGACTGTATTTCAGAAAGATGTATAATATTACTGACTGTATTCCTAAATGACGTATATTACTGACTGTATTTCAGAAAGTGTATATTACTGACTGTAATCCAGAAAGATGTATATTACTGACTGTATTTTAGAGAGATGTATATTACTGACTGTATTTCAGAAAGATGTATAGTACTGACTGTATTTCAGAATGATGTATATTACTGACTGTATTTCAGAAAGATGTATAGTACTGACTGTATTCCTGAATGATATATTACTTACTGCATTTCAGACAGATGTATATTACTGACTGTATTTCAGAGAGATGTATTTTGACTGTATTTCAGAAAGATGTATATTACTGACTGTATTCAGAAAGATGTATATTACTGACTGTATTTCAGAAAAGTGTGTATGCTTGGATGCTGGTGCTCCTGAATGATGTATATTGCTGACTGCAATTCAGACAGATGTATATTACTGACTGTATTTCAGAGATGTATATTACTGACTGTAGTTCAGAAAGATGTATATTACTGTCTCTGTGGTCTTCACATAACGATAATCCTTCCTGGCTACTTTTCACAACGGGCGTTGTCCGCATGCATTTACAGGTATAAATGTATTAATATCTACCGCTCAGTGGAAGGGTTTATCGCTGTTAAGCTCATAATACTCCCGAGAATGCATGCTGTTATCCATCAACCTTTCTATCAACGTAAAGTATGAGTTATATACAATTATGACAGCTCACTAACCAAGCCTTCACTCTGCCTTGTTCTGATAGAACGCTACTGAACTGTTCATAATGCAGACAGTATGTGTTGTTGTTGTTGTTGTTGTTGTTGTTGTTATTCTATTGACACTGTTGTCATTGTTGTATCAACTCACTTGTGCAGTAGCAACAATGCCATACTAATAGTTACAGCTTGTGTTGACGTATTACCCCACCATGATTGACTGTGCCAACAATCTTCATAACAACACGTCGTGGAAAGGGAGGGGGTATTGGTGGTGGTAGTTTACGCTCTCCATATTGAAGTATTTATTTATAGAAATGTTTTCAAACAAGTACGACACACCCCATCTTTCACCCCGCCCCAGGATATCTAAAATTCAGTTATAAGCAAGTCCTTGGCCAGAAGTATATCACCCACCCACCCACTGTTGTAGACACTCGATTGCTTGTATCAAAGCAGGGCTACGGTACTTATCGGACAGTATCCCCCCCCCTCCCAATCCACCACCCATACACACAGACGTTCAAGGCGTGTTGGCCAGTCCCACTAAAATCAATCAATCTACCTCTTTTTTTTTAACAAAAAAAAATTGGTTCCTGTAAAGATCAGCTTGACCTCCCCTCCCCCCACCCCCTCACCCTATACGGACATTGTGCAACCCCTGCCTCCGCTGACACCACATTTATTGATTGGTTCCATGATTCTTTTTATACGGATTTCTTTTTCCGACCTTCAACTTGTTGTTGTTTTCGTTTGGATCCCTTTTGGAATGCTGGTACTCGTGAATTTGTTGTGTCTGTACATTGTCTGGTGGCCTCGCTGAGTCATGGACATTGTGTCTGTACATTGTCTGGTGGCCTCGCTGAGTCATGGACATTGTGTCTGTACATTATCTGGACGGGTCGCTCAGCATGATTTGTTTTCGTCATCTGCTGCATACATATTAATAGCCCAGAAGTTGGACATCCTAGCCTGGGGAGGGGTGGAGGAACACGTTATGGGGAGTGAGGGTTCATTGTATTGTTGACATTAACACACGTTTGGATTTTGTTTACTAGCGTACTGTTTGTTTCTCTGCGTTGGCTGATGTCTGATTTGGCTGATGGTTGGCTGATGTCTGATTTGGCTGATGGTTGGCTGATGTCTGATTTGGCTGATGGTTGGCTGATGTCTGATTTGGCTGATGTTGGCTGACGTATGTTTTCAACTGATGTCTGCGTTGGCTAGTGTCTGGTTTAGGGTTCGAAGTCGCGTAACGTTACGCGTAAGTTACCGTAAATTACGCGTAATTTACGGTGACGTAATTTTGGAAAATTACGCGTAAATTACGGTAATTTAAAAAATGCATATTTGACGGCCATTTTTAATTGTTTCTGTCATAATTTGTTGTGTGAACAGCGGCGATTAATTAATTTCAGTGATTAGAATTACCATCTACATCCGACCACAAGCCTAAATCGGAAGTATTCGTTTATTAAAACAGCGTAAACCGCACAGTATATTGTTTTTTGTTTTAATCGTTTTAGTAAACAAAATAAAATAAATATTTTCAATAAGGAAGCCAAAGTCTGGTTAAAAATAAGGCAAAAATTATAAAATTGTCTACACAATGCCGCCATGAGCTGTATGGCAAGCGGCCGCAGCTAAAGAAACGGGAGGTTATAAACCAAAAAAAATCAAAAAATAATAATAATAATTTTTAAACATTATCTAGATATGTTCCAAATGTCATGAAACGTATAGAAAACATTTTTCTACGTCGTCGTCTGTATTTCGCTGCGGATTGCACTAGCGTCGATCACGTGTGCCGTTTTTGCTGAGTTCGGCAACCGCTGCGGCCGTATTTCGCGCCGCATTGCACCCGTCGCGTCGACTGTATTAGACGGTATTACTCAACCAAAGATGGCCGCCGCTGATGCAGTCAGTACGACGAAATACGTGGACGACGGGGCAAATTGAGTATGACCTCACTACAAGTGTTACAATAATTTTATTCATTTAATTGGGCAATATGCAAAGTGCTATTGATATTGATGAGACCGTGAATATATACCTTTGCATAGCTCTCATCTTGTTACATTTGATCAGCTTTAGATTATTTAAGAATGCCGGGCCGGGTTGGATTTACGTACAACCATAGAATTAGCATTTTCACAGTTGAATTTTATTATATATTTATATGCCGTTATATTTGACAGATACACATGGAAGCTCAGGCTGTACAGTGCAACAAACACTACAAAACTGCATTAGTCGTAGTCAGTGGCGTCACTAGGGTTGGAGTGTCTGGCTGCCCTGGTACAGATGTTCATAGACACATATGATCCAGTAACAAATCGTGTGGACCAATCCGTCATTACTTTCAATGCTGGCAAAGATGGATTAAAGTTTAAAATGCCTGGTAATTTTTATGTTGCTACTTAACTAAATAATACGGAAATACATTATTTACTTATGACTGAGGATTTCCCACAGTTAAGTAGTCGTAAATATTTTGTAGTATTTAGTAGAATGTTTAAAAAATGTTTGGTATGTATGGGATTACTTTGTACAGGTTCTGCCAAGCTGAATCAGATATTGTATGAGAGAAGTGAATTTGCGAAGTCTGCTATCAAGTCACATGTTGCAGCTGCTCACTTTAGGGTCACAATATGTGTTGATGGATGGTCTAAGAAGAATCTTGCTAGCTCTTTTCTTGGTCTTTCTACTTTGCTTTTTTTGATGTCCTGTCTAAACCTTGCAAGGCACAGCACATTGTTCTTAACATTGCTCAACTCCCTCATCCTCCATACTGGTTCTTCCATAGCTGAATGCATCGAATCTTGTTTGTCTGAATGGGGAATCGGCTCCGATCAGGTTATGATGGTTGTTTCAGATAATGGCCCCCAATATGATTAAAGCTATCAAGCTTATGGCTGAAAATGCAGTTAAGAATACAACCACATATGATTATGACAAGCTATTGTCAGATGATAATGAAGATTCAGATGGTGAGATGGAACAAGAAGGAAATGAGGAGGAGGATGAGTCGTTCGAATCACCCGAGACAGTTTTGTACAGAAGATGAAGTGCATAACTCATTCTTTACAGCTGGTCATAAAAAGAACGTATAAACATTATGACATTTAGTTTCGAAAATTAGGAAGTTGGGAAAGGCTATGGAAGCACCGCACCAAAAGTGTGGGAAAACAGTCTTTGGTGATAATGCAACACGATGAAACAGTACATTCAATATGGTCAAGCGACTGCTGGAATTGAGAATAGAAGTGAACGCGTCACTTACAATTCACTGCAGGCTATGGAATGGGAGAGGCTTCACGTGAAGCCATTTGATAATCAGACAAACATATTGCAGACAGACTCCAAATCTCTTTCTTGGTATGCAGTGCCTGCTTTGTTTGACTTTTACAATGCCATTTGCAATTATTTACTTAAAATCGAACCATTGCTAAGACTATGCTCAGTGACTTCACAGAACGCTTCTGTTGCTTTCTCTTCCCTGGTACACTAGACTTAATCCACAGCCTGCGGCTTGTTGTCTCGCTTGACCCGACTGTTGCAATTCAGTTCTGTTCACAGAAAATGTGTCATCACTGTTCCTAGCAGCAAATAAATTCAATATAGACGAGGTTAGTTCAGTATTATCTGTTTATCAATATTGTTTGAAATTCCTTTAATAGGTAACATATCATGTGCTCCTTTGGTTGATCCTGTTTTCCAGTAACTCCAGTTGGTAGATATGAGATAGGCGTTCTTTGTCTCATAAAATTATGAACTCGATCTCCTATAGTGATTTTGAAATGATATGTTTACAAAATATATTCAAAAATGGAAAATTCCAAAAAAGTGGTAATATATTCTATAAACAATTCAAGTCTTAAGTTGATTGGTTCATTGCCAGAACCTTTCATGCATTAAAGTAAGATACATTTTGTTTGTGTCAGTGTTCTAGATCTCATGATGGTTCAAGCAGTCGGAGTCATCTGCAGTCTCTGATGTACAACTGGTTTACAGCAATTCAGATTTGCAGCAGTACGACTACACCAGGCTATCATCTCTTCAGAGACTGTAGTCAACAACGCTGATTTGAAAAAACCAACTCACAGGCTATATCGATGAGATAAAGCGTATCAATGGCAGTTGTACCAGTGACCCTATGGAATTCTGGAACGACCATCGTAAACAGTATAGCACTTTTATTGGTCTTGCCGAAGATTTACTGTCGGCGCCATCGTCCCAAGCCTTCGTAGAACGTGTATTTACAGTATTTTCTGTCTGTGGACTGTTTACTGCAATAGAATGCGTAAATCGCTCGAAATGCGTTCAGTCTTAATTCTTGGGGGAGAATGGATTTTGAATGACAATATCACAATATAACAGTAAATTTTAAAGAGTTTTCAAAATAATATTGTGACTTTTAATGTGAACAGTACTTGTATAATGTATCGCTCGTAAGTGATAAAACTGAAACTGAAATGATAGCAAAAAATAAACTGAAACCGAAATAATTGCTCTAAAAACTTATAAAAAAATGAAATATTTGCACTGTGAAAAGCTGTAATAATATAAAAATAAAAATGATTGAAGCCAAAACTTATACAAACTAAAACGAATTTCAAAACTAAAATATCACTGGTTACATCACTACAAAAAAGCAATACAGGACATGGGAAGTTCATTTTCTAAGTAAATGTCAAAAGAACATCCATAGACTCCTTGTCAGAACATCAACCCACTGATGATGTCGTTGAAGTTGATATAGTCACTCACTTAGGGGCCGTCCATAAAGTACGTCACGCTCCAAAGGGGGGGGGGGTATAAGAAAGTGTGACAGTTTGTGACAGGGGGGAGGGGGGGTATAAGAAAGTGTGACGTCACATTTTTTAAATATATTTTTTTATTTTCTTTCTAATTTAAATTTTTATTTTTTAGTAAAACTTAACAGTTTTGAAAATAATTTTCAAAAAATTTTGTGAAACACTTGAATTAGTTTATGTCAAAATAGCATGAAATGCACAACTTTTCAATGTGTTTTTCACAATTCCTCATGCTAGTTAGGAGCGCTAATATACTGTTGCGAAGCCTTGTTTTATGTGTAGCCTTACCGGAGGTGCTATTATTTCTTTGTTGTCTTCTGCATAGTTATATCACTAATAAAAAAAAATTAAATTTGTATTATAATACAAAAAGTAATTGAAGGTGCAATCCATCACATCGTTAAAATAATCTTGATGCCTTATTCCTTGCAACCAGTGCAACCAGGAAGAAATGCTTATAATCGCGTGGAACGTCGAATGGCTCCATTTAGCAGAGAACTGTCTGGTGTCATATTGCCATCCCCGTAGCGTGAAAATTCTACAGCAGGGGCCAGGCAATATCGTGGTGGGGGCAGGTAATACATTTTACAAAGTAGAACAAATAAGCAGAGAGTGCCAGACAAAACGCAGGTGGGCCCGGCCCTCCTGCCCCCCCCCCGCACGCTACGGGCCTGCATATTGCCAAATGAACATTATGGCAGTCACTTTGATTCGCATAAATGAGGATTTGGAAAGAACAAACTTCAAGTTTGCAGGTGAAACTTTAGCTGAAATATTGGTCGCATGGCATGTGATTGCTGACCAATTTCCAATTGTTGCAAAATACATCAACCCTGAGAAATCTGAATTGGATGCAGCCGGACTGATGTCGAAGGATATGGCATGGTTTGACCATCATATTTGCACCAGCCAATACTTCACTCAAATTTTGAAATGTCAGGACATAAAATGTTGCGACAAAGTACGAAGCTCATTTTTCAACGTTTTACCTTCGAGATTATTTCCTCCTCCAAATCCAATCCCAATCAGCCAAACAACTGATGAACTCAGAGCTTCAGAAAGAGCAGATGCAGATGCTCATAAATTTCCTTCATTGTTCGTGGCACAAACTTTCAAATTTGATGAAGTAAAGTTCCATTAGCCCTAAAGGGCCATCGGGGCAGATGAAGTGTAGCAATCATATGTTTCTATAACCTAGGCATATGAAGCGATTGTGTGGTTTGCATAACGCCCAGCCGCCTTTACTCTCCCAACATAAAGGCAACTTGTTGCCTTGAAAGGAATTTTCAGTGGTCACACATTTTCACTTATATCACAGGTTGACCACTACTTAATGCCAGATGTTTGGTGTGGATTATTGCATTAATAGTAAAGGTTCCTTATGGTACCTTTTAGATGAAAAAAACTTAATAATAATATGAATTAGAAGCACTTTTGCTTAAGTGTTCCATTTAGGGCAACTCTCCCCTAATTTGTCAAATGCAATCTGCAGAAGGCAAAAAGCCACGAAAGATGATAGATATTAGGTAGCCTAGAGAAATATTTCTAATGAAGTAAGTAAACAATGACGTCATTTCTTGGTTATTGAGGTTTGCAAGCTGCAATTTCGGTTCTACTGCAGTTTAAATAAGGTTATAAGTGTACACAGGCATAGCCTAATGATAAATATTTTTTTTAATTTTAAAGTTTTTTTTTTCCTAAATTTGGGCGCTCCTAGGCAGATGCCGCCTATGCCCAGAGCCGGTCCTGCCTCTATGCCTGTCAGCACCATACTACTCTAGAAACTAAATTATTCCTAACTTAAACTTAATATGCTGAATCTAAGGTCTAATGTGAACGACAACCCAACAGCAGGGAGCTTGGCTTGAGACCCAGCCATGAACTTGGGTGCTTTATGTTATGGATGGTCAGTAAGATAGGTCACTTGGGAGGAGAGATGATAGTCACACCTGAGCAGAAAGCGGGAGGTGAAGGTGAGGGTAAATCAAAAACATTACAATGATATTGGAGTGGAGGTTCTAAAAAAAAATCTCAAGGCCTTCTGAGCACCATATTGAATATGAATTAGTACATGAAGAGGCCTGAATATAAGTTAGTACTTGAAAAGGCCCTAGGTATCCTAGTTAGCCTATCCATAAGAATGGCGCTGAATCAGCTAAGTTTAAGCCTCATTGCATTACTTTAGTTTCCTTAGAGTCAAATGATAGAGTAAATATGTTCAGTTAATTTACAATTTTATTTAAAACACTTCCTTTGATAGACTTACACTAAGCTAGCAAAGTTAATTTTTTTTAACTTAACATTCTTGCAATTAAAAATGGTATGGTGGTGGGTGATAAATACGTTTTGCATGTGCGTCACAAAAAGTTGTTATGCCAACACTTTCCCAATTTGTAAATATTTTTGTACTGATTAATTACTGTGTACTCCATTTAATAAATGCTTATTGAAACATTTTTTCCTCTTTTTATTGGATTCAAATCCCTCTCTTTTTTTTTTATTTGTGTTTTTTGTACATTAATTATCTTTTTAGGTTGTTAGGAAGGGAAAAAACAACTAATAAGTTTCGCCAGTTTCATTCGATATGAAGGAAATGGACCCATATAATTGCATTGAACTTTTCATGATAACGGTCTCTCGATGCAAAGATTGCCTGTTTCAGCCATAGTATTTTATAATTACAAGCCTTGGACCTTTATAATTTGTAGATTTTTTTTTTTTTTTCTCCTGTGACTTAACAGTTTTTAATGATTATTTTTTAATAGCTATAACTATGTAAGGAGTATTTAAGGCTGGAGGGACGATTTTTCCCTGGATACCATCAGGTGTAAAAGGGTAAACTAATAGTTTCAATATAAAAACATTTACTACTACCTCTTTACCAGTGTTTTTGCTTGTATATTCTGTATTCAAGAATCTGGATGGTAAGTGTTACTTCTTTATATTGCAGGCATTTGTAGAGAGTTTTGAACAACTTAAAGCTAGACACATAAAACCCATACCAGTTTGACTTCTAGCTGTACACATTATATAAATTTTTAAAAAATGAGATGGCCTTTCCTTTATTCCCACTTCTTTTTATTTAGTCTGTTTCCAATATTTTATGCCACAATTTTTTCCCCACAAAATAATATGTGAACTTAATTGAGGAAACAGATACTGTTATTTTTTAATTTCAGCTCAATGTTAAATTTGTGATATATTTTGATAAACTTAATGCAGTAGTTGTTGGTTTAGCTCCAGATGAGTTTCCCTATGAAAACATGAACAAGGCAATGAGGTAAGTAACTTGAGGATGTTTCATCAAAACACTTACTAATAGTTTGCATTAAAGTAACAATCTGCATTAAACTAATTTGTACACTGTTCTTAAATCTCAGTTCTTATATTGCTTCAATTCTACACTCACCACCATATATCTTTAAGGATTTTTCTCTTTTTCAATATTAAAAAACAATTTTTGTTAATGCGGTCTGGGTAACAATAATAGGTACTTTAAACTGAACAATAATATATCACAAAGGTAGCATCATTACTTTACATTCCATTTATTCTAGAGACATCTAAATTGAAGTTGTCATAAAAATAATTCATCATGACAAAATTTTTCATTAAGAAACTGAAGCATTAAATATTTATGAAATTAAGGATAACAGCCAAATAATTAAAATTACAGAACACAGTAATGAAGTCTTTTTAAAAAAAAATAAGCTATCTTGTGGAAAAGCTACAGGTTTTTTTTTCCATTTTTTTTTAAATATTGTTTTTTTTAGGCATGTACTTTAATTTAATTTTAATTAATTGTTTTGTTAGGTTTAATACTATTGGTAAAGTTTTATTATATTTAGTATTCTAGTTATTAGTTTCTATTCTTTTCTATCATTAGCCTTACTTTATTTTATGACTAATGTTGTATATTGCTACTGCATTTATATATAATTCAGCAAGGAGTTATTATATAAATTCTTGTCATTTTATCATGAAAAGAAAAATAAATATATTTTACTTGCTGCATTGCCCACTATTTGGACATCAGAATACAGAGCTGCATGGGAGTCAAAATCACACCCAGTCCCACCCACTCCTGCGTTTTCAAAACCAGTCCCACCCGCTACCAAAAGAAATCCCCCCCAGTCCCAACCGCTCCCGCGAAAATTTTTCCCAACCCCACCCGCTCCCATCAAAAAAATATTCTATAACTCATAAATAATGGTTTAAAAATTTGTTTATAGAAATCCTCTCGAAAAACATACATTAAAAACATTTAAGATAATAGGTAAAATAAACAGTTCTAAAATTTAAGTCCATGTAAAAATAAGATGCCATTAACACTCTCTGGAGCCAACTGTGACCGCCTTTCAAGAACGTGACCGACCAGCCGAAGAAAATGTCCTTTCAGATGAGGTTGATGATGCCGGTATTCTCATAATTTGCTGCACAACTTCTGAAAGATGTTTCCATGCAGTTGATTTGTCCCTCCAATACTCTAGTAAGCTTTCACACTTTTCTGTACTTGCTAAATAAGCTTCCACCTAAATATGTGTAATGTATTTCGTTATATTATTCCATTGTATAAAACTTATCAATAAATTAGCGAGAAAGGCAATCAAATATATTATTTATATGCTTACCCTGATATGCAAGGTGTAAAAAAAAAGTATGTATAAAAAAAATTTTAAAAAATAATTCATCAAGCATTAATGTGCAAATACCTCTAAAGGATTGGTTTCAGGGGCAGTGTAGAGGTCTCCAAAGAAAGAATCTTCAATATTTCTTTTTTTACGTGGAGGAGATAACTGATCATTGAAAGAAGTAGCAATAATGTCTTCTGAAACGCTGTTTACCATGACCTTCAAATCAGTTGTTGCGAGTGAATACTCTTCAGGTGCAAGCATTGCAAAATTGGATTTGAAACGAGGATCTAGTATAGCTGCAGTGAAATGAATTTGTTGAGTTGGAAAATATAATTCAAATGCTGAATTTAAATGTTTCCTGAATTTTTTTTATTATGGTACTGTCTTGATAATTTGGTTTCAAATGATGTAGTTTTTAATTTGGTTGGCAAAACTAAATGAGTAGATGGATTTTTGTCAACTGACAAGCATTTTGTTGCTGTTTCAAAAGGTTCCAATATCTCTATTACACTCTTCAATAACCCTTCATCAATGTCAGCTGAACAGCGAAGAATTTGTCTATTTAATCCTTGTTCGTTGCTTAGTGTATGCAGTTCTTTGAAATTTTTATCTATAGAGTTCAGAATTGTTAAAATGCTGTTCCATCTAGTGACAACACATTGTTTCATTGTAATCGGCAGGCGACTGTTTAACTTTGTTCTTTTAATGAATGCGTTGATAGAACAAATGATTCCATTATCCATTTATCAATGAAATGTATTGTCACGGTAATATAGCTGTGACCACTTTCATCGAGAGACCAAAGGTCGGTTGTTATTCCAAATCTTTTAATCTTAGATAATCTTTCTTTTATAAGATTTTTTTCTTTCTCCACAACATTACCCAAATGCCTTGAAACAGTTGTGGCACAAGGAAAAATCTCATTAACAGGAACATTCCCATATTTTGCACCAATGTTTATCAACTTTGCAGCCAATTCTTGGAAACCACAGCCTTCGACAAATGAAAAGGGCCTGATGTCTTTAGCGCACATTGAAACAATGGTGTTCGTGATTTCTGTTTTAACCTGAACTGGAACCTGTTTAACAATATTCTCTTGACTTGGAATGAAGCTAGTCATTGATGTAATTTTTGGAACTGGTGATCTGTTTTTACAAAATTCGAAATGCGTCCACAGACCATTCGTACCATCGTGAGCCTTCCAAGTTATAATCGTATCGCATCTTGTACATACTGCGAATGGCACATTCTTTGAAGCTAGTCATTGATGTAATTTTTGGAACTGGTGATCTGTTTTTACAAAATTCGAAATGCGTCCACAGACCATTCGTACCATCGTGAGCCTTCCAAGTTATAATCGTATCGCATCTTGTACATACTGCGAATAGCACATTCTCACCATCCAAGCGCAAACGATTGAAACTTTCCCAAATCTTGCTCTTACCACCTTTATTTACGTAAAACTTAAAAATGAAATCGCTCGCTTTTTGCGTAAACAAACTTTTGAATGTTTGCTTTATTATCCATTATTTGAAAATTAAAAAATAGAATTAGAGAAGTAAAAAACATTCAGATTTACATTTAAAAGTAGTCATCTGGTGCCGCCATCTTGGCTGATGTCAATTTAGCTTAATGTCTGTCTGTTTCACTCTTATTTGCTCGCTCCTTTGTCACAACTCAAAAACCAATCAAACTCGAGGCGTTGTTAGTACAACGATTTATTTACATAAATGTATATCAGAAATATATCAGAATACACAAGTCCATAAATGAATACACTTCAATAATTCACTCTGCCTCAACTCTGACTAACTAGAGATCTCTAAAACTCCTAACTACGAACTTCTATGACTCGTAACTACCTTCTCCAACTCCTCATGACTACGAACTTCTCTTAATTAACTAATGTCCGAATCCAGCCCCTATTTATACCCCAACATCCGTGCCCTGATTACCCTAAGTACGTCACAACCCCTTCAGTATTTTCCAAACTATCTAATCTTTCTAGGAGCGTCACCTGGTCGTCATTGTTAACCCTACTTGCCTGTCCGACGACGTCGCCTCTTGGTCTTCACACCTTAGCTGTCTACTATTTTAGTCGTCTGTCACCTTGTCACCCTTATTGGTATTACTCCTACCTCTTAGATATCTATTATATTAAAACGTCAAAGGGGATAGTCTCTGTCTCCAAATCTACTCAAGCTCGTCGCAATAAGTATCATTATTATATTGAAAATAATTAATATTGGGGGTGGGGGTATATGTTTTTTCGTGTCAACTTTACAAAAATGATGATTTTCAACTTTCGGTAGTATTAGAATTAACCTGTCTTACCTAGTCGCAAATGGTATCGCCTGATCGTCAAAATGTGTAGCTAATATTATTGCTAATGACGTTTTGACCTAAATACCAAGAATGTCAAGGAAAGGCCCTGAACTAGGTGTGTATCATACATCATCACAAGATCATCCGTGCAAATTGATTGATTCATCAGAAGTCTACGAAAGTCCCACTCAAACAAAACCCAAACCCACGGGACTCCCGCAAAAACAAAACCAATCCCATGGAACTCCCGATAAATTTATTTCCAATCCCGCGGGAGTCCCGACTCCCGCGAATCCCAACCCCCTGCAGCTCTCTACATCAGAAATTGATTATAAAACTTTTTTTAGGGCCATTTGTTACAGCCCTTGAGTATGCTTCTGAAACAAAAGCAGTCATTGTAGGCAAGCCGACTCCTGAGTTTTTTTTTATCTTCAATATCTGACATCAATTGAGCCCTCACAATGTATTATGATTGTCAATATAAGTGTGAAAATACCTTTTTTTTTTTAACTCTAGTAGCATTTTTATGGTAACATGTATGATTTTGTTTTGAATTTCTTTTTATAAAAAATATTTTGTGAATTAAGTTAGGCCATAGATGTCAACATTTTTAGTTTTTTACTTTATTTTAGGATGTCAAAGAAAACATTGAAGGTGCTCAGTCCATTGCAATGCTAGGAATTTTGGTCAAAACTGGTTAGTGTCCATATATGTTATGTATACTGTAAATGTCATCTAATTGGGTATCATCCCTAAAAGACGTCCACCAATTTTTTGCAATTTTTACCCCCCCCTCCCCATCCAAAACATAAAATTTACTGAATGCCTAAAATTAATGAAAATTTTGAATTTTTAAATTAGGAGAAGAAATAATAAAAAGATTATGGTATTTACAAAGATATTTTTTTTCAGAAATTCTTACTTATAAGACTTGCAGGCAAAACTCTAAACATGAAATAAAAATTGTTCAAAAACATTCTATTTGAAACACAATGGACATCCACTCTGTCCTCACCCCTCCCCCTTTTGTGTGGATATCTTATATGGATGACCCCTTGCTTATTAGAACATTTATTGAAAAGTTTGAAACGTAATTCTACTAAGTAGTCCAAACCAATTATCAAATTTGTTTTATTGAAAAGAATTCTTTGTTCTAAGAATGTGGATTCTAATTTTATGAGAAATCTAAAAGAAAAAGGTATGAGCTAGTAAAAAAACATATTTATAATTATTTTTTTTTAAACACCTTCAAAAGTCGCATTTTCAGATGTCATCATTCTTAAAACCGTAATTCATTCATGCTTCAGATTAATGCAACATTCACAAATTATATGCTACTTTTATTTTAAAGCAGGGAAAAAATATGTAGTAGTAAATCGGTCAACTAATATGTAAAATGTATATCCATGTACAGAAGTAATTTTTTTACTGCTTTAAATTGAAGAAACAAATTATTTGCATGACTCAAACATAGGCTTTCATAAATTTTAAACGGATTGAAGGGATTGTCAATGGTTTATATGTCAATGTTTAACCTTTCATTGAAACAGAAATGTGATCATGTAAAAATTTCACTAAAAGATCAAATATTTTTAGTAAACAATTTTTAAGGTTGAAGAAAAAAAAATTACAATTTTATTAAAGTATTTTGAATAAAGTTCTCTATGGTTTATGACTTTCATAAATTGGGACTGGTGAAGTAAGTGAAATTTAGATAAAAAAATAAGCATGAGTGCAAAAAGCAGTTTTTTTTACGTTGGTTTGGGCTACCTAACTAAATATACCAGCTGTTGACCCATAAGATTGTAACCTTATGTGGTAAATATTTATTTTCTTTTTTCATTAGTTCCCAAAAAAATTTTTTTTTTATTGCTTCTTACAGAGAAAATGGTGAGAATAAAAAACATCCTTCACCATTTAATGTTGTTGATAATTTTTCAGAAGCAGTAAATGTAATTGAATAGCTTTTATATACTTACTTTAGTAATTCTGTTGAGTGTAATAAAGCTATAACCAAGAATGAATTGTTTGTTTTATATTAAGATAAAAAAAGATTTTTTTTTCTGTTCAAATCTTACAGTACTCTGCAACCTTTTTCAACTCACAGCACGTCTAAAGTGTTAAAAATTTGGGTCTAAAGTGTTAAAAATTTGGCGACACTCGTGAGATAAATAAATAATAGGTGCCGGCACTGTTTTTGTAAGCATGTAGCGCAGGCTGTTTGACTAGTCCAATAATAACAACAATTGCCATACTCCCAACATTAATTAAAGATTGTGCTATGAAAAAGACATTGTACAAGTAAATTTATCTGACAACAGTGCAATGAGGCTGACTGATGATGTACACTTGTAAATGTCATTCTGTGGGGGGAGGCTGATTAAACATTAGCATGACATAGACTTTTACAGTTAATACAAAGTGGTACTTGATATATAACATACAAGCAGATCAAATACAAATCATAACATAGTCTCTTAGATGGTTCTGATTTTTTTTAATATTCTCAAAATTCTTCCTAATGATATTATACATTCTAATACAAATATATACTAAGACAAAAGTGATCAATCCAGCACAGGATCAAAACAAAGACTAATTATAATAACTCCATAGGTCATAACCTATCTCTCCCTTCAATCAAATCAGAACAGTGTTATAACTAATATCAAGAATTATCTATATCATAGATATTACAGCTTTTTCCAATGAGAGGGATAACCTGACACATGATCTCAGATATGTATATTGCAGTACTATAAAATTTTGTTCCTAAATTTAGGGCCAAAAGTAGATCAAAAGTCTAGTGATTTGTGGGATAGGATGAGGAGATCCATAATGGCTGTAGTATCTCACTTTTTCTTCAATTTTATAACTAAACAGTGGCTAAAAAACATTTCTTTAAACAAACTGCATACTAAATTAATATTCAAACATTTTCTAATCACTGTCTCCAAGAAAATCAACAGCTTGTTGAATTCTAAATACCTTTTAGGAAATTGTGATTTTTCAAAAGCCATTCAGCAGATGGTCGTAATTTAGGATTATGTTCTATAGTTACTTTTATAAAGTCTTCCACATCTGATGATGAAAACTCAGGTAAAGAAAATTCAGGACGATGCCCTGTAGTCAGCTTAAAAACAACCTGGTGCTGTTCTAGTAGATGAAATGGTGGAGAGCCGGTGAGCATCTGTACAAGTGTACATCCAACACTCCTTTATAAGAAGTTAATATATAAACATGAAGAGAATAAAGGCTTTTAAACATATTTATTATACTGTTAATAGTTAATATATAAATTTATAAAGTGAACAGGTGATCAAACTTAAAGATTAAAAATAAAATTTAAAACTTTTTCAGTACCCAGTCAGCTGAAAGAAAAAATGTGTATTTTTAAATTTGAACACTCAAGTACAGTAGTTTTCAACTTTCACGACCCACTATGAGAACTTTAGTTTTCATGACCCACCTAAAAACTGTTTGTTTTCTGCACCCCACCTGCTAAGAAAAAAACTACAGGTAAAAAGTGGGATGAAATTTATATATTGATTTTGCCCTTTTGCTTAGAATACAAAACTTTTAGATTTGTAACATGTCATGAGAAAGAGTTATGTCCTCATGGATTCTTGAAATGTAAATAACATTTTACGCTACAAACCTAAAATGTGTCAGCGAATCACACTTTGAGAACCACTGCATCCAATTAACTTATTTTAAAAATTAAAATGATTTATGAAAAATAAATAAATTCATCGAAATTCATAACTTACCATATGTCCACTTTATTGTCATAATGACCTTTATCATCCATAACCGCTTCAATTAATTCTGGAGCCATCCAATTCACAGTTCCTACACAGCCTATATCACTGTCTTCTTTAAGTAAGGTTCTAGCTTCAGAATCATGGCGAAATGTTTTGGAAACACCAAAACCTCCAAGCTTTATACTTGTTTCATTTTCCATTAAAACATGTTTGCCTGAAAAACATTTCCATCTAACTTAGTTTCTAAGTATATTTCAGACTGAAATTTAATGTTTAAAAATGGTACCAAAAAAAATGGATAACTGTCTTTTTATTTGCCTTTGGAAAATTTGAAACCTCTTGAAGCCCAATCAATTTGAAATTTTGAACACTTATCTCTATGAAAATATTTAAATTTTTTTAATCAATGAATTAAAATCTAAAAACCAATTATGTTTTTGGTAATTTTTATACATAGGGGTAATTAGCCAAAGAAATTATAGTGTCAAGTACAGCACAGTTTTGGTAACCTGCATAATTCTGAAGTTCATTTTTTTTTATTATGTATGCTATGGCCAATGTCTGCTAGGCAGTCAATAGCAGACATTGGCTAACTAAACCGGTCAATGTGCACATTGACCGGCCAATGTCGAAGTGATGATGGGGAAAGAAAAACAAAAAACATGCTAAAACTATTATGGCATTTATTGAAATCTCCCCACTCTGGCACTATGTATTCCTTAGATATTCACACAATGTTTTTGAACAGAAGGTGTGGTTATTTAATATGGTACAATTATTTATGTTCTACTTACTTCTACAGCCATATCAGGAGTGGACATGATGGAACAAGAGATAATTATACTACACAGGAGCACTATAAGAGTGAATTGGGGTGGGCTGGGTAATAAGAGGGTGGTGGGATTGGTGGGTCCGGGCAGGAAACAAAGTGGCATGGAGGGGTTGGGGATCAGGTGAACGTGTTATCAATGAGAAAAAGGGAGTATATGGTGGGACAAAAGGTTTTCTAGTAATGAGGGATTGTGTCTGTGAAAGGAAGATGGTGGGAAGGAAAGTGTGGGAATGGTGTCTGTGAAAGGAGGATGGTGGGAAGGAAAGTGTGGGGATGGTGTCTGTGAAAGGAGGATTGGTGGGTCAGGGAAGGAAAAAAAGTAGCACGGGGGTTGGGGATCGGGTGTAGGAGTTATCAGTGAGAAAAAGGGAGTATATGGTGGGACAAAAGGGTTTCTAGTAAGAAGGATGGATGGTTTCTGTGAAAGGAGGATGGTGGGAAGGAAAGTGTGGGGATGGTTTCTGTGAAAGGAGGATGGTGGGAAGGAAAGTGTGGGAATGGTGTCTGTGAAAGGAGGATGGTGGGAAGGAAAGTGTGGGAATGGTGTCTGTGAAAGGAGGAAAACTGGGAAGGGGAGGGTGGTGACGTTCCACAGAAGCAGGGAAGGAAGGTGGATAAGCAAGTCAGTGGGTCAAAATCACATAAAAAAGGAAGTCTTCAAATCACATATAAAAAGAAGTCAACAAATAATTGCATAACTGATGATTATAGGCATATTTTCATAGGCTTACTATTCTTTTTAATAAGGAAAGATATCTTAGCCCTTCAAGGGCGATCAGGGAAGATGAAATGCATCTGTAGCCATGGCATAATAAAGGGCTAACACAAATGTGGGTTAGAATAGTCTGGCTTAAAACGGTTCAAATATGATATTATTTTAGAGATTGGTAGCAGCGTAAGAGCGTGCTACGTGTGGTATGACTAGACTTAAAATAAACATTTGAGTTTGTTTTTCAGTTCATTTGATTAATGATGTTTATATTTCTCATTCAAGCCTGAAAAAAAAAATTCTACCTGAAGAATACAAACTTTTAACTTAGTGTTTTAACATTTTCATGATGCAAAACTGAAACAAATCAATCATTAAAATTTACCAGATATGTCCTTATGTATAATGCCATTTTCATGTAAATAATGAATACCTTCAAGGATCTGTCTTGTGTAAAGCTTTGCTTTGTCTTCAGAACAACCACCAAAATTAGCCAAATAATCTTCTAAGGATCCCTAAAGTCAAACAAAAATACATTTTTTTAAATAGAATAAAATTTTAGCTAACAAACAATTTCACTGTGTTTCCCAAATCTTTAATAATGAATAGATGTAAAAAAAAAATACTTTCAGTATTTCAAATAGTTTCTGTAGGTGGACATTGTATCAGTTTAGTGTGATGCAAACTTCACTCTTACCAACATGAATATATTTGTTGGCAATCTTTGAAAATTAGAATATAATAAAAAAGCACATCATGACTTCCTAAATAAATAATATTTTTCAGCAAAGCATGCAAATAATTTACCAGTAATTTTTATTTCAACAAAAATTTTTACTTTGTGACAGGTAATCTGTATGGGGGCAAAGGTCAGTCAATAAACCCACTTGAAAGGGAAAAATAAGAATTCAACTTTTTTTTTAACAGGTTATAAAAGATTTTCTCTAAGAAATGTTTACTCAGCTCAAGTTTAAATTTACTTATGTTACTTTTGAAAAGCATGCCCTACTGAGGTCTACCACTGTCGGCCATGAATTTGAATGATTGTAATGATTATGTTTATAGGCATAACATTTTAAATCAACAAATATATTCACAGTAGTCTTATTAACTATCAAGCATTATGCTTTTTGGACTTTAAATTTTATGGAATAGATTAGGTATATTTTTGTAATAAAAAGAGTTTTTGGAATAAATAGGTCATTTTTATAAGTATGGGGGATGCAGATAGTGATTATATAAATCCCTCATATAACATGGTTTCCTTCTACACTTTTTCATTCAAACATGTTAAAGAATTACCCCTTCCTTCCTGCAAAATATAACAAAGGTATGAAATTGCCAATACAATATGCAGAACAGAACGTGAGAAAAATTCTTGAAGTTATCTGTTTTTCTTGTCTAACCATAGGGAATATTCAAATCGTTTCATCATCATTGCCCATCACTCCTATCAGCATCTCTAGCGACTTCTGTCCTGAGCCATTCTCTCCAGCTGCTTCCAGCTGAACCCCATTCTGGTGATGTCTGCTTCAAATTCTCACCTCCAAGTGTTCCTTGGCCGGCCTCTCTTTCTTTTTCCTTGAGGATTCCAACTCAATGCTTGCCTAGTGATGTTGCTTGCCAGCTTTCGTAATGATGAAACTTGGCCGGTTCATTGGTGATGGTGTCAGGCTGTCGTATTTGAAGAACTTTCCTATGGCAGCTGTTGATAAAGGTCTGGACTCTCTTAGTGGTGGTTTTTGTAATCCTCCAGGTCTCGGCTCCATATAATAGGACTGACTTTACATTGGTAAACAGGTGAATTTTGGTGTTCAGAGACAGCTCTTTGGAATTCCAGATGTTCTTGAGCTGGATAAAGGGGGCTCTTTGTCTGATCCCAGCTTTAACTTCCGCACCTGTTCCACCCTGCTGATCTATGATGCTACCCAGATAAGTAAAGGACTCTACTTCCTCCAGCTTACTTCTGTTTAGGGTGACTGTATTTGTGCTGGTGGAGTTAATTTTCAGGATCTTGGTTTTAGCTGTGTGTATGCTAAGGCCGATCTTGTTTGCAGTGACATTCACTAGATTTGTTTTCTCTTGCATCTGTTGATTGCAGATGACCTTGCTCCTCTTACACATAGCAAAGTCCAGGTCGTCCAGCTGTTTTAGCAAAGTCCATTGGATTCCATTTCTTCTTCCCTGGTGGATTTCTTCATAGTCCAGTCTATAGCCAGTAGGAAAAGGAATGGGGAAAGCAAGCATCCTTGTCTGACTCCTGATCGTACATGGAAGTTGTCTGTTAGCTGCCCTCCATGGATAACTGCAGGACATACCCTCATATGAATTCTGGATCAGTTTAACTATTTTTACAGGGACACCATAATGTCGAAGAAGTATCCAGAGGATTTCTCGATCTACACTGTCTAACGCTTTCTCAAAGTCAATAAAGTTGATGTATAGCGGCAAGTTCCACTCCAGGGCCTGCTCAACTATGATGCGGAGCGTTGCAATCATGACCTGTTTTGACGGAAACCTGCATGTTCGTCTCTCAGCTGTGGGTCGACTGTGTCTTTTATCCTCTCCAAAAGGACTCGGTTGAAGACTTTGCCTGGCACTGATAGCAATTTGATGCCCCTTTAGTTGTTGCAGTTGCTAAGGTCACCTTTTTTAGGAAGCTTGATGAGATTTCCTTCCGTCCAGTTTGTACGTCTTCTTCCTCCCATATCCTTTCAAAGAGTGGGTACAACATCTCCACTGTCGTATTGAGGTCTGCCTTTAGTGCCTCTGCTGGGATGTCATCTGGTCCAGCTGCTTTCCCCTTCTTTATCAGGGTGGTGGCTTTCCTGATCTCCTCTCTGGTTGGCTTGTCACAGTTGATTGGCAGATCTCCTATGGCTGGTTCAATGACAGGGGAGTTCAGTGGTGCTGGTCTCTTCAGGAGACCCTCAAAGTGCTCAGTCCATCTGTTCAACTGTTGATCTAAATCATTAATAGTTTTCCCTTGCTTGTCTTTGACAGGTCTTTCTGGTTTGTTGGTCTTCCCTGAAAGTCTTTTTGTTATGTCATATAATATTTTCATGTTTCCGCTGTAAGCTGCCTGTTCTGCTTCAGCTGCCAGTATGTCCACATAGTCTTTCTTGTCCTTCATAATACTTTTCTTCACTTTGCTATGCGCATCTGCATATTCTTCTTATGCCTTGCCTTTAGCTGATCTAGTTTTATTGTTATTGACTGTTGCTTTCTTCTTCCTCCTGTCCTATATCTTATTCAGCATATCAGTTGTGATCCACACTTTTTGATGGTGCTTCATTGGCCCAAGTACCTCTTGGCATGCTGATCTTAATGACTCTTTCACTTTCTGCCACTCATAAAATACACTATACTCCTCTTCCACCAGTTCATGGAGCACTTCATATTTGTCCTTCAGCACCAAGTTGAACTGTTCTTTTATCTTAGGATCTTTTGCACATAATTATTTTGTGTTAACATTAGAAGTATGCTTGCATCACTTGAAAAAAATAATTTCAAGGGAATTAATAGCTATCTGATTTAGAATTTTGAATATACATGTATATGTACAATTTGTACATGTATACAAATTTTTCTTTTTTGCTTGTAAGTATTTTTAATCGAAATAAAAACGTTTTTGACGAAGAAAAAGTTTTAATTTTATAATTCTTTTTAAATGATTTCCCATGTTACCTACATTTCTTAGTCTCGCACTAGGAATTTTTCTGGGACTATGTTAGTCTATTTAGGAGGTACAGATGCATTTGAATGGCGCTGGCCATTTCAAATTTTTAATTATCTGCTATATTAGGCCAAATAATTAAGTCTATATTTATATCCGTTAATATGTAGACTAAATATATATAATTTATATTTTTTCTAATTCTTATAAATATGTTCCTTCCATTACTTTATAGAATTAAACTTATAATAGCAACAAAATAATGAATGATCTTTCTTACCATTGGCATGTAGCCCATATATATAGATAACAAATTGTTTAACTCTTTATATCCAAAAAATTCTACAATTCTGTGATAATGAACTTTGTTAAAGATTTTCTCTTCTTGCCTTATCAGTTGCTGAAATAAAAAAAAAAAAAATTTTTTCTTACATGAAAATGACTAACATTTCTAAAAAGACATCTTAAGATATTTTGCATCATAAGTAAAAAATAAAAACTATCTAAAAGCAAGGGGGAATGTATTGAACTCAATTGTCTTAACATTTAATGATATGTAGCAGTAAAAAAATAAATATATATCTAGATAGGTACTCATGCTTATAGTTTTAGTAATGAAAATAAATATAAATATTTTTAGTGCATTTTTTATACAAGCTTATATTTTTAAAATGACTTTTTAAAATATTTGTTTTATACATGCATTTAAAAAGACACATCTTCTTGTACCCAATGTTTGTTAAATCGATAATAAATTTAATCAGAGATTTGACAAAAGTTTGAGGGGTTTCCATAATGATAATGCATTAATTGTGCGGCAAAATGATATCATTAATTTGCCAGTAAGCAATTCAGTTAATTTTTAGCAAATTTTTAAAAAGTGTCATAGAAGAGTTTTTAAGTCTGCCTTCACAAACTTGATGAAATGCCATGCTTGAGGCACCAAATTAATCTGTTACTATTAAATAAAAACATTGAAAAAGTTGAGGGCTGTCTATTAGGGTGGAGTGACATTTTTTTTTTCATTTTTTAATTCTAATAGTTCAAAATGGTTGCCAAATAGTGTAAGGAGTTACGGCCTAAAATATCTTTTATGTTGTGTAACCTTTAATGGTGCCCCAAAGGCCTTCAAATTTTAAGGGATACAAACTTTAAAACGTTATAACAATTTTGAATGAAATCAACATTTCATTAGTGATATTCGTAATGTTAATGTGCAAATATAAACTGCTAAACTAAATTGTTTATGAATTAACAATTTAACCATTTACAATAAGTCAGGATCGTCGATATTTCTTAAGGCAGGATACAAATAATGTGACAGGAAGATGGTCTTCCTCAATTGCCTGTCACCATCTTTGCACGACGGTTTTCTTTTAATGTCAAACCAAAGAGGATCTTGAACCAACACAATATAAGTTGAAAGTTGCAATATACAAAGTATTCTGTTTGCCTTTGCCAATCTACGTGCATGAGACAAGTTAACAGGATCGCAGCGAGCAAGATCATTGGAACAGTCGCCTGTAATTACAGTTTGACAGTTTAAATCATCACACGCAATTTCTGGGAAGTCAGTATCTATCCCCATGAAAGCAACCAAGTGGGAGAGTTTCACAACTCGAATTGCAACTCCAATAGAACCTAATAATCTGTGAGGGCCAGTTGTTGGACTATCAATGTGCTTGACTAAATGCAGAAGTGGCAACTCATTCGCAACATACATACTAGCAGTTGAACAGGCTTTGACATACTAGCAATTGAACAGGCTTATTCAATTTTACTTCTGTAAGCCTTATCACGCCACCTTTGGAACCTGTATTGCTTGCTGAAACATGCAACCCATAATGTATCTGTGCTGATGTTTTGGACAAAAAAACTCAATCATACTTTCGACAACAACTGCAACAGCACCAGAAGAAGGTGAAATGTGTCCAACATACCCTGATCATGGCTCGTGGATTAGTGCAATATGTTCTTCCAAAACTGTTGTACCATAATTCTTTGATTTCACATGCTCTGTTATAATCATTTTGTCTTTTTGTCCATCAAAAAATATTCCCTGCAGGTTATCCGGTGTATTGGTAAGTTCAATTCTTTTTCTTTCACTTCTCAGCTTGTTTTGATCTATTATATGTGTATTTTGTTCTGTACAAAGCTAACATCTTCTAAACTTGTAGCTATTGCGTCACCTGCTGTCTGAAATTCCATATCTGTTGGAGTCTGTGCAACATTTGGCAGCATTATTCACATTTGTTTCTTTTTTTTTTTGTGCCGTTTTGTATCAACACCCTAGATCTCAGCAACCATAAGCCCTAGACCCATGACGTATATACTTTTTTTGTAGGTCTTGGCCTGCCATGTGGGCATCAAAAGTCCATTTCGCGATCTGACCTCTGAGGGCTGGGCATCAGTGTTTTTACCGTTTTTTACGATATAAGCTATATTTATTTATTTTTATAAAAGTTATTCAACATGATTTACTTCTCTTAATATATAAAACCCATAATACGTAACATGAAAGTGCGCTAACACGTCCTGTGCCTCGAATGGAACAGACTTTATTGCTTGTTTGTTTTAGTGATTGAAGTTGATTGCACTGGGTTAGTGCTAGAGTGGGTATAATCATCTTTATCTTCCACCGTAGAATCAGATGCTGTCGAAGAAATGTCTAGCTCCTATCCTTGCAATGAATTTTCCCCTCTTCCTTGATGTTTTTACATCTACTTTACCAATGTACATCATTCTTAAGGTTCTTTGGTCTAATAGAAAGTCTTTCAATGGAACTTTATGCTGCAGTGGGAGTTGGCAAGGACACATCTTAGATTTACATTTGCAAGCGGCAATATCAAACAAAGTGTTTTACTGAGATTTGAAAACTCTTTCAGTTTGTTTCTATAGCTGTTATTCTGCCATCCTTTAAATTTTTTCAACAACCTTCTGTAAGAATCATGGTAAGATTATCATCTTTAATATCCATGTGTGGCTGATGGTCGGTATGGAAGCTTTTCCCCAGATGTGTTCTATGGTGGCAGCAACAACAGCTGACAATTCCGCAACAGTAGGTTGTCTTTCTGTCGCACATTTCAAGTCATGTTTCTTTAGCAAGAAAAATTAAACAAAATTAAATGGTACATCATTAAATGAACCAAATACAGGACATTCAGCCATATGACGAGTAGATGTAGATTTGGTAATGGAACTGAGAGTCATGGGTTCCTTAAGCTGTGAATCGGGAATTTTTGTTAAAGTTAATTGTAAGCTCCGTAGAGGCTAGTAGAGTTGTGAAATAATTAATAAATATATTATTTAGGATAATCATTTAATAATTAAAACATACTAACTTCAATTCTGTTTTTTAAAAGAATCTTGTAAATTGATTTTTAACTACTGGATATTTACAGCCGGGTTTTCCATAATAAATTTTCTTAAAATTTCAAAAGTACCTTTATTATCACTCATTAGACTGCTTCATTGTTTACAAAGATAAAAAAAAAATAAAGTATGATACTTTCACAGACGGGTACAAAAGTTAGATGTTGACTGGTGTTTGACTAGGATTATAATTAAATGGTTGAATAAGCAAAAATTTCAACTGGGTTGGGGCACCGGTAAACATCAACGGATATTGTAAATATTTTACAGTTGGCTTTTTATATTCATTATGACACTTTTTTCACTATTATATTTTGTCTATGTGTGAGAAAGTTTTATAGATTAAGACACCTGAAAATGGGACTTTTGAAGATGTCTTTACACAAGCTCATAAGTTGTTTTTTTTAAATATGGGTAGACTAATAATTAGTATCCGAATGCTTAGAAAAAAATGTTTCTAAATTAAACAAATATATTGAGTGCAATAATTTGAAAACTCTGCCTGGACTACCTACTATTAGTGCTTTGATATTATGTTTATAAAAGACTTAGGTATGAATCTATGTTGAAACTATTTGTCTTGAAAGACACAATACACCATTCATAATCTAATGAATGCCTGGTTACACAAAGGTATGAATGGTTAGGGCTGACAATTCCGCAACAGTAGGTTGTCTTTCTGTCGCACATTTCAAGTCATGTTTCTTTAGCAAGAAAAATTAAACAAAATTAAATGGTACATCATTAAATGAACCAAATACAGGACATTCAGCCATATGACGAGTAGATGTAGATTTGGTAATGGAACTGAGAGTCATGGGTTCCTTAAGCTGTGAATCGGGAATTTTTGTTAAAGTTAATTGTAAGCTCCGTAGAGGCTAGTAGAGTTGTGAAATAATTAATAAATATATTATTTAGGATAATCATTTAATAATTAAAACATACTAACTTCAATTCTGTTTTTTAAAAGAATCTTGTAAATTGATTTTTAACTACTGGATATTTACAGCCGGGTTTTCCATAATAAATTTTCTTAAAATTTCAAAAGTACCTTTATTATCACTCATTAGACTGCTTCATTGTTTACAAAGATAAAAAAAAAATAAAGTATGATACTTTCACAGACGGGTACAAAAGTTAGATGTTGACTGGTGTTTGACTAGGATTATAATTAAATGGTTGAATAAGCGAAAATTTCAACTGGGTTGGGGCACCGGTAAACATCAACGGATATTGTAAATATTTTACAGTTGGCTTTTTATATTCATTATGACACTTTTTTCACTATTATATTTTGTCTATGTGTGAGAAAGTTTTATAGATTAAGACACCTGAAAATGGGACTTTTGAAGATGTCTTTACACAAGCTCATAAGTTGTTTTTTTTAAATATGGGTAGACTAATAATTAGTATCCGAATGCTTAGAAAAAAATGTTTCTAAATTAAACAAATATATTGAGTGCAATAATTTGAAAACTTTGCCTGGACTACCTACTATTAGTGCTTTGATATTATGTTTATAAAAGACTTAGGTATGAATCTATGTTGAAACTATTTGTCTTGAAAGACACAATACACCATTCATAATCTAATGAATGCCTGGTTACACAAAGGTATGAATGGTTAGGGCTGACAATTCCGCAACAGTAGGTTGTCTTTCTGTCGCACATTTCAAGTCATGTTTCTTTAGCAAGAAAAATTAAACAAAATTAAATGGTACATCATTAAATGAACCAAATACAGGACATTCAGCCATATGACGAGTAGATGTAGATTTGGTAATGGAACTGAGAGTCATGGGTTCCTTAAGCTGTGAATCGGGAATTTTTGTTAAAGTTAATTGTAAGCTCCGCAGAGGCTAGTAGAGTTGTGAAATAATTAATAAATATATTATTTAGGATAATCATTTAATAATTAAAACTTACTAACTTCAATTCTGTTTTTTAAAAGAATCTTGTAAATTGATTTTTAACTACTGGATATTTACAGCCGGGTTTTCCATAATAAATTTTCTTAAAATTTCAAAAGTACCTTTATTATCACTCATTAGACTGCTTCATTGTTTACAAAGATAAAAAAAAAATAAAGTATGATACTTTCACAGACGGGTACAAAAGTTAGATGTTGACTGGTGTTTGACTAGGATTATAATTAAATGGTTGAATAAGCGAAAATTTCAACTGGGTTGGGGCACCAGCAAACATCAATGGATATTGTAAATATTTTAAAGTTGGCTTTTTATATTCATTATGACACTTTTTTCACTATTATATTTTGTCTATGTGTGAGAAAGTTTTATAGATTAAGACACCTGAAAATGGGACTTTTGAAGATGTCTTTACACAAGCTCATAAGTTGTTTTTTTTAAATATGGGTAGACTAATAATTAGTATCCGAATGCTTAGAAAAAAATGTTTCTAAATTAAACAAATATATTGAGTGCAATAATTTGAAAACTCTGCCTGGACTACCTACTATTAGTGCTTTGATATTATGTTTATAAAAGACTTAGGTATGAATCTATGTTGAAACTATTTGTCTTGAAAGACACAATACACCATTCATAATCTAATGAATGCCTGGTTACACAAAGGTATGAATGGTTAGGGCTGACAATTCCGCAACAGTAGGTTGTCTTTCTGTCGCACATTTCAAGTCATGTTTCTTTAGCAAGAAAAATTAAACAAAATTAAATGGTACATCATTAAATGAACCAAATACAGGACATTCAGCCATATGACGAGTAGATGTAGATTTGGTAATGGAACTGAGAGTCATGGGTTCCTTAAGCTGTGAATCGGGAATTTTTGTTAAAGTTAATTGTAAGCTCCGCAGAGGCTAGTAGAGTTGTGAAATAATTAATAAATATATTATTTAGGATAATCATTTAATAATTAAAACTTACTAACTTCAATTCTGTTTTTTAAAAGAATCTTGTAAATTGATTTTTAACTACTGGATATTTACAGCCGGGTTTTCCATAATAAATTTTCTTAAAATTTCAAAAGTACCTTTATTATCACTCATTAGACTGCTTCATTGTTTACAAAGATAAAAAAAAAATAAAGTATGATACTTTCACAGACGGGTACAAAAGTTAGATGTTGACTGGTGTTTGACTAGGATTATAATTAAATGGTTGAATAAGCGAAAATTTCAACTGGGTTGGGGCACCGGTAAACATCAACGGATATTGTAAATATTTTACAGTTGGCTTTTTATATTCATTATGACACTTTTTTCACTATTATATTTTGTCTATGTGTGAGAAAGTTTTATAGATTAAGACACCTGAAAATGGGACTTTTGAAGATGTCTTTACACAAGCTCATAAGTTGTTTTTTTTAAATATGGGTAGACTAATAATTAGTATCCGAATGCTTAGAAAAAAATGTTTCTAAATTAAACAAATATATTGAGTGCAATAATTTGAAAACTCTGCCTGGACTACCTACTATTAGTGCTTTGATATTATGTTTATAAAAGACTTAGGTATGAATCTATGTTGAAACTATTTGTCTTGAAAGACACAATACACCATTCATAATCTAATGAATGCCTGGTTACACAAAGGTATGAATGGTTAGGGGAGAGAACTCAGTGGCTAATAGGTGTATGAGATGAAAAGTGTTCTGTGGTTGTGGGCGGATGTGTGCGAAACTAATTAGCGCACTAGTAGAAAAGACTTGTAACTAGTCAGTTGAGGAATAGACCGGGTCGGACAAAGGACATGGTTTTATAGTTGTTAATAAATTTTATTAATAGACTATTAAGCTTTTAATAAGAAAAAATAATTGATTATATTTTCACTTTTAAAAATAATTTTTACCATAATCATCTCTTTATCTCCAGGTCGAACATTTATTTCTTTAACAGCATACAGTTTCTCTTTATTCAAATCAGTGATCAAATAGACTTTACCAAATCTGCCCATACCAATTTAGTTTCCTTTGCAACTTCTTTCAGGAAAGGCAGGAGATAAGCAATGCTCTGAAAATTTAAATTAAAGGATGCAGTTTTAAAATAATAGCTTGTAAGGTAAGTCTGATCTAAGGAATAGACACTGTGGATCATCCTTGGCTAAATCGGCTGTCCACCAAAGTTCACTATGCTTAAGAAACAGTTTCATGACGAGAGGTTTTATTAAGCAGAGAACCATCTCAAATGGCATGAAATATGACTGTGTTCTTGTTCCTTTGCTTTTTGCTTTGTTTTTCTCCCATGTGCTGCTTTATGCTCTAAAAGATCTAAACAAGAGTGTCTACTTTAGATAACCAGGGGACGGATAGTCGTAAGGTAAAGGTGCCAGGTTTGATTTTGGTGAGGACCAATTGATATTTCAGGTCATGGCTTAAGTACCCGCTATATCTCTTGTGGTGCCTCCATGGCCAATGCACTATCGGCTCTGATGGGGATGAAAGAAAGGCACCATAAAAACAGTCCCATTAGGGGTTTATAGGATCTGAGAGATTTCATCTCATCCTTATAGGGACTTCACACACTTTAGATAACCATCATGAGGATTCTCTATTTGACCTCCGCCATCTGTCTGATGAAACAAAAACCACACAATGATGATGACACATTAAGAAACCCTCCTACTAACAATTGCTAATAGTTTCTCAAGAGCACCAAATTATCTGGACAATGTTAGCAAGGCAGAAGTGATTTACTGGCCTGCACCAGGGCAAGCAGCACAACAATCTGGCATCACCATTGATGACACACATCTGCCTCGACCACTGGGATACCCTACCCACACTGCATCTATGCACTTTTGTCTTTTTGCTTCAAAGACATATTAGGACCCATCGATAACTTGCACAAAACAATGTCATTCTTAACATATGACTACCTGCTAATTGATTTTAAAAGCATTAGCGCCAATAATTTGGATTATTTATTTATCTTTCAGTCTATCACTGAATGTAGAATAATGATTAATTCCAGTATTGAGTGAATACTTGGGTTATGAACACCTCAGGTTGAGAACTATCTGGGTTTTGAACATCAATTCAAAATTATTTTGTCTTGGGTAAAGAACACTGCTTTGGGTTACAAATGAATGCCAGAGATAGCAAGGTTTAAAAGTCTCCGGCGTCCAAACAAAGGAAATTCCTGCATTAATGACGGATGTGAATAACACACCTTTCAAAATATTGTTATATACTTTTTTTTATTTTAAAGAGCAATAATAAAATTAGTTAAAATTAAAATGAACGATAAAAATAAACAAAATTTGAAATTAAAAATATTACATGAGAAAAAAAAACTTAAGTGCCGACACTACAGTAGCCATTTTGTCTGTTTCGTTTACAACGTGTATCTGTTGGTATACTTCAGCCACCTTTAAAATAATAAAATGGCTTCAGACGACTCGGATTTTAGTTCAAACTATTCCCCTAGTAAAGATTTCATGAATGGGAGTAAGATGGCAGCCTTTATTCATCAAATCATAAAGATATTGCATTAGTTTTGCCACTGAATGCTAATCTAAGAATGTAAGTATTAAGGTTTCTTATTTTATGCTAATAATACATACAGTCGATTCCGCTTAATGGGGACACATCGGGACCGAGGCTTTTTGTCCCAATTAAGCGGCTGTTCCAATTAAACATACAAATTTACTATTGGCTTCTTGGTTTGGTTTCTTTGAGATTTGTCCCAAATAAGCGGCTGTCCCAACTAAGCGGTGTCCCAATTAAGCGGAATCCACTATATTTTTAAAAATGAAAAATATTTTGTTTTCTATTTTCCTGGGTATTATTTGTTAAATTATTCATTTCTATGTTAAATTATTCTGATTTTTCTTTAGTTTTATAATTTTCTGTAATGAATCAATAAATAATAACACATGGTAAAGCATTGTTTATTTTATCAGCTGATTTTAATTTTTGGCTAAATAAATGAATCACTTGTAAAGAAAATTATGGAATATTCTGTCATGTAATTTAAAAAAAATATAAACTTATAATGGTGTTAACTACATTTTTTAAAAAACTATATGAATGTAATTCTATTATAATGTGGTATATTTTTATATACATATTTTGACTTATATTTAACTTTAGGGAACATACATATATGACTATGGCATTACTGATGATGGACCTCTAAAAGCGATTCGACTCTTCCAGCTAGGGCACCAGGCCTTCATCTTTTCGAGTATGAAAGACAAGAAACAAGACGATGTTATCTTGAATTTCTTATGCCAGGTAACAATCATTTATAAATAAAATAGCCTACTAATAATATAAAATTCATCAGTGCAATTGTATTCTTTAGGAAGGAAGAAAAGTCTAACTTTTAATAGTTTGTTAAGTTTTATATCATCAGAATTTTGATTATTACATGTATGGAGTTAGAAATTATGTAATACAAACTATATTGTACTTTTACATATATAAAAAAAATCCCACTCAAAATTTACATTTTTTTACTTTTCTGCAGGAGCTTTTATCAAGTTGTGTTCTTCTGGAGTAATGGTACAAATTGGGAACTATACAAACAGCAATGCAAAACATGAGAAAGACCAGAAAAGTTCTCTTTAGGAGTACTGGACTAAGTGACACCCAATGAGTTTTAAGTAATATTTTTTGTTTTGTGCATGGGTATTTTACAAACACCAATCTAACATTCATATTGCTCCACCGATGTGCTATTCCACAGACTTTGGACGTGATCATTCATGTCTAAGCTCAGATTCAAACTAATTCATGGAGTTTAAAAATATAAAATTTTGATTGGCAAGCCAAGGTAAAATATCCATTATTTTTTTAGAAGAAATTGTACGAAACATTGGCAAATATAGTTATAGGCAATACATTAAAGATAAGCCAACTAAATGGGGGGTGAACATTTCTGTTTTAGCTGATACATGTTGAAGAAATTAGCACAATGTTAAAATGTCTTTCTCTTAATTTCAGGAAAAAAATCTTTTTTTTTTCAATAAAGAAATGTTTATGCATGTTTTTTAAAATTTATCTGTGGATAAATATTCATAAATCCTTAGTATATTGTGTATTTTTAATGTAGATTTAATATAATCATAAGAATTACAGGCATTGTTCTTCATGAAATTTAACACCGTCTTTTGTTCTACATTTTACTTACCACAAAACTCTGCATTTTTGCTCTCACTAATATATAATAAGTGGCATTTTATTCATTTTAAATTATTTTTTTTGTTTGTTTTGGTTATCTTATAATTTTGGCTCATAAAATGTGTATGTTTTATATAAAATGTCATAATTTTATTTATTGATAGATTTCATTGAATTTGGTGTAGTAATAAGTAATTTTGACTGAGGTTTAATATAAGAATACAATTAACAGTACATCTCAAAAAGATTTTTTTTTCCATCTTGGTGTTTGATGTTTGTAAATTGTAAAAAAAAAAATTATTTTTTTTTAATAGATATATCAACAAAAGTGGCACTTTTTAATGTTTGTGCATTTCTAAATGAGTATATATGATAAAGGGTATTTTAAAAAGTTTTAATTGAACAAAAACTTCATTGAACAGAGCAACCCACTGATAGTAAAAAAAAAAAAAGGCAAAAAAACATAGGTCACGGAAGAGTTACTGTTGGAGACAAACAGTAATCAGTATGTCAGGATTTCTACCTGAACTATAAATGATTTATACAAAAATTGTATATGAAGATATTTACCTATAGAAATTCATGCCTAAGCAAATCATCACAAGTTGGGCGTTTCTTTGGGTCTGCTAAAAAAATTTTTGAAAGAAAATCTCTGATTTCTTCAGAAAAATCATCTGGTAAATTATAATCTGGTTTGACACCATAACCAATCTGAATAAGAGCTTGAAAAGATGAAAGGTTGGGAAATGGAGGAGATCCTGTGGCCATCTCAACAACTGTACATCCAATACTCCTGTATTTAAAGAAATTATTAGAATAAATAGATATCTTTTAATGTAAATTAAAATACAGCTGACATAATAAAGACATTGATAAAAAGCTCTCCAAACTGCAAAATATATTTTATAAAAATAGCTAACATGATTACTTTTTGCTGGTACTAATAAGCTATTAAAATATTTATACTTGTGACAGTAATGTACATGCATAAAACCTTTCAGTTTTGTAATTAAATATACCTTAATAAGTAAAGTTTCCTTAATATTTAAAGGCCAGTGGGAGCAGATGACGTGTATAATTCATTTAAACAACATAGATTATTTCTTATTACTGTTTAAGGAGTCAACTTTAATGCCAAAAACATTAGGATTGGTTTGTTTGTTAAAAGATATTATTTCTAACTCAATGACAACCATTATACAGAAGTCAAAAATCTTTCCGCTAAGTACAATATAGTAATGTCACCAGGAATATATTTAAACATTTTAAAGATTAATGTACTATTATGTCTATTTAAACTCTAAGTAACAGATTAAAATAATTTTTATAATTACTGGATGTGCAATTAAATTATTTTAGTTTCCATAACATTAAAAATTAAAAAATCTCAGATATACTTAATATCAGCTACCTACCATACGTCAGCTTTCAAATCATAGCTATCATTTCCCTTGGTTATATTAATGACTTCAGGTGCCAACCATTTGTAGGTTCCCACACTTCTGCAAACATTGGTACTTTCATTTAAAATGTTTGATAGACCGAAATCTGTTAGCTTTATGTTCCTTTCATCTTCGAGAAGAATATTTTTCCCTTAAAAAAAAAAATTATTTATTAGCTATTAAAAAACTGTGCAAGAACTATTTCCTTTTAAGCAAGATGAAATATTTCAAAATTACCTTTAATATCTCTGTGTATTATGGGAGGATTTTGACTGTGTAAATATGATACACCTTCAAGAATCTGTCTTGTGAATATTTTTGTTTCACATTCTAAAAGTCTCTTAGTTTCTTTGCCTGTTATATAGTTAGCTAAGGAACCCTGTTTTTAAATAGACAAACAGTTTTATGGCACATTTTCAGAATAAATAAAAATGAAACTAAGTTGGTATATATCATTTATAAGTGGCTTTGCTGAACCAGAAACTTGGCTTGAGAGTTCTTTATTAAAATTAAAATGTTCTTTGCTAATTAGTTTTTTTATTAATGTTTAAAATCTGAATCGACAGCCTAAAAACATTCATATTATTGTTGACATGTTGACTGGGCATGTCTGAGCTATTTAAATTATAACTAGAACATAATTAATTGGTGAGATAAAATTAATCTCAAATATTTTTTATTCTTTTTAATAAGATTTATCACTGTGTCACTATAGAAAAAGTTCAATACCATGATTTATAACGGGGTGGGCAAACTTTTCTATGGAGGGCCACATTGAAAACTTGATTGTTATCGGCGGACTGCAAATATATTTTGTCTACTTCAATTACAATTTACAACATATGAAAATATGAAATAAAGATACTTTGTCATTCTATTTCATAAGCCCATTTCCAAGTAAATCAGTTGATAGTTTGGTATTAAGACTTTACTTATCATAATTATTTTAACAAAAATTTATTGTTACCTGTCATAATAATTATGAAGATGAAGGAAGATGAAGGAACCTTATTAACATACAACAAGGCCCCCCCCCCACCTCCCCACCCCCCAAAAAAAATGTTATTACTGATATTAACTCATAAAAAATTGGCAAATATTTGCCTTTAAAAACTTGGAACAGCCCCCCCCCCCCCCAAAAAACAAAATCCTGGGTACGGTACTGACATACAACCTGACCACAGTGTACAATTATATTAATGAAATTATGTACATTTTTACAATTTTGGATAATGTTCTTGAACTGTGAAACCAGTTTACTGGTTGTGTTTCACCAGACTGCATTTAAATCGCAGTTATTCAACATCGATCTGTTCTTACTATTGTTTATTTTCAGACAAGAAAACACTTGCTGCTGGCGAACATCAGCAAAATAACTGTCTTGAACTTCTTCAGGTCATAATCTGCTCAAGCAGCTTTAACTAATATTATAGAATCGATTTAATATCACTTGATTCAAATCAAATAGTCAGATTAAAATTTTTTTAAAAATATAGCGAAAACTCCAAACAAAGAGAATTAATATCGACAAAGGATCGCAACTTGTATATGTTAACGGGCCGCATAATTTAGTCCAACGGGCAGCAGTTTGCCAACCCCTGATCTATAAGACACTGTGATTAATATATGTATAGGAAAGTGTATCATAATATGCAAGAGTTAAAACATATTAACATTAGTTATAAAATTCTTTTATATATATTGATATTAAAATTTGACCTTTTTCATGTATCCTTGAAATAAATAAATTACACACTCCCTTTTTTCTGATCCATAAAATGGAACAATTCTGATATGGTTAAGACTTTTGTAAATTTCTATTTCTGAAAAGTTCTGAAAAAAACAAATTATCATAGCTTGACTGCCAAAACTTTAAAATCTACATTCATCTATCTATAATTATCTTAATATTTATATCAGGGATGGCTATAGGCAGCTCTTTTTTTTGGCTCCCAAAACCTTTTGAATTAATAGCCTATTTTTTTATATAGTTTGCCAAACAATCCCAGTCTCAGCCTACAGATTGGAAAAACTATAACATCAAGATAATGTAGCATACAATCTGTTGACAGCATCAGTTAATGATGGAAGGAATTATAATTAACAACAATGAACCATGTATGGAAAAAAATATGGCCAGTACTGATGCAGACAGGAGGGGGTCCAAATTCAAAAGTCCCCACGGCCTTAGCTTGAGGGGGCCCTCAAATATTTTTTACAATAAATATAAAGTACATTATCTCATGTCAAAATGCAGGAGCCTCCAAAGAGGGGCCCTAAAATCCCTAGGTTTGGCACTGGATAAAGAAGTTAATTTTCTTCCTGAAATTAGGAAAAATATTTTGAATCTATTAGAAGAATTCGGCTTGGAAGGTTTGAACGAAAGCGATGTGCTTGCTCTACTTGAAGCTGATAGGGAACCTTGAAAACAATCCTGACATCAGACGTAGCGCTCAATTTCATGAGGAATTAACTCAGCCATAAGCAGTTATAACTCATTGATGAATGAACTAAACAAGAAGGCAAGACAAACAATGTTGGACAATTGTTTTAAGTCAGGCCCATCCTTACCAGCAAAAAATGATGACGCCATTGATCTGCAATTTACCATTTCTTCATTGTCTTCATTAAAAAAAAATTATACATATTCATATTTTATGTAACATGAGATTGTTTCATTTTTGCTTATAGACTATTGTTGATTGTTGAAGTTTGTTATTATTTTATGTACAAATGTATGTAGCTTTAATTTAAATGAAATAAAAAGAGAAAATACATTTTGAATGATAACCATATTACATATTTAAACAACTTGGAACCGATCTCGTTGAATTTGTATGGATTTGTACTAGAATAATTGATTCCTTATATGGCTTTTCGCTTAGCGGCCAAATTTTGTGGAACGTATCTAGGCTGTAAAGCGAGGTATGGGTGTATTTTAGTTGCAATGGAGAAAAAAAATTACTCCAATATGCATGATTTATTATAATTTAAGCAAATAAAGATTTCCATCACTTCAACATGCTACTTAATAACATGTCCTTAGAGACATTAACTTTTAAGTAAATTTTACCTCATTTACTTTAGGGTACACAATTTTATAAAATTATGGAACATGCAACTACAGTTTTTTTTTTTCACTGAATTTATGGGATACAAAACCCCAGGCAAGGATAAGGCATGAGTGTTGCCAGTCAGAAGTAAAAAAAAAGTAAAATTATTGATGTTTTTAGGCTATATAGATAGTCATAAACAAACATAAATTTATAAATTTGTACAAATAATTAGTCGAACAAATACATGGTATATACATAAATGAATGTTATAAAAGTTTAAACTTGTATTCATTTTCTTATGAATGATTATGCTAACTATATTCAATGAACACATTGCCATAAAAAAATAATACATAAATATATATAAATTTATTTATATATATGTATATATATATATACATATATATATATATATCTACCAGTACAAATACCGAAATAATACTAAATAAATAAGAAGTAGTGGCTTGGCTTCAACTATTCAAGTCTTCATTAAATTAAAAAAGCACATTAGCTGAGGATGATTAGCTATTAAATATAAAGAATTTCATCAATTGTAAATAATAATAAGGATAAAAAAAAAGCCAAACAAAAAACTTAAATGAATATTATAATAATAACGTCTTACACATTGCTTGTCCTTTTTTGCTTTTGTAGTCTGAATTTCCTTGACAATAAACTTTTTATCAGAGGGTCTTGTATGATCCTTCAACAAGTAAACATTTGCAAATCTTCCCTTGCCTATAAATTCTCCAAGTTCCCAAGATCTTGGAATTTGTGGAGCTAAAGATGCTTAAAATAAAAAAAATTTATTCAAAAGACTAAATTATGACAATGCCGCTATTGTAGACAGATTATTCGGACTATTTTTATAATAAGGCTTATTATATTTA
>JAGDYQ010000026.1:962545-1048036 GCA_021962125.1 Bulinus truncatus
ATAAATTATAATCATCCATAGTGAAATATGTTTCTCTGAAGTTAGTAGGACTAAATTAATTTAATATTAAATTATTAATATTAAAATTGACTTATAGTAAAGTTTTAGTCAATCTAGATGTCAGAACCATTGAATCACATATGACGATATGACAATATCATATGTAATTGTTAATGACAGTCAGCCCACAACATACAATAATATCGGATAAATGATTCTTTCATGTCGTTGCAAATATCTTAGTGTGAATCAAACAAAATGGACAGAAAAATTACGCGCTAATATTTTTAAGTTACTTAATAAAAATATTTTTGCTTTACCTATATTTCATTGTATTCAGAAGTAAAAAACGCCATTTTGTTAAGCCTGTGACAAAACACATACAGCAGACTAACTTAAAATACTATGAAATATACTAAATTATATAGGTAAAGAAAATATGTTTTAAGAAGCTTAGAGTTATCATCAAGAAATTTTTCTGTCCATTTCATTTGATTCTCACTAATATGTTATTGAGAGAATGTGTTTTTTATCCGAGGTACCACTGTATTCATTGTCTTTTTCTGTGAGACAATGTTAATTGTACTGACCCTTTGCAATTTGTAACTTAGTCAGCATTTAGGGTCATTGCTGAAGATAACAAAAAATTTTTAGATTAAAAAATGTCAACTATTTACGCAAATTGACGCATTGGAAGCTACACTAAACTCAATGAAGAGCTGTATTTGACTATTATTGTAATTGTTAACTAGAATGAATTACTTATGTACTTAAACTTTAACTTGAAATGTATTGCTGCTGCATTCTTCTTCTTCTTTCTTTGGCTCTACAGCCCATTTAGGGCCCTAGCCTGCCATGTTACTCTTCTCCACTTTTCCCGATCCATGTTCATCTTTCTTCACTCTCTCACTCCTGTGGCTTTAAGGTCTTTCACCTCCTCTGCTTCTTGGTCTGCCCTAAGGCCTTTTCTCATTGGGTGTTATATATTACTTTTGGACCTCCTTTGTTTTCTATTCTTTCTATGTGCCCTACCCACCTCAATCTATTAATTTTAATTTCAACTGTTATATTTGGTTCTTCATTTAGTTCTGAATTTGTTCTTCTTAAATATTTTCCCAAGTGTTTAGCATATTTTCTGGTTGTTTGCTGATGGTCCATGTTTCACTACCATGTTTTACTGCTGGTCGGATCATTGTCTTTTATACGTTTTTTTTTTAAAGTTTTATGGAGATCTGTCTGTTTTTCAGTATTTTATGCAATGTGAAATATATTTTGTACCCTACTTCTAGTCTGTTTTTGATCTCTATCATTATATCATTTTTCTCTCTTATGGTTGATCCCAGATATTTAAATTTTGATGCTGTCAAATGCTACCTTGAAATCTTTGTAAAGCTGGTGTAGATCCATATTATGTTTGTAACATTTTTCTAGAGTGTTTCGAAGGGAAAAGATGTGGTCCGTGGTTGCTCTGTTAGGTCTGAAACCACATTGATATTCACCTAATATTGTATCACTGAAATTCCCTATTCTGCAGGCAATTATTTTCTTTTAGTATTTTGTAAATTGTGTTAAGAAGTGAGATTCCTCTGTAGTTGTTGCAGTTAAGTTTCAAACCTTTCTTGTGAAGTGGATCTACTAAGGCTGTTTCCCATTCTGTTGGCATTATCTCTTCTTTCCATATTTTTTTGACCATCCTTTGTATTTCTAGGTGCAGTGTGCATCCTCCATATTTGAGTAACTCATCTTCTCCTGCTGCTTCATTGTTTTTTGGTCTTTTTTATAATATTGTTTAGTTCTTCTACTAATTTAATTAACTGTTTTGATGCTGAGGTTGACATAAGGGCTTGAGTGTTGAATCCACTAAATGCAGTTTTTTTATAATCTAAATATTGCTTAGCCATTCAGACGCAATAGATTGTGTGGTGATTTTATAGCCCAGTTTAGCCTCAGTTCATGTCTAGTAAACTTTTATGTGGCACGGTGTAGAAAGTACAGATTTTAAACCACAGAGGTACAATTAGAGCTATCAACTTATCCTTTACAATAATTAAGTGCACTGCAGATACTAATATTCATATCCTTTTTCTTTAACCATTAGAATTAGAAAACGAATGTAGAGCTTCTTTTCTAGATTACATTTCTATTTCACATTGGTTACTTTTTGTATTTGCTATATACTTGTTTGAGTTTACTTACTTATCATTAATACATTTTAATAAATGCTCTTTTTTTACCAGGAAGAGAAAAAAATTCTGTTCTACTACCCGCCAGATATTGATATCGATACTAAAATAAAGAGAATAGGATTGAGTGAAGCCATTATTAAATTTTCTGAGTGAGAATTTCTAATTTTTTTTAATTTTCTTAATTCATTTAATCACAATAAAGACAAGACCTTTTAGATATTTACAGTATGGCAATACTAAATTGACCAATGAACACTTAACTAAAAAGTTGTATGTACAGCCGACATGTGGGACGGATGGCCGAGTGGTGTAGATACTTGACTGTTGACCTGAGAGTCTTGGGTTTGATCCTCAGTGAGGCATATGGAATTTTTCCAGGTGAAATTTGGTGAGGCTTATGGAATTTTTCCAGGTGAAATTTGGTGCAAAGTCATCCCACAAGTTCACCTAGCTTTAAATGGGTACCTGACTTAAGTTGGGAAGTAAAGGCGACTGGGCATTGTGCTAACCACAGAATCCCTTCATATGCCGGGTTAGAGAAACAGATGAATTCTACACTACATCTGCACCGATGGCCCTGTTAGAGCTAAGAAGGGAAAACATTGATTTGATGGTTCAGTGATTAGTAAACAAAATCTGTTTTAATTATTTAAAGACATTAACGTTTGAGTCCATAATAAAGCGTCTTATATAATTATGTTGAAGATCATTTCTTTCCTAATGGGGTAATAATGAATAATTTTAAATGCAGTTCCTTAAGTAATAATTCATATTTTAGCATTTAGTATTCATTTATTCAATTTTAATGTATTAAAATGTTTTAATTTAAAATTATAGAGAGCTATATTTTGAAAAAAGTATTACTAGGCTTATAAATAATACAGGGGTAATAAAAAACAACATGAAGCAACTGTATCATTCATTCTTTTCTATAATTTTCAGAACTTTTTCTGACAAACCATGCCAGAGTCTTCACACTCAAAAAACGAGACAGGTTTTCTATGAACCTGAAACAAGTTTTTGGATCGTGATGGTAAACAAAATGTTACATAAAGCTGATATAAATAGTTTAGTTTTGTCAATATGTTTTTTATTCCTATTTATTTTGTGTTCATTTATATTTCTATTAGACTGTTGTCATCCCTTATGAAGAAAAAATTAAAGATGGTCAGCCGTTTCATGAATACAGGGAAGATTATGTGCAAGATTCTGTTTATGAAGCAATACTAAGGCAGGCGTATAAAATGTTCAAGGTATTTCATCTTAACAACTGTTGCATTACTTGTCAATACCATAACTAGGTGTGTCTGGTTCAGAATCTAAAAATGCTCTCCTTTCTCGTGTCAAAAAGTGGTGAATGTGCTGTTACACCCTCAATACTCCACAGCAATGGCTGAAAACTATAGTAGGGTTTCTTAGGGGTTAAAGAATATTAATTATTTTGAAGTTTAAACAAACATTCTTAGTTAAATTATAAACAGTTAACAACTCTGTAGTAGGTCTTTCCAAATTTCTTTTTTTTTTTTTGCTGCCTGTTCATATTAGTTTTCAAATTAATATGGCTCTTACTTCTTTGATGTTAGGGCCTATAACTGTCTAAATGTCATTCTGTACATAAAAGACATTGATTTCTTTTGAGAAAAATCTGATTTTTAAAAATTAGAAATGAAAGACACTTATATATGTAAAACTATATAGATAGATAGATACAGCTATATATTTTATTTACTATATTTAAGTTATTCAATGGAACATTTACAACTATACTTGGTCGAGCAAATGGTGAAGTTGTGGCACTAAAACAGAGGCTTGAACATTTTTATAACAAAGTAAGTAATTATTTTAAATTATACGGTGTTACCCTGTGTAATAAATGACCCCCTAAAAAAAATGTTCCGCAAAATAAATACTGCATCAAACACACACGTGACTCGTGGATTGAATACATTTAAAACATCAAACCACATGAAAACTGAATATTTTAGATTTAAAAAATAAATCTGGCAAGTGTGTCTCAGGACTTATCATCCTTGTTTTTTTTTTTCTTTCCAAAAATGGGTGTTTTTTTTTTTGTCTGTATTTCTGTTTTGTTATATTTAGGTGTGGCCTGTTTACTGGGTGTTAAATTAGATGCTCTCCTCATTGCAGGAGAACTTTTTTTTTATTGTGACTGAAACTGATATTTTCCCCTTATTTCTGCAAAGTGGGTGCTGCAAGATAAATGAATCCAAGGTTTTTATGTGAAGTTCATCTCAGCGTGTCTGTACCCACTGGTGCATCTGAAAATTGAAAATTCATGACTAAAAACGGGACTGAAAGTGAGACCTGTTTATGGTGCTTGTGTGTGTGTACATAAAGTGTATGTGTGTGTGTGTACATAAAGTGTATGTGTGTGTACATAAAGTGTATGTGTGTGTACATAAAGTGTATGTGTGTGTGCTTTCGTTATTGAGAGAATGTATTTAGGTGTTATTGAGAGAATGTGTTTAGATGTTATTGAGAGAATGTGTTTAGGTGTTATTGAGAGAATGTGTTTTGCAACACCTGACTCCCCTCTAGGGCAATTGCATTTTTTATGCGGGGTACCACTGTATTCATTGTCTTTTTCTGTGAGACAATGTTAATTGTACTAACCCTTTGCAGTTTTTTTTATTTAGTCAGCATTAAGTGTCAATGCTGAAGATAAAAAAAAATGTTTAGATAAAAAAATGTAAACTATTTACAATTGAATTAAAGAAACATTAAAGTACAATTGAAATTCTTTTTTCTGTTAAGTATCTGTTGACACTGAAGCTTTCTGAAGGTGATATACTTGATGTATTCAATGGCATACATTTTTTGCCGCTGGATAAAAATACATATCTTCGTATCCAGTGTTTCATTAACAGTCTAGAAGCAACTTTTCCCTTTGTCAAGTACACAGCTTTTCTTTACAATGAAAAACTTGTTTGGTATGCTGTTTAAATTTGATAACACATGTGCTTTAGTTTTAAATTTGATAGCACATGTGTTTTAGTTTTAAATTTGATAGCTCATGTGCATTAGTTTAAACTTCAGCTATTGGCATTATTTTTTGAAACATATATTCATGTGTTCTCACTTTACTATTTTATTTTGTTTACTTATTAGGAGTGGACTAGAACAAGAAGATATGAGAATTATGTACAAATATTTAACAAATAGTTTATTTCCTACCAATTTGGAGCAAGAGCTTCATGGAGGCCAAAACAGACCTCTATCAACTTCTGGTCATTATGGAAAGTTAGTTGGTTTTTTTTTTTTATTCACATGTATGCGTAATGATTAAAAAAATACTCTGTTGTTTTATGGTTCGACTCTTATAATTAAGAAACACATGTGCTAATATTTTTTCTTTCAGATTCATGACTGGCCCAGCTAACCTAAATGATGATCGTAACATGGGAAAACTGCCGAGAGTATATGTGAATACAGAAGAGATTGATGAAGAATGTTATCTTATAGTGTATACTGCTCTTAGTGCTACAATATGTTTACTAGTCAATGGTAAGTAGTAAAAAATATATATGAGTCAACAGTAATTAACTTTAACTTCTGTTTCATTGACAAGATGCAATGTAATAAGAAATTTAGTGAAAATATCCCATATATTTATTTAAATTATTGTCTAATGATATCAATGATATGCCCTCATTTTATACATTTAGATTTAGGGCTATGATTATTTGAAAATATCTGGGATAATTTTAATAAATTTTTAAAAAATTAATAATGAAATATTAGAAAAGTTAAAATATTTTAAAATGTTACCTTGTGTTATAATTTGTCTAATTTAAAGTTTTACAATTCTTATTGTCTTAAAGTGAGAAGTTCTCTCTCTGTTCCTTTGTGTCGAAAATTGGATTCGATGTTGGGACCTCAAATGACTAAATTAGCATCCGACATAAGTGAACAGTACAATAAAAGAGTTGCTGCATTGAAGTAAGCATAAGTTCAGTCTCTTCTTGTTGATTCTATTGTAACAGTCATTTTTGATATATTAAAATGACAACATCTGAAAGTGCAATGTTTACTTATCAGTTTATTTTTTGTGCGTTTTAGGAAAAATATTCTGGTGTGCCACATAATTGCGATTCCTTGGATGTATTGTTCATGTTATTTTTCAGTTCTTCAGAGCCAGTATTTAAATATGTCTACTTCAACCACATGAATTTAGCTCAGCAGACAACTGTGCACATTGACCTTCAGAAAAGGTCAGGAGTAAATATTCCACCTGATATACTACGGCTCCTAGGTGACATAAATGCTGATCTCACAAAGTAAGCTTTTAAATAATTCTTACATAAATTGTAGTTATTTTGTTTATCAGTTTTTTAAGAGAACTTTGAAATTATATAAAGAAATTATCAGGGTATTTTTATGACAATTTAGTACTGATGAAGGAAAATTAATAAAAAATAAAATAAAATTAGTCCCACAATCGCATTAGAACCATCAACCCTTATGATTGTATATAAAAAGAGTCCCTAAGAGAAAATTCCAAAATCAACCCATTCAGTATCAGCAGCACTACATGTAAAGAAATCTTTTTTCCCTCTAGCTTAAATAAAATTGCCCTGTCAAAATTTTATATTGTGCAAGCAGGACTCCTAGATTAATATATTTACAAAACAAACTTTGTCCATTTCCTGAATTCCTAAACAAAATTACCTTATGTTGCAGCTCATTTTGTAATATTTCTGTGATTTATACTTACTTTTGTTTGTTTTTTTTAATCACAGGGAAAATGAAGATGGTGAAACTATTGTGAAATCATCATCTGATATTTGGGTTGTGGGCAAAAAGTCAGATCAGAGAGAATTTTATGTCATAATAACCCAGAAAACTGCAAATTTGATGGATATCAATGGTAAGTAGACTTACATATTATATAAATACACAGAAATAGAAGTAAAAGTGAATAACATATATCTCACTATTATTACCATTCTATGACAGTCATAACTTTAAGTTCATCCATTTACATTTCTTTCATAATGGGTCTCTTCTTTTTGATGCTGATCTATTTTTGTTTTTATTTTGAACCACTTTTGACTTAAATGTAATCATGATATAAACTTTAATCTATCGTAATTATTAACCTATTATTTTTAGCTATGGTAAATTTTTTTTTATTGAATGTTTAATTGGAAAGCTCTAATTTCTTAACATTTTTATTGAATGTTTAATTGGAAAGCTCTAATCTCTTAACATTTTGTTTTCTTTTACCTATTCCAGAAGAAGTAAAAAAGTTGTGCAGCACATATTTAAATAGTATATTTTTTCTGGACTGATGCTGATTGTGGGAAAGTTAAATGCAATGGATTTGTTTTATATTTGATATTAGAGATGAAAGAGAGAAGTAATTTAAGGAATGCTTGAGGAATAGTTTGCGTGCTGCTAATCATGATAAGCGGTGCTTCTTTCTATTTTATATTAAAGTTGCTTATTTTAAGTAATTTCAATTAGTTGACATCAGTATGTTGTAATTGTCTATAAAGTTCTCAACACATTATTTCTCAGTGTTATTTACAGACAGTAAAAAAATTTGAAAGCAGTTGAATGTGCATTATATGATATAGAAAGTTATAACTGGCTTGTGTTAATTAAGCAGGGCTTTCATTTTGACAAAATCTGCACTAAGAATTTTTTTTTTCTCCAATAAATCTGAAAGTAATTATAACATTATTTCATTTCCTTTTCTTTTTAAGTCATAGCAAAATCATTACCATTTGTCGCTGAATGATGGAGATATTTTTTAAGTCTATTTTTAGATATAGTAATTGACTTTTTCCTGTCCTGTCTTGAGCCAAAATCAGATGAGCCAATTGTTTTTATTGTGAAATTCATTTGGATGTTACCTGTGAGATTTTACCAAAATTTATATTTTTTTCCCCTAAAATCTATGCCTTATATTTAAAAAAATTTTAATTTGTGAATATTGGTAAATATCTATACAGTTGAATAAATGAATTTGTGGACATTGAGGTATGAATGTCATGAAGTATTTGGTATAATCCTATACAAACTGGGAATAATATTTGTATTCAGAACAAACAACAATGGGGTTGAATGTCCGAAATCAAATGGTTAATATGAATTTATCTACATCCATCCTTTAATTAAATTTACACAAAATAACTTTCATGTAAAAGAATATATGTTTACTCTTTAAAATGATTTCATCTAATTCTGTTTTTAAAAAATCTACAATAACTATGTTTTAAATCAAATTACACTTTATATTCTTGTTTATTCGTCTATGTCAGATAGAGGGATGATAAAATCAAGAATTATGTGTTTCATTCAGACATTAGTTTGGGTTCTAATGTCAGTTTATTACATAACTTGAAATAGTTTCAAAAAGTGTACATGCCATTTCACACTTATTCATATAAGATGCATCAGTTTATGAATATTTATTATCAAGCGTAAATTCAAAGACACCTTTAAATTCATATGTGCAATAACTATGTACATGTAATATTTATTCTTCTTTAATATGTGTCTAATTTGAGAAATAAAAATGCCAGTAAGTAACTTAATTTCGTTTAATCACATCTTAAACTTAATGTTTGTTTCTATTATTTACAAGTAGTTAACTTTATATTAATTATTTTTTTTTGTAACTCACTTTTCAAGAGACGAATATAAGTCCTCTATATCTATAGGTACATCAATATTTACATATATATTTAAACATATATTAGAGCTGCTCTTCGATTAATATTTTTGCAATAAAAATAAACGTATAATTTTTTAAAAATTTAATTTTAATTCATGCATGCTTAATCGGCACAAATTATGTCAGTTTTTATTTGTATTCAATCAAGTTAGTCATTATATTCCAGTGTTGACCAAGTGTAACTCTTAGAGTCACATACAGCTCTTGTAGGAGTTTTGTGCAGCTCCCAAAGTGCCATTTTCTATTATTATTTTTACTTTAGTTTGTGCGGCTCTTTATTGTATTTTTACTGTAAAAGAAATGGAGTGCGACCCTTGATATATATTCTATAAAATGATAGAATATATATACACTTTGATTGTTTGTAAACGGTAATTAATGAGCAGCCCTTCTTTATATATGTAAAACTTGATTTCAAAATAAAATCTTTTTGTATATTTTGTACTCTTACAAATGCAATTACTGTCGTTGTTTTTATTAGTCTATTTAGTAGTTTAAAGCCCAAAAGTATGAAATTATTGAAGTTTAGTCAATACACATTTTATTATCGTGTCTGTGATGTAAAAAATTGACTTGATTAAAATACATATATAAACATATTGTTAGCTCTTGGAATGTAGCATGTGGAATATACAGTTGAATGGTTAAACTATTCACTTGGATTGAATATACATCTTTTTTGGATAAATTATTCATTTATAATGTTAGAAACTTGAAGATAAATAATTGAACCATTATAGTATTGAAATAAAAGTGTAGTCACAAAAGTCACCAGAGAGAAACAGGCCACCTGTTTTATTACCACTATTGTGTGTTGTATTTCCTAAAAACGAGAAATGATCATAAATCAGTGCAACTCTTATTCTATAAATCTTGCTGGCCTATCTTGTATTCAAGTTTATTTGGTCTTCATAAATTATTAACTTAACTCAAGCGCTAATAATAAAAGAAGAAAACAAATGTGCAACAGGCACAGCCTAAACCTGCAGGGTTTCTTTTGTTTCTGGCAGCCTAAACCTGCAGGGTTTCTGTTGTTTCTGGTTTTATCCCCACACACAAAGATAAATCAATTCAAATAGTTAAACAACAAAAAATTATAATTTATACTCTGTGTTTTTAGGTGAAGTTTTTTTTTCCTAAGATTACAAAAAAAAAAATCTCAAAACTTCAAATTTCTGGCTCAACTTTCACTTAACATATTCAACATCATGTAATTAAGCTGGTTACACACGTTGCCCGGTTACTATATTAAAGTATATAATTTGCATAGAGACAACAAAGACCTCAATTGTCTTCATAATTTATCTGTAGGTCTATATTTCTTATGTGGAAAATCTCTCTGGGCGAAGAGAAAGGGTGATTCAGAGAATATCTTTAGCTGGAATTAAAAATAACTCCCATCAGAAAACTGTGATATATGTTAGTGATTTTGATTAGAATTTTTGACAAAAATAACCAAACTCAGTAGCTGAATCCCATTTATAAATATACACCATGGACGTGCTTTACTCATACAGGCCCATGACATGCAATGGTAAGGAAGGCCCAAAATGTTAAGCCAGAATAGCGTTTATTTCCCGCCAGTTTGGGAAGTTTCCATTGGACTAATCTGGGGATTTCGGCTGCTTTTAATACATTTCACAGGTGATAAATTTAATAACTTTGTTTAGCAAAAATTAGACTGCTTGGTTACAAGCCATAGTCCCACCGTAACCTTGACCCTGTCCAACGCAGTATGATGGGGTGTACACAGCCTCCTTGATACACTGATTGCGATGTACACAGCCTCTATGACTTAGTGATCTGTATGACACTATGAGTAGATTGTACATGTCACTGTGATAGGGGTTTACACTGCCTTATAGTACTATGATTAGGGTGTACAATGTATCCACGACACTACTTAAGATTGAGACGTACACAGCCGCCATGACACTATCATTGGTGTTTTACACACCTTATCCGTGACACTTTGAATAGGGTGTAAACAGCCTCAGTGAAACTGTGATCGATTTGGGAGTACACAGCTTCCGTGGCACTGTGATCGATTGGGGAGTACACAGCTTCCGTGGCGCTGTGATCGATTGGGTGTACACAGCTTCCGTGGCACTGTGATCGATTGGATAGTAACAGCCTCCATGGCACTGTGATCGATTGGATAGTACACAGCTTCCATGGCACTGTGATCGATTGGGGAGTACACAGCCTCCATGGCACTGTGATCGATTGGGGTGTACACAGCCTCCATGGCACTGTGATCGATTGGGGAGTACACAGCCTCCATGGCACTGTGATCGATTGGGGAGTACACAGCCTCCATGGCACTCTTTAGAGTTGACACAACTGTTACAATTCAAAGGATAGATCTGGATAATTTGTATTTGTTATTTAGATGCAGACTTTTGATTATTCCCTTTATTTTTAGTATAATGTAGATATTATTTCCAAACATTTTCAGGATATGCTAATTCTTCAATAAATAGTTGGCAGGCAAGGCGTTGGCCTTTGCAGTGTCGTCCATCCAGAAGGGGGCGGAGCGGTGAAATGATATTACAAGGTATCATGTAAGTTAAAGTAGAAATGACATTACGAGGCTTCATTGTATATTAACACGACAAATGCTGACAAAGTTATCGTTTTAACTAAGTGTGGTAAATGTCGGTTTTTCTGCAGCAAAATAAAACAAGTCATCGAGTTTTTGTACAGATCTCGTAATGGATCCATCCATATTTATAGTTATAATTTGGATTGTGATTTATGATTTTGAATTCGAATGATTATTTGCAGTTTCTGATATAATAAAGAACGGGAAATGCCGCATCCAAAAGATGGCAGAATGATTGGTGTACCGAAGTACTGCAGCCGGCGGCAAAAGTTTGTAGGAAAAACAAGCAATTAAGCCTGTTCCATTCTGGACACAGGACGTGTTAGCGCATATTCGTGTTATATATCAGTACGTTTGTTAGCTTTCAGTAAATATTTGTAAATTTTGGAAATGTTTATAAATTCAATTGTGTAATGCATATATTTGTAAAAAAAAAAATTAAAAAGATGTTTCTTTATATTTGAAAAAAAATTATTGTCTCTTAAATCTAACTACAAGTGGTTTGTGGTTACTGAAATAGGACTCATAATTGAAAACATTCGAAATTATAGTCATTTAATCGTCCGAAAACTCCGTCAATTGTTGCATAGCTCTGATACTTTCAATTAAACTCAGAACACAATCTTACCATTTCATTTGATGAGTTTCTTAATAAATCTTGGTGAAACTACGTGCTGCAGTATTTCGCACCAAATGAACGGGCTATTGAACGTACAAGGTGTATATATAATATATAAGCCCCTTAGGAGCCCTGAAGCCCGGCCCTCAGAGGTCCTATCGCGAAATGAACTTTTGATGTACACATGGCAGGCCAAGATCTACAAACTGATATATACATCATGGGTCTAGGACTTATAGTTGCTGAGATATAGCGCTCCTTTATTAATATAGCTTATATAGTAAAAAACGGTACTAAGGCCCCTTTTACGGCCCTGAGAGGTCAGATCGCGAAATGAAAAAAAGTCATTTCTTGGCAGGCCAAGACCTACAAAATGATATATACATCATGGGTCTAGGACTTATGCCCCCCCCCCAAATCCGGTAGGAAATAAATTGCCGCCCGGTGCTGACCGTCTCCCCTACCCATCTACGCCACTGATTGTAAAGCTTGGCTACATCAATGTGATCTTTTTATAAAGAAACTACAAGTCCTTAATGACACTCAGTGCCGAACCTTTTTTAGCGCCCCCCCCCATTCGAAAACCATATAATATTATATGTAAAATATACCATATGACGCCCCTTTGTGAGTAGCGCCCGGGGGATGACCCCCCCCCTTTGAACACCCCGTGCTACGCCTCTGATGACACTATTAAGTTTTACTATAAACACTACCAGGGCCGAATTAAGATTATCGTAGGCCCTAGGCACTTTCAAAGTCGTAGGCCCTCCACGACTTCATTTTTAATATTTTTTAAAGAATGCACCCACACTTCTTTGAGATTCGAAACCTAAATAAACTTTATCATAGAATAATGACGTAGTAGTTCCGGTGTTACGTCATTCGCTTCACATTCTTTGTTTGTCTTTAATTGTGTAGGCCTACTTCTTTTTTCTTACACAATTTTAAAAAGTAGCGAAAGTACTTTTAAATAACCATGTCTGATGGATACAAGAGTAAACACGTGTGTGGATTTGAAAAGCGGAAGAAAAAGGGGGAGAAAGAAAAAGCTTTGAAAAAAATTCGGGGTTCGTTGCTGCAATTTGTGAGCAGAGAAACTGATTGCATTACTGGTAAAACTAGTAATACTGGTGATAATGACATTTCGTTTACTTCTTCGGCCACAATGTACACCAACAATCCCGCAATACCAGAAATAATGTTGCCGGACTGTGCTGAAAAAAGTGAAACAAAGAATACAGTTATTCATGTGATCCAGCTGATTGCACATCTAAGAAGTTATTATGCTGAATATCTTCCTTCACCAAATTTGAAGTCAGATTTTATATAAAAGGGTAGACAATTTGGTGGCAAGATCAGATATGCACGCAAAAAATAAATATTTTGATAGAACGTTAAAAAATGGTTAAATTGTCACGCGAGACTGGCTTCTCTATTCTCCTTCAACGGGTAAAGTGTTTTGGTATATGTGCTAGCTGTTTGACTACAACACCGGTTTTGCAAATCAGTTTATCGATGTTTTTGATGACTGGAAAAATGTCATTGCAAGGATTACATCACATGTGAAGTCGAAGGATCACATTGCTGCTTTGTCAAGGATGTTAGAATGTCAACAGAATAGTTACTGTGATAAGATTTCTTGCTGAAAGAGGGTTAGCTTTTCGCGGTGACAGCCATTTACATAACTGTTATAACAATGGAAATTACCTTGGTTGCATTGACCTTTTAGCTAAATTTGATCCATTTCCAAGAGGAACACATTGAGAGGCATGGAAACCCCGGAAAGAGGAATCTATCATATCTTTCTTCTAGTATATATGGTGAATTTGTTGAGTTAATGGGATCCAAAGTATTGACGCAGATACTGTCTGAAATTAAGAATGCTAAATATTATGGAATTAGTATCGATTCCACTCTTTACATCAGTCGATTGGATCAGCTGACAGTTGTTGTTCGCTATGTTCTCAAAAGTTCTATAGCGTTTTCTTCAGTTCATTCCAATTGAACAACATGATGGTAAATACCTTTTCGATCTGTTGGTGAGTACTCTCAGACTTCATGGTATAGATATCGGCTATTGCAGATCGCAGTCCTATGACAATGTGAGTAATATGAGTGGGATTTATTCGGGAGTACAAGATAGATTTAGAGAGATTAATAATCTAGCGGAGTGGGTGCCATGCGTTGCCCACAGCTTAAATTTGGTAGGCTCATCTGCTGTGGAGAGCTGTTCAGCTGCAGTCAACTATTTTGCTATTATTCAGTCAGTCTACACGTTTTTTTCGCTTTCACCGCAGCGATGGTTAAAATTGGCAGAGTGCCTAAAAGAAAAAAAAACCTTTATGTTGCAAGGGCTATCAGCAACAAGGTTGTCAGTACGAAGTGACGCTACTAGAACTTTTTATGCCAAGTATAAGTCATTTGACAAGCATTGTCTTATGTTGCTACAAGCGAATGTCAACCACCAGCATCTGTGCATGAAGCCTAATCACTTATAAAGAAGTTGGACCATTTCGAGACAGCGTTAATGTGTGTGATTTGGAAAGACTTGATCCGAAAAATTGATGTTGTCAACAAAGCTCTACAGGAGCCTGGAATTAACGACGATAAATTTGAAATGTATGAAGGTATAGCAAAAGAGCTCTCACAACGACTATAAATAGGGTTGCCATATTTTTTCACGGACCAACCGGGACAGTTCTGTCTTTTTTACTTTAGGTTTAGGGATGTCGGTTCCGGGGGGGGGGTTAAGAAACAGTAATGTAAAAAACACTTAAAATATAGAATAGATAATCTTTGTTATTTTATTCATAATGGTACACAAACATGATATTTTTACAAAACAAAACAGTTTTCTTCTTGTCGTACCACTCGTATTTTTCACTTCTGTAAATTTGTATCACTGTGTTACTTACCAAAATGTTACTGATCATACAAGAGCAGATTAAGCATTCTCTGATCTAATAATTTTGCTCAATTATTTCCAAGAAACTGTGCCCTGAATCTAAACCGGGACAATTTCAACAACCGGGCGGGACACTGGGACAACCCAGTATATCCGGGGCTGTCCCGGCCAAACCGGGACGTATGGCAAGCCTAACTATAAAGAATATACACAACGCAAACGACAGCGACACCAATTTCATGATGAAGTTGTGGATGATAATGATCCGGTTTAGGTATATAATGAGTCCTAGTGAAAAATTCCATAGTCTTTTTATGTTATCATAGATAGACGTATTACTGAGATGGAAAAACGGCGAGCAGCCTACACAGCACTACATGAAAGGTTCTTCTGGATAGATCTCTGTCAACTGATTAAACAGTTTCGAAAGCCAAGTCACTAATTATACGATGTACCCATCAGATCTGGAAGAGGCATTTACTAATGAATTTCTTTTGTTCTCACGGATGTTTGCTGACAAGAAAACTGTGGCTGAAAGGCTTACAGCACAAATACAGAAAAGGTTGGTGACATGTTTTCCAAATGTAAATATTGCTTTCCGGATCTATCTTTCAATTTTTGGAACAAGTGCTGAAGGAGAACGTTCCTTTTCTAAACTCAAATTGATAAAAACGTATCTTCGGTCAACGATGGGACAAACACGACCATCCTCCCTGGCATTACTTTCAATTGAAAAGGATTTGATGATGGAAATGACGTTTGAGGACGTCATATGTGACTTTGCTAAGAAAAAGAGCCGAAAATTTACAGATCTACAACACTGCAGCTTGACTTGCTCAGGTGCTCATCTCTTACATGTGTATATAGTTACTTTAATACAAACATTATTGAATTTTACTGGCACTCTGAACTTGTTTTCACTTTATGTTCTGGCTTTCGTAGGCCCTTGAAAAGCCCGTAGGCCCTATGTATGCCCCTAGGTGACCTCTATCTGTCCCTGGGGTATTGTTTATTGTGTAGGCACAGTGATAAAGCGGTCCTGAACACTACTAGTTTACAGTTGCAGTCCAATAGCGAAATCAGAGCCATTCATATATTAGTCTTGTGTGGTGGTTATAGGTTGTAAGTGGAAGTAACAGTAAGGACAAAGTTGGACGCACAAAGCACTGATAATGGGATCAGAAATATGAAATACATGTATCTCTCATTATAAAAACGAGACAGAACTCTACGCCACAAGAGCATTAACCCCCGATGGCTCAATGAAAATCAAGCAGTATTTATTGCAGAACGTAGATTATATGCTTTGAAATATTGCACATTTTATGTTAACTAGATATGCTTTACACAATTGCTCTCAAATTATTTTTTTTTGCCCTAGCTTCTGTGGCAAAATAGCAAAAGCTGTCGATACCAATAATATAATTATAACTAATAATATGGACACGTTTCACGGTTTCTGACAAGCATGAAAAGTACGGACAAGTATAGAAAAAATGCGGAAAATTGGGTCGAAAAAAACAACTGTTCGAACAAAATACGGGTATGGTAACTATTTATCGGTTGAGCTTTGAATGTTTTCACTTATAATGACGACTGATTCATAATATTTACAACCCCCTCAGACCTAGATGACGTCACGAAGGAATTTCCCTATTTAAATAACCCAAAATAGTAGGTGGTGTTGACAGGGAAGTGATTCACTAAAAGATGGCGGAGCGGCAAAGAGCAAGGCTTACTGAACTAACACAACAAGATGGAAATGAACATTGCGCTGATTGTGGAGCAAAAAGTGAGCATTTTAATTATTCTCATACAGTCTACATGTTTATCCTTTTAGACTTAAGATCGTTTATCAAAATAATTATAGTCATTATCTTGTGATATTACCAATATATGTTTCCCAGCGCCAGCGTCATTGTAACAATTGTAATTCTGAATCCTTCATCAAAGTCCTTGTTAAACTTAACACTAAACTAACTAGTAGATCACTTTCAGCCAGGTATCATTCTATCAGTACCACTTGTACAATACAGTCATTGTTTATCTATTAATTTTCTGTCAAGTGAAATGACATATATTATTTACTACTCTATTTATTATTTTTTATTTATATATATTACTTAGTAACTGATGATAATATTAACATATATTGATGGCCAAAAATCGGTTGGTTAACTTACTTAATTACAAATTAACTTAAATTTAATTATGATAATAATTAATATAAATGACTTATCAGTGCAGCCCTGAGCAGATGAGATGGGGAGGCAACTTGCTAGCAACACTTAACTAAAGCATGTTTCTGAGCCCAGAATCTTTTCATCATTCATTCCATTTATTACGTCAACCAAATTGGGTAGGAGGGTCTAAAAAAATTAGATAATTGTTAACATGACCATTTTTAGGAGGTTGTTGACATCAACAATAGGCAACAATAGCTGCTTCTATTCATTCTAGAATATTAATTCTTGATTAGTCTGAAATTTTAATATTATAGTACATCTAAAATGTTTTCAATAAGAAAAAATATCTTTTCAAACCGAAAAAAACAGGTACAGATTTGTTAGTACATTATATAAAATAATACATACTAATTTAATTTTATTATTTTATAAAAAAAATATGAAACTGCTTAGACTTGGTAAGTCTAACACTTCATTCCATTACATTATATTTGTAGGCAGACATAGATAATTTATTTATTTCCTTAAAAAAATTAATTTAAGCAAGAGTTTCCTTCTAAAATCAATGCATTTCACTTTAATAGTTGAAGACTTTTTTTTATTTTTTTCACATATAAATTAGTTTGAACTGACATACCATAAATTACATTTGGTCACTATTGTTATATATAACAAGGTGTGAAGATTTGGAGTACTGAAACTGACAGCAATTATAATTCTTTATTCTAAAAATAAAGTACCCTTTTGAAATTGTGAGAATAGCAAAAATATCACAATAGACAACTTTCTTTACTTCACCAACCACTTGACCAGCCGCCCTCCCTATTTTTACTGAAACGTATGTATTTATATATCAGTGATACCTGTATTATGGAAAATATACAACACCTTTAAAGCATTAGATAAAAATCTTTGGATTTCTAAAATACTGCAAATATATTTATCCACATTATTTAAATATTTTAATGAACATACGTGTGTACTTTGTATAGTTTATTGAAGAAAGAATCTAATATCACTTGATATTCATGTGTTTTCTGACTGTCGAGCTTGATCTTTGACAAATTCACCCCTAGTTTTAACCCAGATATTTCCTTTTCAGAACTTGGTCTACCACTATTAAAATCACAGATGTGACTTATGTATCTGAAAATTAAAATTCTTACTATGCCTGTTTTTTTTTTAAACATTATTTATAATTTCTAACATGGAACTTTTAAACATTTCAGATGCAGATTGGGCATCATGCACAATAGGTGTTTTTCTGTGCAATGTATGTGCTGGGATACACAGGAGTTTAGGGTCATCACAAAGTCGAATAAAGTCAATTCGTCTAGATAACTGGGATAAAGACCAAGTGCAGGTTATATTCTTTTAATGAATTGCTTGTGACAGTATCTGTATGGCGTTCTAAGCACTGTTAGTCAAACCTGCACTGTTAGTGAAAACGAGTTTCTAATTGCATTGACGGTTTAGGTACTCTGTGTGCTTTGCAGATTATACCATAATCCTCTGATCAATCACGGGTCAGCACGGTTCCCTGGAATAATATAGTCTAGATAGCCATGTTTGCAGACCTCCATTAATAAGGCATAATCTAAATAGTCAGTGAGATATTGAGATATAGTGGCCTATTATCTGGTTTTATTTACTTTTAACTAATATCCAATAACCACTTAGAAACTTCATGTCCAGAACCAGTAGTAATTTTGCAATAAGAAAATATGTCGAGAAAAATAAATGAATGACGGCAGCAGTCCTGCAAAGTCATATTTTTGTATTAACTTTGCCAACGTTTGAATGAAGAGGGTTAAGCTAACATAACTCAAAATGTTTTATATATACCCTGAAACCTCAGTTCAAGAACACGTCTGATTATCTTTGGTCACTTTTTTGCGTGACAGAATAAAGCCTTGCACTGTACACTCACTTAGCAACACAAGCATGCACACAATAATCTCTTCTGGTACAGTGGGCTCACAAATCGTAGAAAGGATTAAAATTATGAACTAAGGTTCAGATGTTTTTTTAATATCTGTAATTATGTAATTAACCTTTCTACTCATTGGAATTTAATGCACCAAGTCATTAAGGTATTGTTAGACTTACTTTAATCTTTGTGATGTAGATATATTAATATGTATCAGAATTATTCAGAATAGATTTATGTGGTGCTTGGATAAAAGGGAACATGTTAGTAAACAGAAGTGATTTATATAAGTTTAATAATTTAAGAGTTTCACCTTCCCATAAAGGAAATAGACATGTAACCAGTTATTTTCTTTGTTTTATCTTTTCCTACCATCTGTGTTAGATTTTTTAATTACTTGTTATTTATTTATTTATTACAGATTTACTTATGGAAAAAAAGTAAAATATACAATATTTTTTATAATTATTTTTATTATCATTTGATGAAGACTTGAATAGCTTTTTTTCTTTTGTACAGGTTATGGAAATTATAGGCAATAATAAGGCTAAAGAGAAATATGAAATGTTTGTTCCACCATATTATAAGAGGCCTACTAGTCATACCGTTGAGTAAGTAGATATTATTTTATTTGTTTTAGTTATACTATTGAGTCAGTCAGCGTTATTGCTATCACAGCATTATAAGTGAGATTAGTTCTTTTTAGAATTATAGCGTATTAGTACATAACTGTCATTGTTTAACATTTCTCTATTAGGTGTTGCTTTTTTTTTGTCTGTTTAGTGTTTTAAAAAAGGAGTGGATTCTGGCTAAATATCAGAGATTAGAGTTCACAGATCCTGACAAACAAAGTTCTTACAATGTAGCAGAAAAAACAGGTATGCTGTGGAAGCTGGGTAGAGACAGAAAGCAGTTTGCACAGCGAAGATTCGTCCTAAATAGATCTGAGAATAAGCTGTATTACTATGTAAATGAAGATAATGGCAAGGTAGCTGTTTCTGTTGTTGCTTTTAAACTAATAATATTATTACTCAAAAAGATTTAAATGTGCTGTAGTATTTTTACTAAATTAAATTATGGCTTTCTCGTTTCCAGCAGAAACAACCCAAAGCTGAAGCCGATTTAGACTTTTTAAATGCTGTGTTTGTACCTGAAAAAATAGGAAATCCATATGGATTGCAGATTACTTATTTTAAAAATGGCTCTACCAGGAATCTTTTTGTATACTCTGAAAATTCAAAAGTAAGTACAGTGCAGTTTTTTTTTTTGTAAGTGTGTGCGTGTGTAACAAAATCCATAAGAGAAATGCAGAATTAATAGTTAATTTAAAATGCATATAAAAATTACAATGCTTTTTACTATTTCATTCCTTATTAATTGCAGATGAATTCTATCATATTAAAGTTGATAACGAAAAATGCTGTTAAACCTTACTGAGCTTTTCAAACTTCAGTGATTCAGACAATTATTAGAAATAGATATTTAATCACTTTATGTAAAATTAAAGCTCCCTTAAGCCCCAAAGGGCCCATCGGACTAGATGAAGTGTAGAATTCATCTGTTTCAGTAACCTTTGCATATAAAGGGATTGTGTGCTTAGCACAACGCTCAGCCGCTTTTACTCCCCCAACTTAAAGTCAGGTACCCATTTAAAGCTGGGTGGACTTGGGGACTTTCACCAGTACCTGAAAAAATCCTAATTTTCTCACTGAGATTCGAACCCGGGACCCTCCATTCGACGACTGAGCATTCTACACCACACGACCATCCGTCCCCTTAATCAGTTTATGTGGATGTGATCAATAAGCGAAAGAATTCTAGCAAATTTAAAGAAAAGAATATATTTTAAAAAATCAAATTTTTTATAATTTTCATGACATCATACTTAGATGTACATGTTTTATTAAATATTCTCAAGGACATAGTGGACTGGTTCATGTGTATTAGGGCAGCCAAATGGGAGAGAAGAAGAATAGCATTTCCTGACCGAGATCTGACACAGGTAGGATGATTTTATTTCTTTTAAATGCCTTTCAGTTTTTTTTCCCTATTCTGTACAATATTTGTAATAAAAATGCACACTTATAATTATGTAAATGTATTAAGTTTTAGCTCACTGGCCTAATAGATTTTGTACAGTTTTTGGGAAACTCAGAATTCTAAGTCCTAGTTTTTCTTGTTTAAAAAATAAATTATTGTTTTTTTTCTGTCTTTATTTTGCAGTGATTGAATATTATATTTATCAATTATGTTAATCTAAATTAGTGAAAAGGATTATCATAAAATATAAATACAACATGTAAAAATGTAACAGTATACATGTATAAAAATGAAACAATTTAGTCTGATAAAAGTATTACAGTATTCTTAAATTATTTTAATTTCAAACTTTCATTTTGGTAGCTTGCTGAAGACTTGACAAAAGATTTCTTAGCAGAAGGTTGGCTTAGTAAGATGGGACCTAAAAATGAACCTTTTAGACGACGTTGGTTTACTTTAGATCGTAGAAAGTTGATGTATTTTGAAGAGCCTCTAGTAAGTGATTGAAATTTCTACCTTTATAGTAGCCATCAGAGTTAAACTCTGTGATATTAATTTAGGATACTGTATTTATAATTTTACTTAAGTATGCAACCTTATTTATTTTTATAATTATAATCATGGTAAAGCTACATTGTGAAAAACAATTATAAAAGCATGAATATTTCAGTAGTATTTGAGTTTTGTATTTTTTTTTCTATATTAGATAGAGAGGTTGACACTTGTTTCTGATTTATTGTCTTCACGATTCTTTATAGTGAACCTGTTCATCATGTTTCCCTAAATTATGCATTTTATTTCTTTATCAGAATGCTTTTGCAAAGGGTGAAGTTTTTATTGGCCATAAGGATGGAGGCTATAGCATAAGTACTGGTGGAGAAGAAGGAGACAGAGGCTCAAATAGTCAGAATATTAACAGTAGCTATTGTTTTACACTACACACACCAGATCGAAAGTTCGTTTTACGAGCTGAAACCCAAGAGGAGATGCAAAAGTGGGTGATGGAACTTCAAAAAGTAGTTGAGATGCCATTAACAACTCAAGACAGTAAACGTAAGTTTAGAAATACATTATAACTTTTTTATTTTCAGGCAGAGTATTATTTTGATATATACATTAATGAAGAATTGATTGAATGATTACATCTTCAGTTGCTGGCTTGCTGGTGCCCAAGAAATCATCTAATTCCTTTCGTCTTATAAAGAGATAAGTTGACCTTAAGGAGATAGCCATTTCTTCATTCCAGTTTATCTTGCTACTTGCAAGATACTTTTCTAAGATCCGGGAACTTCACCTTTGAAGAGATCTACAGGCAGTAACCTATTGGCCTCATATATTGCCACTATTCATGTGGAAACATTTCATTTCATCATTGTAATTATTTCTTAAATACATGTACCATTATTGATGTTAGTTTTTCAAAGTACATGTAATATTTTAAATTTCATATTTGAGAAGGCTGTAAAATATTCAAACTTTGGTGCTACTTTGCATCTTTTTTTTTTTCCACTACCATATTGTCATTGAATGATAGTATTTTTTAAATAAAAAAAAATTGCCATCAGTATTGTAATTTTATGTCAGCTTATGATCAATAGTGAATCATCGTCTGTGAAAATTTTGTATAAATTATTTTATATCAAAGGAAAAACACACATTTGTTTCATGTGCTTGTATGTTCATAAATATAAAAAGTTGGAGTATTATTTACACATTTATGTCAGCTATTGAGATTATTATAATTTTTACTGTAAATTAGCTTATTTAAGATGATCCTAATGTTTCTATATGTTGATGAAAATGTTTTTTCTTTTTTATTATTTAGTTGTGTTTTCACACTTCAACGCAGCAATTCTGGGACCATTTTACATAACCCTCAATCAATGAGTTTAAATATTTAGATTTTAATTGTGCACAGAAGATTAGACATTCCAAGTATCTATAACAGTTTTTAATTCTTTTTTATACTCTTTTAAAAGTGAAACAAATTATCATGTTCATTGAAAAAAAAGTCGTGGAGTATTTGATTAAATTACCCATTCTTATTTATGTATATTTTGTTGGTGAAAGTGTAAATTCTTTCATTATATATTAATAACATCTTTGAGCACAGTTAGTTTCTTATTTTTATGAAAAGAAATTTGCTTAAGGCCAGTTATTTGTGTTTAGAAAGATACATTTCATTAATTAATAATAAAAAATCTTGAAATTATTTAAAAGACATAATGTACTCAAATTACGTTTAATTTGGAAAAAAAAACTATAACATTTTATGACCTTATATTTTAGAAACTTTTTTTTATGTATCGAAATACCAATGAGGGATGCATTTATTATAAAAATGTGTGTATTTATGTAGTACTGTTTACTTATTTATGTTCACAGCTAAATGTAACACACATATAACATAGTATGTCATATTTTAATGGCTGTTTTGACACCCCAAAATTAGTAATAGAGTCAATGAAAATTTTACTTAGTTTACCTTTTCAGAATTAATTAAAATATACACTCTGTGTGTAACGTTTTGCTATTTAGCCTATGTGTTTGGATTAGAAGATAAAAAAATTGTTTAATTGACGGGTTATGTTAAGTTTCTCAATCTGCACTGACTTTTTTTAAATAAATATTTACTGGTATACTAAACAATTTTTTAAAATATAAAAGAATAATATGGCTTAAGGATTTCTAGAACTGTATGTTTGAGCAAAATAATTATTGAACATTCAGGTATATTTGGCTGCCACAATGACCAACACGCATGTTTATTTAGTGATTTGTTTACATAGACCTAAGAGTTGTGTTTATAGTCTCACAGTTTTATTAATTTTTTTTTTTTTTTTTTTGCAACTTATGTTTAACACTTTTAAAAAATTAAATATATTTTTGCATGTATATATTTTACCTGATTTTATTGTCATTAAAGCTCACGCTAGTCACCCTGCCTTTTTTTTTTTTTTTCGAAAGACAATTGCTTTTGGCAGTAAAATTATAAATGGAGTGCATTATCCCGATTGTTGAGTTGTTGGCTAAAAGTGCGTTGATATAGGTTGTACCAGAATGTGATGTTTACTTTGAGCAGAATTGATTTACAGGAAGATCTCATGTGATTTAGATTTGCAAATACAATTGTTTTTTTTTTTTCCTGCTTTAATTTTGATCTCTTAAAACAAGAAAAATATATTTGAAGGTCTCAATTGATTGTTGATTTAAACAGAATTAGTCTCCATTTTAGTCTATCAATTAATTTAAGAAAGAAATCTGGTGGGGGGGGGGGTGAATGATGATAATATGTCCGAGCTAAAAATAAATTGTTCCTTTACTTGTAATGTTACTTACTTTTGTAGAGTATTTTTTAAGAAAAATGTAAAAAAAAATGTGTTTGTTTGTTATGAAATATTAATAAAAAAATTACAAAACTGAAATCTTATTAGTAAAATATATAGTTTAATATTGTTGGTCATTTAGGAAGTTTTAAAGAGCTGATAGTCATTTTGTTATACCAATAGCTAATATTTATGCTGATGAGTATTATACTTTTTCTGCTAACGTTGTGTGCCTTTTGTGCAAGAAATGTAATGAAAGACCCAGTGAACCATTGAATTGTCAGATTTTTTTTTTTATATGGATTGGTTTTGTGAGAACATAATTTCTGATGTTAATGTAAATATATTTACGTTGTTATGAATTAAACTCATGTAGTATGGATGTATTTTTATTCATTAAAGAATGTTAGTTAAAACTATGTTTGATTCTTTTCCATAGATTTGTTTTATGTTTTGCTTTTAAAAAGTTAAGACAGACAGAGCAAGTTACGTAAAGTGTACAAAATAAGTATTTAACAAATTTGTTTTTCTTAAACTCCTTTATTCTGCTTTCTTAAATTTTGAATAGTTTTAACATTACATTAATAGATAATTTTTATTTTTATAATTGAATCCTAAATGTAAAAATATTTTCTTCCTGCATAAGTCTTTGATATTGAACTTATTTATATGTATAATGTACAGACATCTAAACTGTGTTTTTGCCAAGCTAATGCCATTAAATTTTGTGTTTATCTTGTCATTCATTTAAAAAGATGCAAAAGTTTCTAAAAACTAAAACACATAAGTATGTATTTTAAAAAAAATCTTTAATTGAGGGATTACATTTATTTACATATAGCATTTATACATTCAGAGACAAATTTTAGACATATCTGCCTAAATGGTGATTTAAAATTGCAAGTGGAGTTATTAATTATTCATAAAAGATAGGTCCTTCTAACATTTTTCTTAGGTCATTTCTGATGACCATAATTTATCTTATAATCCATTCTTTTATGTTGATTTGTCAGTACCAGAATCATACACTTGTAGCAACCAAATAACTTTTCATATTTACAAATACATCTAATATTTACACAGTGTACTGTGCTCTCTGTGGTGGGGGGTGGGGTACTATAGGAGGTAGAGGAGAGGTATCTCCAAGGGGCCGAAGTATTGGAGTCACTCTGTCTAGTAAATCATTCACTGTAAGTTCTGGATTCTGTAACTTCAGGTTGATTTGTTTGAGTCCTTTCTGACCTTCCTTCAGCATATCAAACTTTCTATAGTACTGTAAGAAAAATGATATAGATGAACATTTATTTCAGTTATTTGAATGATGTATTCAATCAGAGCCTAGTCTGTTAAAAAATAACAACTCTTTTTGAGAATAATTCTAAGAAAAAACCTCTGGAGAAAAAGTAATTATCCTAAATCTAATTACATGGGATTAAAATTTTGACTTACCAGCCCAGGTCCTTTCTTGACCCGACCTCCTTCTCGAACAACAACACCTCGAGACAATTCCATTTCTTCTATCTGTGAACGTGTCACCAATTAAAATTATCAGTTACCAAAGGATGATGAAATTGATTTAAAAAAAACTTGTGTTTAATATTTTCTGTATAGAAAATTTAAATAGGTTTATTTAAACAAAAAAAAAACTAGGAGAGAAATATAAGTTTTTTTAAGAGCACTAAAGAAATCTACAATTTATGGTGAAAGATAATGTTGTTATTAAAAGTGCTATGGGGAATAAAAACAGCAATAATAATAACCAAAAACCACAAAATTCTGGAAACATAATTAAAAAAAAAAAAGAATTAATACAAATTAAACAGCATCATTAATTTAATACATAAAGTTAAATACCACTGGGTTAAAATTTTCGGCTGATGATTTCACAGAGGTTATAGAATTAGCCTGTGTTTTCTTTAAAAACAAATTAACAATGATTATTATTAGGTCTATACATTTTACTCATTATCAAAGAATTATAAATAAATAAAGTAAATTTCCCTTAGCTCTTAAGGGTCATTGGGGGTAGAACAAGCGTAGATTTCATCTGTTTCTGTAGCCATGGCATATTAAAACTTTATTTAAGAAATAAAAAAAAATAACTTAATGTTCAGTCAAAGGCCCATCATAGGTAGTGCTGGGGCACCCAGGAATTTAGAGACTTTTTGACAGTGGAATTATTAAAGAAGACCGCCTCCTCCATCCGGTTATGATATTATGCATTGTTATGATGGAAAATAAAGAAATAGCTTTTAGGTTCCTACATATGAATTAATGCACAGAAGGTAAACAATAAAATAAAAGTGGACATACTGGTATACATGTACCAATATGTACATTTTAATTTAAATTATAACTTCATTAAAATTCTTTTTAATGTTTGCTCTTTCAACACTGGTGATAAGATTTTTTTTTATCTTCCATATTTAGTTGCTAGTAAATTACTAATATACCTTATGTTAGAAAGTGATGATTTAATAAACATGATTTTATTTTATGTAGCTTAAAGTAGAAGCGTCAAAGAAAAATCTGTGGGAACTTACCAGTGGAGGAGGGAGTGGTGTCAAAGAACTATGAATGCGATGTTTAGATTTTAAATTAGCTGAAACATAAAAATTTTGTTCAAATGAATTCAGTTATTAAAAATGTATTAATTCTAAATACATATTTATGTATATTAAGTTTCATTTATAAATCTTAAGTAAATAAACATCTAAGTCCTTTAAATGTCAGCTTTTTTTTTTCACGTTTTAACATACATTTAGTATTTTTAGATTATAAATGAAACTTATTACATGTAGTATTTATTGGTGCTAAAAGAGAGGTCTTAGTGAAAAACAAAATAAAAAAAATTATTAAACAAAAAAAAAACCTTTTGGTATGGCTTCATGGGATTTAAATGAACGATTGAGCTTCACCCGACTGTTAGCTTTTTTCATAGTTTCCAGTTTACTGTCAAGAACTGGATCAATCACATGATATTTTACACTGACCCTAGGTGAAATAAAAAGTAATGAAAGATAAAAAAAGAAGAAATAAAAAAATAAAGTTTCAGTTTTAAGTCACTACAGCTGCTTGGGAAGTAGTAAAGAAAATTTTTTTCATGCAAAAAAAATGCATAAATAATAATTTAAAGTAGCTATATAAAACAAACTTGCTCAATGTCTGTTGACATGAAAATGTATTATTTTTGTTTTATACATTTATGATGTACAACACTTTGAAGTGTGCATTTTTTAAAAACTAATAACAAGGCAAAGCACATTATAAAAAACACAACTAACTTGTGAGTAGGTAATTTCTCAGGATCTAATTTAACAACAGCTACTATGTTTCCCATCTCATCTAATGTCACTTCTTTATTGCCTGGAGGGCGACCATTCTGAGCCTAAAAGAAATTAATTAAATCCACATTTACTATTTCAGATATTTTATAATTTAACAAATAAAAATATTTGTTACCGAAAAGCTTCAAAAATTTTTTAATTGATTCTTTGAAAGCAATGTTGAATCCACCCAACTATATGACACAGCTGATTAAGTCAGTGTATGTGCCAATGGAATAAGATGATGTACAGGCTTTCCACTAAAATCACCCTCACGTTTAGGTTCTTTTGTGCAGCTTTATCCTCCCTATTTCAATAAATTGACGCCTCTCCAACAAGCTTTAAGTTTTTAAAAAGCAGTTATCTTTACCTTACTTCTTTATGGTTGTGAAACATGTAATTGTACTTAAGACACATCAAACAACTTAAGCTATTCCAAAATAACTCTCCCTGGACTATCATGAAGATCTGCTGACAGGACAAAATCACTAATCATGAAATTTTGGAAAGAGCTTTCTCAATGTGTCAAAAGCATGTAAAATAGCTCCAAAGGTCAACTGACAACGTCAGTTGTATGGACTGCCAAATAATCCCAAGATAGGTGTTCTACTGAGAATTTGCTGATGAACCAAAAGGTTCAATAAAAAAACTCAAGCCACACCTATTAAAATGAATGGAACTAAAACAACATCAACGAGAAACCACCAAGGTTGACAGAACCACATTGGACCTCTTACTTAAAAAATGCAGATACCCATTTGCAGAGTCTTTGGAGTGAAAGAGCAAGCCAATATTAGAAAAATGCTGATCAAAGGTAAACAGAACCCTAATAAGCTGAGAAGGACATGCTAAAACTCAGTGTGATGCAGAGCTATTACAATGTCCTTTTTCTCCAAAAGAAGTGTAGTTTATAAATGAAGTAAATCAAATCAATAAAATACCTTAAGAAGACTAGCACAAGAAGCTGGCATAATTAAACTGCCAGTAGGTTTTACTGGCTCTAAATCTACTTGACTGTAAAAAAGCTTCATTTCTGTTTCTTCTAAGGACTCTGTCATATGATCTACTTTGGCAGGCTTTATTTTTCCTCTGTATGGACGGAATTTTAATTTGGCCTTAGAATCCTGGTGTTCCTTTGCTACATCAGTAACTTCTTTGTTCTCTTCTTTGGATATGGTAACTGCCTCTTCAGTGTCAGAAACAATTTCTTGGTGTTCTGTGATGTCTTCATTTGGCGCATCTATTGATTCTGACAATTTCTGGCTGAAAAAAAAAACTTGTTGATAAGCAAAACCATTTTACAATAAGAGCATTTTAAAAATATTTAAATATATTTTAATGACAATTCTAAATTAACCACTATGAATTTTTGACAAACTTTAAAGGCTAGTATCATTTAAGGTTGTTATAGTTATAGAACTACAATGACAATGATGATACAGAAATTGCTCTTGCTTTAAGAAAAAATTAGAAAAGTAGGTGTTTATATCTGGGAACCATGAAGTAAGTTAATACAAACTAGAAAATAAGTATATTGTATACAGTGTACTTTTACTTTAAAAAAAGGCACAGGATCTCCTATTTATGTCCGTAATGTCATAAAGAAATAACACTGAAACAACATATATAGTGCAGTAAACTGTAAATTTTTGAATGCGGGAAAAAAAGTTCCGAAACACTGTTCCGATGCATTCCGCCTGAAAAAAAGCACTGATTGTATGTAATATATGCAGCTCAACTTACTCTTCTTCCACAACTTCTGGTATCTCTTCTGGTATCTCTGGAAGAGGTGTCACAGGAGGAATATAATTTTTAGGAACAGAGCCTTGGGCCCAGCAGTCTGTTACAGCTGGCTCTGGTTCTAAATTAACAATTCAAACATTATCATCTAAAATAAGTTGTATTTAAAGATTAAGTGAGCATTACAGAACTGTTAATTTTTTTAAAGCTAATACTGTTAGGGTTAGAAATGTTGATGTGTATGTAACTCATTCAAGACATATTGGTGAGTTGCGACACACACAATGAATAACCACTGCTCTAGATTACTTTTAGTAAATATTTCATTCTTCTTTTACATGATATTGCCCTTGAATACTTCAAGGTGTCTTAATTAATGTAGAATTTCTCCTCACAGTCCATTAGGTTAATTAAAAACTACTGGATCAGTAAAGGTATCAACATTTTGCATGTCTTACCTCTTTATGGCATACAGTGGTACATCACATAAAAGAACAAAATCGATTTTAGCTTTACATTAGATACGTGGGGTGTTTGTTCCCATGAAAAATTGTGCAAGCCATTCAATGAAAGGGGGGGGGGGGTGTTAAGCAGGAAATGGTGTTTGATGTTGATCAGGTGAGTTGGAAGTGGAATAAACAGGAAACATATACACATACTATATGTAAGAGACACTTTCAGTCCAGTTTAAATTGTTGGAGTCTCTGCTCAGATTTTACATTTTCAGATGCACAAGTAGGTCCAAATTTCCTACTGACACCTATTATTGGGAACCATTTTCCTTGTGGTTCAGTGGTTCACAGTGCAAAGAAACAAGGGAAAAAGTGCTGCTTTACTACTGATTAAATTATCCCAAAACCAGAATACATTCTAATGTTATCATTGATAAACAGATGCCAAACATAGATCAAAACAGGAACAAAATGGTATCATTGAGAGAGAAATCACACAACAAGATGATTTGTTTTTGTTTGATGCACATCTGGTCAGGTTAAGCCTCTTTAAAATGAAAAACTTTTGCTCTGTAAGGCATTCATCAAGCTGGGTGCCACTATACATGTATTTTTACTGTAAAGGGTCGGTAGTCAAATTAAATTTGAGAACCGCTTGAGCCATTTGTCAAAGATTTCCAGTGTAATTTATTGTATACATGTAAGTAATGATATGCGTGTAGTTTAGATGTTGGAGAGGAATTAGTGCTATGGAGGAAACCACTGGAAATTGAATGCAGGACCCTCAAGTCGACAGTCAAGCACTCATATGGCCATTGACACTTTTAGATGTTGGATACCAATGGTAATATTGTAGACGGTGTATTTTGCTTTATACTAATCTTTATGTATTTTTCAAGAAGGTTATCCAATTAATTAATTTAGAGTGCATTTATTTATCTGTTAATGTGTGTTTCAAATAATTTAAAGATACCCGGTATCAAAAAATGTAATAAGAAGTAAACAGGATTTGTTGAAATGTACAAATATTATATGAAGCTTTTTAATACCTTCATCTTGCTCCCATGTTGAGTCAAGTTCACTTCCTTTCTCACCTAAATCTCTACTCAGAAACTGCCACTATTTCAAAATAAAAAGTATATATTATGATAATGACCTTAACATTTAAATGCTACACCATGCTATAAGCATTTGCATCTATGTCAGAAGAATACCTCAATAATTTCTGTCAGGGCATTTCTTGCTAAAGTTATTGTAAAAGGAAGTAATTGGCGATCAATATATTTCTCATATATTGATGACATTAGCTTTTCAGTTAATTCTTCCACAATGTCCAGGCAGAACTCCTCTGCATTGTCTTTTTCCAACATATTATTCCTATAAAAAAGGTTTTAAAAAGAAAGTAGTACATATTTTATTAAATAAACATATGAAAAATAAATTTGCCTTAGCTCATTTATAGTTTATATAAACAAATATTTATTTAGATTTTAAATGGAATACAATAGTAAGAAAATGAATAGCAGTAGAAAAAAGTAAAATAAACACAAAGAGTTGTGTTAATCTAATGTAATGATGAAATATAATACATAGCCTGTCATAGCTTACCAATCATTCTCATTAAATCTGCCTGCCACAATATCATGTGTTGCAGTAGGAGTAGGCGCAACTGCTGGAGGCTTAGTTTTATCGGCAGGTCTGCTTCTAGTTACCCCTTGTCTAGACATTTTTGACTAGACTGATGAATTTTGAAATTTCTCTACAGGACTTCTGGCAAATAATTAAACAATGCCAATACATGAAGTAACATGACAACATGGTTTCAGTTTAATATTAACATAACAAAAAAAAAAAAATTGAAAACTAAAATACTAACTGACAGAATCCTAAAAGAGATGACTAGTAAAATTTGAATTAAATAATTCAATATAATAATCATATTGTTCATTAATACTTCTCCCAAGACACATTGAGTGATTATTAACCAGTATTTGCTTTAACAAAATGCAGTGGCTATTGGACCAACCAATAGGAATCCGTATTTTTTTTTGGGGACCAACGATAGATGATAGATGCGCATGTGCTCTAGATGGACTTTATTTTTTTACGACTGTGCTATAGATATTGCTCCACACCCTAACCCTAGCCCCAAAAACAAAAAATATGCATCTATCGTTGGTCCCCGAAAAAAAAATACTGAGTCCTATTGGTTGGTCCCGTAGCCACTGCGTTAACAAAACCCCTCACTATCACACAATTAATATAAACTTAGAAGAAAGAAAATGTTTTTTTTTTCACCAGACCAATCAACTGCCAGATTGAAAAGATGACATTCTTAATTGGTTTTTCTTTAAACTGTGTTAATAGTGAAATTATCAGAAACAATTTATAAAAAAAAAAAAATTAAATAATGATTTACTCCAGAATGACCAAGGGGACGGGTGGTCGTGCGGTGTAGAGCGCTCGACTGTCGACCGGAGGGTCCCGGGTTCGAATCTCAGTGAGAACCTTGGGATTTTTTCAGGTCCTGGTGATAGTCCCCAAGTCCACCAAGCTATAAATGGGTACCTGACTTTAAGTTGGGGGAGTAAAGGCGGCTGGGCGTTGTGCTAACCACACAACCTCTTCATATGCCGAGGTCATAGAAACAGATGAATTCTACACTTCATCTGCCCCGATGGCCCGTTAGGGTTAAGGGAACTTTACTTTTTACTTTACCAGAATGACCAATGAGTCCATTGCCAATGCGCAATGAGATTGTGAGTCTATGTTTTATTTATTACAGTCTTGGTCTTAGAACCTAAGAATAAATTTAATGCATTTTTATCTAAAAAGAATTAAGATAGACTCAAAATATTGAAATTATGAATTATCAGCTTAATTTATGAATTTTCTAATAACAAATAGCCAGATAATTAATTTTTTACTTATGCTATCACGTCTGATCTCGGAATAAACATTTGGATGCCATTACGGCGGATGTTACTGTTGTCATGGTCAAGTCAGATAATATAAAATAATAATCCTCTATTTTTCTTTTACAGATAAATGTTTAAAATAATTATTTTAATAAATAGTTTAGTGATCTGTGATCTATGTATAGAGATCATATAAAGTACACAGTCGATAAAAGCATTGGTGAAGTTTATTACAATATTTAGTTTGTTAATTATAATTACAAAAAAAGACTTTCGAAAATAAAACCATATGGATATTATAATACATCACGTGACAACCTTTGAACATGGCGCTGTAGATTGTTTATGGTTGGCATGGGGAAATACCGAATTTTGAAAAATAATTAACGAATTTTTGTTATTACAACTGTTATTGTGCATTTAGAGGTAACTGAATGCCTGACAGTAATGAAAGCAGTTTATTTTTTTTTTAACTTTTTGAACATTTAATTAAGTAAACTTTGTTTATTCTTAATCTACTCGTCTCAATTAGAGTCAATTTGTAGACGTAGTAGTACCGTGCCATGGCCCATGCAGATTGCCATGCTCAGACTCAAGTCCGGGTTGGGTCAGACTTCAGACAAGTAGTTTGAATTTTAATTGCACTAACTTCTAGCAAAACATTCGGTATATTGCCTACAAACTCATATATTAAAGACTATCGCCACTTTACTTAGTCAATGTATCTTTTTATAATTCTTTCCGTAATTGGCGTAATTGCATTTTAAGAACTTTGCTCCTTTAGATTTAGTTTACATGACATGTAAATTTCATATTATATAAATTTGAAAGAACTTTCGATTGATAAAATTTTCTTTGCAATTGATCCATAGTTTAAAAGTTATACAAGTGGACGATTTTTGGTAATATAGACACAAAAGCTTGAAAAGGCAAAATGTCAAAATATTATACATTGTTTAATTACTTTAATTGTCACAACTTATTTTCTCAAAGGTATTAAATAGATTTGGTATCAAAAGAAACATCATTAAAAAGGCTATAGAAATGCTATATTTGTAAAAAATAATTATTTTAAATTGTTTATAAAATATATCATAAGTTACATGTTGGGATAAATCGAAGAGGTGACACATAGACATTTGCTAGAGCCAATCAAATTACCACCACCAGCAGAATATACCACATAATTTTCTGCTTAACCTCATTGACAATTGTTTCACCACTGTTGCAAAAATGTTTTTTTCTAGCCTGGCTAGGAGACACCAATGATCCCCAAACATATCATGGTAAATAACTCCCGGCCCAGGTATTGCAGTCCAAGTATACCTATATATGTATAATTTAAAATTGCATTTTGTTTGAAAGACATTCCCACTAAATGTCCAAAAAAAAACTATCATTGCTGACTCGCATGATTGTGTGGTGACAAAGAAGTTTTATCAGTCAATTGAAATCTTCCATACATTACATAAGTGGCGATGATCTTTTTAGCACTCACAAACATTAAAGCTTATAATATATTTTTGTAAGCATCTTAGATATTCGTTTAACTTTTGTGTGGCTCCTAATGAGCCAGTTTTTCTGTGTTGCATTTTTGTTCACTAAATTTTCATAAACTGGATTGCAACTCTCATCAACCTCTTGCATGGTTACCTTTTACATACTTCTGTACAAATTTTAATGTGATAATTTAGGGCTAATTTATATGTCATATTTCAGTATTTTTTAGTGCATAAATGATAAATGCATGCATATATATTTCTACCTTTTTAATGAACCCTAGTTACTAGGATGTCTATCGGAATACTGTTTAGGTACTGATTCTATTTTACTGTCTACATAGCATACACTACATGTACAGAATTTGAAGTTTTCTGAAAAATGAGGAGCAATTCTGGTAAATATATGTATTTTGTCTCTTGCTTGGTTTTTTTTTTTTTTTCTTATTTGACATAAGTCACTGTAATTGATAAACTTAATACTAATTTTTATTTTGTATAAATACTAATTTTTATTTTGTATATTGATACAACTATATGAATTTAGTATTGACTTTAAACATTCTAGGCCTTAGAATTAAAAATCAACTGAATGAAAATGTTAGGCGATTAAGAGAAATCCAGCATCTTTGTAAACAAAAGCAAGAAGAAAAACAAGAACCTGTAAAGGTGTTGTGGAAGTCAGAGAAATATTCTAATGTAGAATCAAAAATAAAACAAGATATTCAGGTAAATAGCTTGGGCACAATTATTATGAAATAAATTTTCTGTTCTATTTTTATTGTTTAAATAAAGCAGCATTGCAATATTAGGATAAGAGCAGCTTGTTGACAGGCATCTTAAAATCCCCCCATCTCTCTCTTGCTTTTTTTTTATAATCATTTTCTCCATTGAAAACTTCTGTGGATATATTTATTTTGGAAAAATTTTGTAATCGATTTTTGAGGACTTTTTTAGTGATAAATTTTATTGAAATTTTACATAAATGTACTTGCTCTACGACAATGCATGCTTCAAAAATTAATTTTGCAATTGATTAATTTGTATTTTTAACAAATAAAAAAGTAAAAAACAAATTCTCATCATACTAATTAAGGGATATAACCATGTTTAACTATGATGAATGGCTCTAGTAAATGGGCTACTTCCCTTGCATAAATACTGCTTGTTTTAAGTGTTATTAGAGTCAAATGGGGGCTAGGTACACACTTACTTAATTAAAAATTATAAGATTAGAATTTATCGCAAGATAAAAAAAATATATTTTAAAAACTGTTTTTATCATGTCTTGTTAAAATTTGGTTCAGGTGTTTTTTTTAATATTATGTTTTTCGCGCTTTTTGCACAAAATGTTTGCTTGGAAATAATTTATTCAATGATACCCCATTTAAGAATAATTATTGACGCAAACCAGATCTTGTGAAATTCAAAGCCATTATTTCCTTATGAATAAATGTAAATCCAATTATTTTATTCTAGACAATCCAAAATATAGTGTTTCATTATATAAAAAAAAAGCAATTTATTTAAAATAAATATAAAAGATCCTAAAAAATAATAAAATGAACATTTAAAAAAAAATTATCTTTCTGAAGACTCTTATTGGTGTATGAAAGATTTAGTATTGAGAGAGGTGCAGCTATTATTGTTTGGAAGGAGAGTCCTCCTCCTTATAAGGATCCTAGGTATTAATATTAGAAGTGATAAGCGGAAAATTGACACATTTAAAAAAGTGGATAAGGGACAAAAGTGAAGACACATTAAAAAAAAAATTTGTCAAAAAAAAACAACAACTTTTTTTAACTTAAGGCAAAGAAAACAAATTAAAATATGGCGCAATAGTTAAAAATTAAACTTTTTAAGAGATTACATCGACAAAAAGATTCACACCAGAAATCAGTCTGGTATTAAATTTTAAGATTACTTCAGTTAAAATATTACAGCAGGAAGGAAATCATTTTTTTTATTTTTCGACAACTTCATTATTTTAGAACAATACATGTTGAACTAATTAATCATTTCATTACAAAAGATAAATACAAGACATTATTAGTTTGTATTCCCTGCATTTTCAAACAGAAACCTTTATCTTCAAGACCTGACTCAGCAAATTTTCTCAGAGCTCATTCTCGAGCTGGACCACCAGTGAAGTTAGAATCTCGACCAGTTACTCCAGATATTTCACACAAAACTACTGTTCCGCCAGCATCAGATGCTAAAGATGTAAGCTAATTTTTTTAATTAATGAATACTTTTAGCAACACATAAGGCTAGCAGATATTTTAGATTTAAATTATTGCATACTATTATTATATTTTAGGTCAAATTACTTCGTCACGACTGGAATTTTATTAAAGTTAATGGTGTAAATGCCAAAAAAGCATCTCTCCATCGCCCCCCATCAGTGTCAGCTCTTGAAGACTATAAAAAACGACAGGAGGACCTATTACACAGTCATAATCTTGGAGAAGTTCCAGCCTAGTTAGTTGTTTATTATCATTGAGAATTTAATAAATTTTTTAAGTAGTGTTTATTAATTTTGTTATAGTAATAAGGAATTTTGGCTAAATACTTTTTTTGACTAATCCGCTTTGTAGAACGGAATCAAAATTTGTCAGTTAATTCAGATAAAAATATTTATAGAATCATTAAAATACAAAACCAATTTTTATTTTACGAAATTTGAACTGGTATTGTTTTTTAAAACTTGTACATGTATACAGTTAACAATTATTAAAATTATTATTCACGTTAAATAACTTAATGTTACTGTTCACGAAGCTGACACTGTAGTCGGCTGGCTTATTCTTAGCCTTAGATTACTGACACACAATAGAAAGTTTAGGCTAGCATAACATTAACAAACATTTGTTGACTCTAAATAACACATAACTCTAAATAATTAAATTTTACTAAATTTTACGTAATCCTGAAATTTATTAAAAAATACTCAAAATTAAAAAAAATGAATGATCTTTTTTTTTAAGTTTTTCGGTAAAGAATGGGGGCGCTTCTTAATCTTAGTGCCATTTAGAACAAACGAAAAGCTGGGTTAATAACAGCTAAAGACTTCGGGATAAACACGCAAATGTTTAAAGTAAATTTTACAAAAAAATAAATATTTAAAAAAAAAATGATACAATTTAAGCATATTCAGTTAACTTAATTTATTTTTTGGTTAATAATAGGTGAGACTTTGTTCAAAAAAAGTCGAAACTACTTTTTTTATTCAAGATTTAAATGTAAAGAAATAAACAAGTGTTAATTTTGTTGCTGTTAAGTCAGCATCTGTACAAGAAGTAACACAGTAACTTATAGCAGGAAATGAATGATACTTTTACTACCCAGCTATGTAGGAGAAAAAGTCCACATAAATCACTCATTATTTGACATTTAAATGCAAAAAATAGCTCTTTAATTTAAAATTTTTACCAACTCTTCTGTTCAATATTTAATTTTTTTTTTTTTGACTTTAAATTAATATCTAACATTCCACTATTTTTTCCTAATAAATTTAATACAACAAAATACTAGATGCTTACATGTATATACTTCAATGCTCATTATGGTTATGACTAATTTAAAATTTTTCAGCCTGGGGTTGTAATCGATGAACTTTTACCTAAAAAACGCAAAAATGACTTTGGTTTTGCCGAAACATGAAAAAATCTCCCACACCTAAGTGAATTTCCTTTTTTAACATTGAAAAAAAAGGGACGAGGCGTGAGTGTTGCCGGTCTAACTCTTAGAGAAAAATGCATTGATGGTTTTATGCTAAATACAAAGTACAAACGAATGTAAATCTATATATTTTTATAAAGTATTGGACTAACAACATATACAATTTATATATAACTGATGTTATATATATCTAAATGTGTAGTCATTTTATAATAAATGATTATGCTAACTATATTCAATAAACACACTGCCATTTTATAGCTCTAAAATGGTCCTGTGTTTATTGAATATAGCTAGCATAATCATTCATAATGAAATGACTACAAGTTTAAATATATGTAATATTTATTTATATAAATTATATATGTTTGTTTGTTCAATAAATTATACCAATAGAGAGATCTACATTCGTGTGTGCATTGTATATATCATACAACCGTCAATGCATTTTCTCTAAGAGTTATACCGGCAACACTCACGCCTCATCCCTTTGAAACATAATAAAAATTGTTTGAACCTCTATAACATGTAAGTTTTGCATAAAATACACATGAGTAATACATATAAATGAGCATATTCAGTGTTTTAATAGTGTTTCAGATTTGTGTGTTTGTGTTTATAAATTTGCTGTTAAGATATTTGTCAGTTTTGCAAGTAGAATGAACTTCCTCCATCAACTTTATAGCTCTCTCAGCTACTATGTTGGAACGAGGCACATCAAGCACTGATGGTTCATTATCAACATCTGGCTTGTCAAAGGTTCTGAAGTGTGTTTGTTCCTTTTTGATGGATGGATTGTTGATAAAGGAGCCACTTTCACAGTTGTATATCCAACTCTGCCTCCTAATTCAATTTGTCTTTTATACAGTTCTTTATCTTCACTACAAATCCAATTTCCATTTGTTTTTGTTATATCAAACAAATTAACAAGATTTCCTATAAATTCAGCGTTTGGTCGCTTTCTGTGTTTTTCAAAAGAGGTGATAAGTTTTTCAACCTTTGCAGACACTTGCTGTTTGGAAAGAACAGGAAAATTCAGTTTATCCCAAAGCCTCAACAGTGCCTCAGTTATTTTTCTGTGTCGGTTTCGTCTTCCTTTCAATTCATCAAAAAATCACGAAAATCTTCCGACAATATTTTTGTTGGTAGGCATTTTACATAGCATTTTGCTCATGTCCTGTTTAAGTTCGGGTATACTAAGACGGCGTTTAGTGCTTGATTTCAAGTTTTGTGCCCATATTCCCCCAGCCGCTTCCATTGCTGATTTTGACATTTTACTTTGTAAAGACATATTTCCAAGAAGAAGCTCTTAACAGCAAATCTCTGAAAACAATACTGCGAAGAAAAAAATTAGTTTAAATGATACGATATAGTAAAAATTTACAGTTTAAAACCTCAAATCTGTTTGGTTTTTGCTTGTGGCAAGGTTTAAAATAAGATGACTGTAATGGACAGCACAATCTACAAATTGTTTAAAATATAAATAGCTCCAATAGAAAAGCAATATATGTAAACAATTTTGTACTCTCAAAAATGTCACATTCTCCTTAAACTGTTAGTTTATTTGACAACCCATCCACTCATGATTAAGAAATTCGAGATGAGGCTAGGCGCGGGAAGTTTTTTCATGAACCAATAAAATTAACATCAAATATGTTATCTATGGGTAAAAGTTCATCTAATGCAACATCAGGAAAAAGAAAGTTTTGAAAAAAATTCTCTAGTCATAACCCTAATGCTCATTCATATTTATCATTAATTTGTTTGCAAATTTACTGTTTATTTAGTTCTGAATAAATTAGATTTTTTGTTTTGTATTTGTTTTTACAAAATATGCAGTGAATAATAATGATGATGCGTATTAACTTTTTTTTTTAGCCTACAGAAAAGGAAACACGAATGGCGTCAGCAAGAAGAGCAAAGAGTAGCTAATACACCTGATCCATCAATGCCACCTGGCCATCGTCAACTGCCGGAAAATGAAAGAAAAGAGACTTTGGAATTATTAATGTCAAGTATGTTACAAAATATACTTAAGTTGTAATAGAACAACAGAATTTGATATCAATTGTCTAACATATAATGTAACATCTGTAGTATACTATTTTATTATAATATATTTTTGAACAGAACAAAAAGATGTGATCAGTGAAATACAACGGCTACCTATTGGTGCTGATACAATGAGAGTAAAACAACATAGACAGTCACTAGAAAAACAACTGACAGAACTTGAAGAAGCTATTAAAATATTTTCAAGGCCAAAAGTGTTTGTTAGAATTGAATTGTAGTATTCAAAATTATTTTACAGTTAATGATTTATATAGTGTAATCTCTTTTTCATATATGTACATTTATGAAAATTATCAATCATTCACTTTAACTGTCACTAGTTGTAAAGAATTTAGTTTTATTATATTATTTGTAATGGGCACAGACAATAAAATTGTGTTAATAATTTATGAAAGAAAACTATTTTAATGTTAATTCATTTAATCAATAAATATTTAAAATAAGAGTTATATAAAAATGTACATTAATATCAATTCATCTGTTTATTTTTGTTTATACTTAGAGACAATAAGTCTCCTTCTTTCTTTGGCTTTACAGCCCATTTAGGGCCCTGGCGTGCCATAAGACAATAAGTACATTGTAAAAATGCTAAATAGGATATAAAATACATGAAAGTGATACTATTTTTTGTGTGTGTGCATATTCTTCTTTTTATTACCAAGCATAAAAAATACTTTAATTTTTATAATGATAAACTTTTTAAAATGGATCTAAATATTTTCTATGAATACATTACATTGATATAATTTAAAGGTGAGATTTACATATTCAATCTATTAGTAAAATAGTTATATTTTCTTTGTTGTTCAACTAAAATAAAGTCTTAATAAAAAAAATCAACTGACCTTTATCTTCATTTTCTAATTTACTTTTTTTAATGGAATTTAAGGTGTTTAGTTTTTTATTTTCTTTTTTGATCAAATAGAAAATGAGGTGATGATACATGTATTAAAATTGTATGATTTAAGCTTTTTTCTTCCACAAAAAAAATATTGGTATGTATGAAAATTTGTGCTTGGTGAACAAGTCATACAGTCATATATTACAAACATTCTGTAACTGGTGGCTTGCTGCCACAAGAAACTTTTGTAAGTCCGCAGCCCAAGTTTGACATTATTTGTTGTAATAGTCAAATTGGTCTTTAAATACAAAATGTGTAAAAAAATTAAAAAAAGCTCTTTGAGTTTGATAACATTGAAATGTTTTATTGATAAAAAAAATGATTATAGGTATTAAGTACATGTATTCATAATTCTTTTAATTGAGATTGTAAAAGTATAAGGAAACAAAAACTATAAAAATGTCACAAAATAAAAAAGGCATGAATTAAATGCAAAACCAATAATTTTGAAAATGATAAAAAGACATCAATAACTTAACATTTGAAAAAGAAATAACTTTTAACAAAAAATAATAAAAAAAAATTCTTTTTAATTACTTGAAGTGTCAATCAAAACAAAATTGGATCAAAAGTGTAACAGAATAAGATATTTTGGAGCGGAATGACAATCTGGCTAGTTAAACAAAATGTGACAGAAAACCCTTGGATCTATTTATCTTGAATTAAGGCTTTTCACAACTGAGAAAATTAAAGTTCCCTTAAGCCTCTAAGGGCTCATTGGGGCAGATGAAGTGTAGAATTCATCTGTTTGAATAACCTCTGCATATAAAGGGATTGTGTGGTTAGCACAATGCACACCTGCCTTTATTCCCCCAACTTAAAGTCAGGTACTCACTTGAGCTAGGTGGACTTGGGGACTAAACCCGACCACCTGTCCCCTTTTCACAACTGAACAAGTTTGTAATTGTAGTTTTCTCTTTCATACAAACTCTTCTCATCATTTTAAGCCTTGGGCGGTCGCACCTAGCCATTGTGAACATTCATATTTGCAAAATACACATGTGACAGCATTCTTTTTTCAACTGTTTGCTCGCTTCTTGTTGGTTCAAATAATTTTCATTATGTTCTGCCTTGGTAATTTGACCTCTTTTCCTTTAGTTGGCTTATTTTCAATATGGTTTTCTATTTTTGGTTTTACATTAAAAATAAGTAATTGCATTGTATGCAGCCCCAGCCCCGGAGCCCCCCCCCCCCCGCTTAAAAAAGAGGAAAAGGAAAAAATAAAGAAAAAGTAAAGGTATTGGTGCCTCCCTGCTTACTTTGACCTGGCTACGGGCCTGATTGTATGGTGTCCTTAATTAATTACCTTTTTATGGTAAATCTGATTTCAAATGCATGCCAAACTAGTTTTGAATACTTCCTTCAGCCCTTGCCTCGAAGCTGCTTCCATTTAAAAATAACAAGGCTACAGAATGGCTGTAACTTTCACCAAACCTAAAATTATAAATTCACATTACAGTTTATGTAAATTATCAAAAACCAACTAATCACCAATCACTTAACTGTCTGTATGACTTAAATCTATTTACATAACCTGACAGGAAATAATTGTACCCATTGAATGATTTATATCATCATCATCCATCATTATCCTTCACCCATGGCTGGATATGGGCCACCAACAACAGACCTTCAGAGTCGTCTGTCCTTTGCTATCTTCTCCAACTGATTCCAAGTGTGTTCCAGCTTCTAGGTCTCGACACCAGGTGTTTCTTGGGCATCCTCTCTTCTGTTTACCTTGAGGGTTCCACCTCAGTGCCTGCCTGGTGACACTGGCTGCTGGTTTCTGCAGGTTGTGTCCTTTCCAGCCCCATATCTCCTCTTTCTGATCTCTTCTTCAGGTGAGAGTTGGCAGGTCCTTTCCAAAAGGCTGACATTGCTGATAGTGTCAGGGCAGCGAATTAGGAGGATTCTTCTGAGGCAGCTGTTGGTAAAGGTGTGCACGTTCTTTATTGTTGTCTTAGACATCTTAAACATTGAGCCAACTTGATGACCTAGACTTCGCAGATGATCTTGCTCTCCTCTCCCACAGTCAACAAGTGATGCAGGAGAGGACAAAGTCTCAGTCTGCAGCGTTTGAGGTTGGCTTCAATATTAACCAAAACAAAACCAAGATCCTAAAAATTAACTCCATCAGCACAAATCCTGTCACTCTACAAGGAAGACAGTTGGAAGAAGTACAGTCCTTTGTTTATTTGGGTAGTGTTATTGACCAACAGGGTGGCACAGAGGCAGATGTACAGTCAAGAATTTGCAAAGGATTTCTAAGCCTTTGATAAATCTTTAGTAAAAGGACCCAGTGTATTACTTAAATAATTATAAATACCAACATATTCTACTAGATGCAGATGACTAAATTTGGAATTTTCATCCATATGTCTTAACATATGTTGAAAGACAGGAATCTATGGAATAGGATAAAAATATATTACTGGCTTACTAGTTTGTCTAAAGCAACCAAGATTCTCACATACCGTAGATCAGGGGTAGGCAAACTTTTTCTACAGAGGGCCACACTGGAAACTTGATTGTTATCGGCGGGCCGCACACACACACACATATATATATATATATATATGTATATACATATACATACAATTTACAACGTATTAAAATATGAATTAATGATAATATCCATGTATTTGTCATTTATTTGGCATTCACACTTACAATATGTACATGCATACGGGCCGCATAATATACGCTGAAGGGCCGCATGCGGCCCGCGGGCCGTAGTTTGCCCACCCCTGCCATAGATAAAAAAAAATAAAATGCGCTGATAGTGATATAGATAATTATAATCAAACAGGCTCTTCGCAAAAAAAAAATTGTTCCATTGAATAATTTTAACTCTTAGTTTTTAATGAAAATACACCATGAATGAAAACCCGAGTTGTCAATTGTTTAGCTGTCAATTCAGTTATTTTATACATAACTTCATAGGTCCCAGAAAAGTAAATTTTACGCTGTGTCGAAGTGGTATTTTATTTATCTTGTTTAGGCAGTTTTATTTAAAAAAAAAAAAAAAAAAACTGGGTAAAAAATCATGAATAGTTCTACACCGTGTGAAGAGTTACAAGATTTATTTGCAAACCATTTACCTTTAATATTTAAGAATATTTTACTTGTATGGAAAAATGCACCCAGCCGTAACAATTGGGCCATGGAAAAAGTGGTGGAGTTATTTCAGAAGGAAATAGGTATGCATATTCTTTTTCTTAATTTGGCCGAAAATAATGTTAGGTCAAATTTTTGTAATGTGCATAAAAGACTTCTGATAATAAAAATTATGATAACACAATTTTAGATTAGTAAGGATAGTAGATATACTTTCAAAGCAGCTTAAAAAAAAAAACAACAGAATACTTATTATACTATCTGTACTATAGTATAGTATTCTAGACTAGTCACTAGTATAGCTCAGTCATCATTATACTAAGGCAGACATGTGGCAAATACTTGAAATAGGGCAACTGACCCAGTCCCTGCACTTAGAGGGATTCTTCATAATATGGTTACCTCATATTATGGTTCTTGCCCTGCATTCTGCATAGAATACTATACTATAGACACTCGCCTTAAGCCTCACCTACTTCTAAGGCCACTTCATAGTCATACACACATTTGTCATTATTAAACACTTTTCACAAATAGTTTTTTTTTTTAATCTACAGCAACTGATGAAAAACTTTTGCAAAGTATTGATTTTAAAAGATTTCTGAGCAGCTTCTTTGAAGAAGGTAATTTAATTGACTATCCAGATTTCATCATGAATAATGTATCTCTAATGGCTGCTGAAGTCTGTTTAGCAGTACCAGATCTGAGTGCCATCGAAGATGTGGCATTTAAAATAATCAGAAGTCCTCTACAGTACTGGATGATCAGCAAAGGACATAGAGTGGATATAACATTTACATTGTATAGAAAGTTTATACAACAGAAAGTGAAATTTCATTTGTTCGAAATTGTTAACTGTGAGTCAGTTTAAACATTTACAACAATATTTAGATATTTTTTCACAAAGAAAAAGCATTAGAATTAAAAATGATTACAATTAGTGTCTCTAAAAAATGTATGACTATTTCAGATAATTATATTTGTTTGTTTCAGTTGATGTTGATCAGGCTTTTGCACATGCTCTAACAAGTTCTTACAATTATACTAGAAATTCATCATCTAGCTATTTCGTCGATTTAGTTCATTTGGCTTATGAAGATTCATCACTTACATTACTTTCCCAACCTGTTAGACTCAAACTTCGAGAGTCTATTTCAGAGCTCATTGAGAATTGGAGCACAGCCATAAAGATGATTGTTCAGTCTAGTGATGATTATTCGCATTTAAATGTAGCCAGTATTGTTGCAAATTATTGTCACCTTATGAGTATGTGTGCTCAAGCTTGTGACAACTGGTGTAAAATATTTGCCACAACTTGTTTGTTTGATTCAATCGTGGAAGATTTTCAAGTCATTTCGCAGGATATTATCATTGAGACTACAGATTTTTGCAGAGCTTTTATTTTTATGCTTTTCAAGCTTTTATGCAATAGGTAAAGCAGGCAAAATTTATTAATCATAAATCTGTTATACTAGAAAGAACTTCAGACCACTAAAATAAATCCACCTACATATTTATCAGAGATAGGAGGTAAACTGCAAAGAATAAGGACTAAATTCTGTTGAAATTTTAATTAAAAAACAAATAAATTTTGGATATACAGATTATTACTCAAAGATATTTTGAAAATAGCTGGCATTAAGGTTTGGTAGAAAATTCTGGTGCATTTTTAATATAACCACACATAGTAATGGTCTTTTTGGCACTTTTTTTTCTACAACACATTGTGGAGATTAGCTTAAGCATTTTAACAAGTAAATTATTGCAATGCAAAATATAGAATAACTCATATTATGTACTTACAAACATTGAAAATACATTATTATCTTTTACTTAGCAGTGAGACTCTTAAAGTTAAAAAAGTACAACAGTTAAAATCCTGTTTTCATCATCTGTGCTTGATCAACAATTATGTTACAAGTTGTGATATTATTCACATAGCAGGACAGATTATGTTTAAGTGAGTAAATTCTATAATGAAATGTTACGGATTAAAAAAAAACTTTATTAGTTTATGATTGCATGTCATCTTGCGCTGATACATTTTTTTTTTTATCTTCACAGCTTTGAAAATGATGAAACTTTTTACATTGAGCTTTCAATTTTACCCCTGGTTATTATGCTCGGAATTAAACCTGAGAAGGTTTTTACTTTCTGTCCATCTTTTGTTGAATCAGTGCAAACATTTATTGAGTCAGAACAGAGATCCAGGCCTTCTGGACTAATTAAAGAGAGTATTAATAACTTACTTTTAATAACTGGAAATATGCATAATTTAAAAAAGGTAAATTTGATTTATATTTACAAATAATAATACCTTCTATGTAGCATTTTTTAATGCCTTTTACTTTTCTTGAGCATTACTTTTCAACATAATGTTTTTTGCTCAAATGTTTTATTCATCAATGAACCATTTCATATTTATGTTTTCTTTTGTCATTCAGATACAAAATCATGAATTTCTTCAAATTATCAACTATCTGTCACTTGAAACTTTAAAGTTTCCCACTGGAGTTAAACCATTAGTAATTGGCAACACATTTAGAAGCGGTGTGACACTGAACTATATTGCTTGCTTGTGTACAACGTTTGAGAAAAGTACAACTTTATCATTTTAATGAGCAATTTAATTTAAAAAGTCTTTTTTTAATGGTATGAATACTCAATTTTTATGCTCTCAGTTGGAGAGGCCAAACTCCTAGTTTGTTTTATAAATGCTTAATTTTACTGTATAGAATGAAATTGTTAATAGTAAACTTCATTTTGGAAAATGTGAAATTCTTAACTATTCTTAAGCATCATACAGTTTGTAAATGAAATATTTTTTAAACATTTTATTCAAAGGTCACATGCTTAAAGGTTTTCCAGATATTCAAGTTTATACAAGGGCGGCAATGCATTTTTCTGGCATTCTGTTTTGGGTAAAAATTTCTTTTAACAGCTATTATTTTATACATTTCTGTCTTTTATTTTTAAAAATTCCATGGAAATCATACTTAAATATTTTCAATCCATTGGAGGCACAGAAATTTTACCTTTTATGTATCACAAGCCGTGCAGCCTCTTTTATATCTAGGTAGTCTAACTGGTGTAAAAATAACTGCTTTGCATTCTCAAAAGCTCATCATGAAACTTTTCAAAAGACTTTAAAAAAAAAAAAAATTATAAACTCATACTCATTGTGTGTGTCAGAAAAATTTAGTGCCGTAATTCTATATGGCCTTTAATAGGTTTTCCTTAAATCTACGAATAAATTTTTCTTCCCCCCTATGTCGGTGAAATGGAAAACCTATTAAGTGATTTGACCATAATGATAAAGCATTAAAAAGTATAATTTTTAGTCTCCCTTGACAAACAAAAAAATGTGTTAAGCTGGGCTTTGTGGATTAGGCTACCGTGGTTCTAAAGGAATAAAGTTCCCTGATCCATTGGGGGCCATCAGGGAAGATGAAATGTTTCTGTCACCACTGTCTGATAAGGGGCTGTGTGGCTAGGACAATGCCTAAGTGCTTCAGATATTTATATATATATATTTATGCAAAAAGCATTGTAAGCCATAATAGTGTAATCCAAGATGTGGGTTCGGCTAGTCTCCCTAATTACGCTTCAATTTAAAGCATTGAAGAAAATCTAGTTTTAGTGTTATTAATGAGTCATTATGTGAATGTTGCATTAGTTTTAAGCATTTTAGTTTTATATTTTGATATCTGAAAACAGGACTGTTGAAGGTGTTTCAAAAAAGTTATAGCAAATTTAGTTACAACTTTTTCATGCCTTAATATATGCTGATAAATTTAATATCCACTTTCTTAGAATAACACGTTCTTTTTAACAAAACAAATAAATTGAGAGCATAGCAAACTAAAATTTCGGCTTGGACCATGTAGCCAATTGTATCATCTGTATCTTATGCAGGACCTGAATTATCAGTCTTTTTATTTATATTGAACTGTTTTAAAATATTTACTGTGAATGTCTTGCGAAAGATTATAAAATTTATTAATTGATAAAATTAATTTAATAATGCTGTACCTGATTAAATAAAGAATAATCCTGCATTCTTTCCTAGAAATCTTTAAATAAACAAAAAAAGAATGCATTACTCATCTATCATGTTTCCATATTTCATCACATATTTAAGCAAATATTTTATTGCCTGTGCATGCTAATTTTAGATCAACCCTAATTCTAATTTTCTTTCATATGGGCTTAAAATATCTGTATTTCAGCAATTGGCTTCCATTTTGGACTTCTATGTTGCCACTGTGTCATATTTGTGTCATAATACCAAGGAATACATTTCTGTAGATATCATAAATGACGTTCTAAATGACCTTCACTTGATGATGGTTTCTACAGATACTCGTGTCAGAGAATTGGCAGTCAAAATATGTGGAGATTTATATTTAATAAGTGAGGAGTTAAAACTTTTCAGTATTAAATTTAAAAATAATTTTAAGTATAGAAAACGGAAAAAAAAAAGTATACTCTTTATTTGAAACTTGAGAACTAATTGTAATTTGTCGTCCAGGAACTACATGTATTTATAATTTTACATATGGAAACTAATTCAGTAATAATTCAATATATATTGGAGAAAATTAATTTATGAATAAATCCACACAATGTGCTGTTATTTACATCTTTTTCTGTAGACTGAAGATAACTTTAAGATAATAATTTTTTTCTTTTTTAATACTACAGGTCAGTCCCATAGTATTGAGTGTACAAACATGGGTAGATCAGTCCAGTTAATGTGGACTTGTTTAGAAGACAAATCAGAAGCTGTTGCATCCAAAGTACTAGATGTTTTATGGGAAATTATAAAAGCTGAATATTTTGAAGATTTCTTGTCAAAAATAGACTGTTTGAAGGTAAGTGATATATATAGCAGAGGAGTAGGGTATAGTTTTATTTTGGTGCAAAATTCTTTAAAATTATCTGTTTGGATTCATATTTTTTCAGATTTTAAAGTATCACTGTGGATGTATTAAGTACAGAATTGTATAAAATGTTAACATATTATTATTATAATGCTAATTTATAATTTATATAATTTATTAGCTAATCCAGGAGTTTTAGTTGTTCTATAATTTACATTTTTTTTTCAAATAGTCGAAAAACATATTAAAATGTATTTTTACATCTTTTTGTGCATTTTTTTTTGTTGTTAAAATTTTCTGTATCAATTTATCTTCAGGAATATGTTGTCTTAAAAATCCAAGCCTTTCTACTTGAACGTCAATGTGATGAAATTAAGCCAGTAGCTTACAGACTTCTATGTAAACTTTGCTCAAATAGTGATTTGGTCAGATATGCGGAAATTTGTTTATGGCAAAGCAACTTTCTATTGTCCACAACAGTTTTAGAACATATTCAAACACTTTTTATTATGTGTGTGAAGAACTCCAATTTAAAACAAGCTTTGGATTCTGTGATAACATTGTTAGCTCAAGGCTGGGGTGACCTACTTGTTAGTAAGATCAGTTCTCAGGATATCAGCAGTTGTAGAGTAGCTGCTTCTACTGTTGAGTCTTTACTTGATTTTATGAAAAAGCCTGAAGTAAAGGTTGAAGTCACTGAAAATCTTTTAGCAAGAAGCAGGGAATCAGAACCTGGCTATTCAAGAGATGATTTCAAATTAAAGTACTTGAAATTACAGAAGCCATTTCATAAGGTCGGTACAAAAATAATCGATAGTCTAGGTGTCTCACTGAAGACACAAGCAGCAACGCAAACTGATGAACCTAGACTTAAAAAAGCCAGACTGGATATTCTTGAACAGGATAACGAATTTTATTTTGAATACGCTATCCAAGTATTTGATTCTCTGTCGGCAACTATAAGTGATAATTGTTGTAATGATTTAGATCAATTAAATTTGGCAGTCAGACAAGATGACGATGGCATTTATTTAGATTCCACAAAAGATCTTCCACCGTTTGAATTAAACACTGAACTATTTCCATCACAGAAGTGTATATTACACCTAACATCTCAAAATGAAAAAAGCTCCGTTACTCAAAAACTTATAATATGGTTGGTATTTGAGGAAATATTTAGGCAAGTAAATCCGTCCCTGATGAGAGAAGAATCAATGAGAAGTACGGATGAATATGCAAGGAATTCATTTGCAGTGATTTATGATATGGAGGCTATGTTGGATAAAAGCTTTAAAACATATCATATACAAACGGAGCAGGAATTAACAGAACTTTTTATGAATATGTTAGCTGCACTTCAAGCTGACACTTTGAAAGACAATGTCATCCTGGACATTTTTCTTCAAGAAATTTTACAAATATTGAAATATTTACATGTGTTGTTCACAACACAAACAGATGTAGTGACATATCTATTGAAAGAAAGAAAAATTCTTATCAAACCACCTCAAGATGTTCCAGAATATAGGTTTATTTTAGTTAAGTTTTCAGATATAATGAAAGATATTGCAGAACACAAAACTAGTTTTGTTGATAAGTCTCCATCACTAAGATCACTACTAGATAATTATCTGAACTCTAATAAAACTCTAAAATCTGTCAGTAATGAAGTCACTGATAGTGTGTGCCTCATTGATAAGATTACTTCTAATCTTTTGATAAGCTGCAATATTATTGATAAGACAAAAGTAAAGCAGGTTCTTCAAAGTCTTCAATCTATTGAACTGAAAGATTTGTATGAGGTGTTAGTAATTGCAAGTCAATCAAAGGAGGAATTGAAAGAAGACATAGAACACCTGACACATCTGACCAGAGAGGTCAGTTTTAAGCCATTATTGAAATGTTTTATTGGCATAGTCAAACTAATCCTTGCCTTAATATTTACTGACAGTGAATATTTAAAAGAAGAAATCAGATCAACTTTGCAGACTTTTTTTGTGTGCTTAGAAGACTGGATGAAATCAGATGAATATGACAGCATAGATGATCCCTGTTCTCTAGATTGTTTCTAATCTTTAACTCTCGACTTTTATGTTAATTTTTATAATTCATCTCATCTTTTAAAAAAAATATATTACATATGTGTGTGTAAAAGAAAACATTAAATTACTTGTTTAAAACATTTTATTTTCTTTTTGGCTTAAAAACATAAAAAAGTTATTAAAAATTCTATTTAAACATAGAGACATGTATAACAGGAACAATTTTAAATTCTTCAAGGTCACTAATAAAATTTTTGTACAATGATTGTTCATAAAGATCGCCCAATGTCATCTCTCATTTTGATCACCGATTGTCATCTCTCATACCCCTCATTTTAAAACCTCCTCCTCTTCCTAATCCTCTGAACCTTCCTGTTTGTGCACCCCGACCCTGAGAAGCACCCTGACCCCCTGATCCCTGGGGACCTCTGTTAGATCCTCCACGACCTCGCCCTCCTCTACCCCCTCTATCTCCCCCTTGCTGTGGGGCCTGTTTACTTTTTGGAGTGGGAGACTTTGGCCTGAGTCTTTCTATTTCTTCAGAACAACCAGTGAGATATGCATCTGGTTGAGATTCATAGTAACTTCGGTAAGTGTCTGCATCAAAATTAGAACTAGGCAATCCTGGTCCCACAGCCAGCCAACCAGATCGAATGTTTCGTCCAAATAAATGGAGCCTTCTCCTCCCAAGACAAAAATGTTCAATGATGTGAAATATTTCTACCTGGAAAAAAAGAATGAATGACGCTGATGCTAAAAGCTATAAGATGATGATGCATGCGTAAAACTCGTTTGTACTAATAATTTTTAAAAAGTGGCGCATCACATGTTTGTCTCTACTCACTGGTTTATCTTTTGATCCATATTCTGGTTCTTCCTCTATGATGAGATCAATATCCACATTGGCATGTATAAAATCTCCATCTGTGCTACGTTTTACAGTTCCTTTAATACCCATTAGACAATGCTCCTGCAAAGAATGAATTCCTTATAAGAATGCAATGTTTTTTTTCCCATCTGTTAATGAAAACTGAATTAAAAAAAAAACCACTAAAAAAAAAGAATTGTTTAATATTACCTTTGTTCTCTGAAATATTGCATTAGGCTCTAAATTTTTGTTGTGGCCTGGATTTTTAAGATTTGTTTTAATCCAACAAATATCTTCACATCTGCGAAAGCCCCAGCGTTTTAAACACTAAAAAGAAAAAAACAAGAGAGTAAAAAATAAAATGAGAAATATTTTATAAAAAATATACTTTTATTAAAATGTACTTAAAAATAATTTTTAATATTATACAAAAATTTATAGTAATAACAGGATTTAATAATGTGTTAAGTATATGGACAAAATGGCTTGCTAAATTTAATAAATAATCTTTTTTTGTTCTTGCTTAAGTTTCTAATTTGTAGCAGATTGATTTTTAGTAATTTCTAGAAAAATGAGAAGGGAATTAGCTGATAGGAATTACCAAAAAAATTCATTTAGGTGAGCCAGTTTGTACCAATGATACACGAATAATTTTAAATTCTTAAAATAATGTGACAAATTATAATTTAGGTGAGCAGGAAGAATATGTATTTAAAAAAAATCAAAGATTTAACAAACTTCATAAATAATATGATGAAAGAAATTGTTTACTAAAGTTTCTTATAATCTGTGTCAGAGTTGCAGTGATACTCAAAATATTCTAAATAGAACAAATTGTTGTATACTTCATACCTTTTCTCACAATTTGGGATGAAGCAAACATAGCATAAATTTAATGACATAAACTAATCAGATTAGGGAAAATGAATTTTAACTATGATTTATACAGTTTTAATTTTTGGACATCAAGAAACATAATTAATGACAAAAAAAAATTATGTCACTGGCCCGATATATTAAGTCAATGGTCAGCAGCCATATAAGTTTGGCCAACTGTAGCTTAAAAGATAACTATTGGTATATGTACTTTTTTTTTTAACTATATGCATTAAGTATGTGATGCTTAAAGAAAACATGAGATTTTTAAAAATAAATACAGTGAAATGTCGTTATAACGAACGTCAGTGTAACGAATTATTCAGTACAGCGAATTTTTTTTTTGCCCCTTCCCCATCGCCTATGTAACATCTGTTAAAAAGTGTCGTTGTAACGAATTTCGTGTTTTCAGTATTGCGAAAAAAATAGCCGTTTTGCAGATATTTAATTTTATCCCCTTACCAAAAAAAAAATTTAATTCGGCAAATTTCTAAAACTCAAGTCAACTTGAACTCAAACGACATTCACAGTTACTAAATAATGGGAGGGGGAGTGTGAGAGGAGTAAGATGTTATGGTAACCTTTAACCTCTACTGATGAGGATAGTAAACATAAATTCCACCAGGTGCAGTACTGAGACAAGTATCGTCTTGGGACGGCGAGGGGGGGGGGGGAAGTGAGTGGCGGTGTCACAATTATGTAACAACAAACAGGGGGGTGGTGGAAGAGAGGATGAGAGATTTAGCAAGGTCGGGAAGGGGAGAGGAAGAGAGTTAAGACGTCACGAGACAGCCAAGCGACGGCAGGCACAATTACGTAACAACGAACCGGGGGGGGGGGGGGGAGAGGGAGAAGGATGAGAGTTTTAGCAAGGTCGGGAAGGGGGGGAGAAGAGAGCCTAAAACGTCATGGGACAAACACATGAATGTAGGGAACGTTACACATTCGCGGGATTTAAAAAAAATCAATAAACCAGTGTTACATCTGTGTTAGGGAAAAGCGCTAATGAGAAAGAAGCCATACACTTAAAAGTATAGCTTATTGGGAGGTATGAGAAAGACTTAATGGTTTTGGTATGTGTAGAAAGTAACTTAATAGTTTTAGTAAAAAACAATCTTATTGTTTTCGGTAGGGGCTTGATGGAGGGTCGCAACTTTTTTTAGAAAATGGCTATCTTACAGATTGTGATAGGGACTTAATGGACAGAAGACTGCATTTTGCCAAGATGTTAATAAACTACCGGTACCTGTATTTAATTAATAATACACTGAATACAGGAATGGGAGAATAAATGAGTTATTTATTGGACCTTTTTGTGACATTGAACAATACTTTTTTTCTAATTATAATAAAATTTAATCCAGTTACAAAAGTAAATAAATATATAAATATATTTTAAAAATTATTTCGTTTAATAAATCAGACAATATGAGTAAGATAGCCGTGAAGTAGGTCATGTTGAATAACTGTTATAAAAATAAATGAATTACGTCCCTTAGTTCAATGACCGTTAGCGGTAACGAAAGCTGAAAGCTAAATTACTAGCTTAACTAATGAGAAATAAACGGAGAGAATATTTCACATATTTTTAGCTAAATATCTTTGGAAAAAGTAGTAAAATGACATAATATATTTGCATTGATACCCAAATGAACTATACCCACATATTGCGAACAGAAAATGTCGTCGATCACATACAGCATAATTAATAAAATATGACACATTTTTTCAAACAAATTTTATGAGTAGTAATCTCCAAACTTATATTTATTTTATTATAGACTATCGAATATTAAAAAAAACAACTTATAATTCATTTAATTAAAAAAATAGACCTCTATCTGCTTTGTTAAATGTCAGATACTTACAGCTCTTCCTCTTTCCAAGCCCTCAGCATTACCACACCAAATCCAAAGAAATGACCTTTGTGCTGCTACAGAGGGAATATCCAAAGCCTCAATCTAAAAGAAAATTAGTTTCTTTTACAGAAATTATGCATATTTTAATAAGTCAAAAACAAATTATTTTTATACTTGACAAGATTTAATTGAAACAAGAAAACTAACATCAGACTTTCCTTAAAAAAAATATGTATGGCATACAATTAAAAGTTCTTGTCTTGCACTAAATAAGAATATTCAGTGTTTTACTTTTATAGAAAAAACATTGAGGTTAAATGGAAAACTTTATGGGGAAGCTGTTAAAAAAATAGAACAAAAGATGACTGAGTTAAAAAAAAACAACTTTAATTTATAGAAAAATCAGACTTCATAAATTAAACTGGTTGATATTTTGAGTTGATACAGATACAGGACTCAACAATCGGAATATAAAACATTTTTACACAAATAAATGTACCTCATCCCAATCCCAGTATTTATCAAAGACAGCACCTTGTGTTCTCTGGTATTCCTCTAGAGGTGGCTCAACAAGAATCACATCAAATTTACATTTTAAATTTCTTAGATCAAAATATTCCAAGTCTGCTTGAAGGTACCTGAAAGTGATGTGTGTATCTACTGAGTTTTAAATGTGAAATGAATAATTCTGCTATACATGATCACACTAAAAGATTATGATAATTACATAGGAGGGCCATTGGTTTTCTCAATCAATTCATCTTTTAAGCGAATTAATTCTCTTAGTTTAGGATACTCTTCAAATCGATTAGCCAATCCTGAAATAAAAAGTAAATATAAGTGACACTTAGGATTAGACAGATTAAAAGATATGCAGAAATAAAAATCTTTTTAAAAATTATTCTTTTTTTAACTTCTAATAACTTAGCTTATTCAGCTTTTAATAGTCAGTGAGTCAAAAGACATACCAACATCTCTGATGAAATTCTGTGGACGTTCTCCAGTGTCAACAAAATGTTGGCAATAATCATTGTGAGGATTGGCACTCTGTGTACCCTAATATACAGAAAACAATTATGAATTGATATTTGATGTTCGATAATGGATTTCAATTCACAATAATAATTTTAAATCAAGTCAGCATAAAGTGATTGAGACTGATAGGGACGTCAAATGACATTTCCATCAACACACAGTAATTCAACATTAATTTTAAGTATAAAGGAAGTTTCTAAGGTCATGAAGCAAGAAAAAAATATTGGTTACAATAGCAACCAGGCTTTTACTGTAAAAGATATAAATGTTTGCTGTTAAAATTGAGGTGTATAAAATTTTACTGACTCATCTTTTTGCAAAATATAAGAGAAGTAAAAAAAAAATACTAATACAGTATTTTTAAATATGATTGATAACTGTTCTCTTTATAGCTTAATGTTTATATATATATAAAATAAGTAAAAAAAAAACCACCTTAAGGAATGCACTTGAATCAGTATAAACTTCATCTGTTTCAAAATCATCTTTATAACCTTCCTATATTTAAGAAGCAACAATCACAAATATTAGTTACTTTTGTTTCTAAGATATTGTATAAGCTAAGTAAAGTGTAAATGCCGATTAAAAAAAAAATGAATGTACAATGATATAATTAAAAAAGGTAATTAATAATATAAACAAATAAATGAAAATATACCCCACTCTGTCCGATATCAGGGGATCTTTGCTTATTAAACTGAAGAGAGACTGAAGGTGTTGAAGGGGCTGATGATGATGCATCAAATAAACCATCGCTAAATAAGTTTTAAAAATGTTAAATAACAATATGTAGAGAAAGAAAAGTATGATAGACAATTATAAATAAATTGCTTTTGTCATCATTATTTCTATGTTTCATCTTTCTTCCTATCCCCAAATAAAATCAGGAAGCAATTCTAATTTCTGTGGACTCAGGATATTATCAATATACATGTATCAAAAATCAATCATGCCTACAATGCCTCAAAATTTTATTTTGTCTCCATGGACTCTGTTAATGGTTAGGAGAAGTACATAGCTTCTCTTAATAGATGTGTAATGTAAATATGTAACAATTAAAGTTTAAAGATAAGTATTTAAAAAAAATTAAAAAGAATTCTAAGCATCAAGAACTAATAGTAATAAGATTAATTTAGAAAACTGTGTATCTCTTGTGCACTTACCAAGACTTTTCTTTTTTTGCAGGAGGTTTGATATCATCATGTGTTTTTAAAACTGTTTTAAGATTGTTGGTTCCATACTGCCATCACATTGGAATAAATAAAAAGACAGCTTTTATGACTATTGGATGCCTTTAATGCCATGCTCACTAACATTAGCAAAAATGATTCATTAACTGGCCATATCAGGTAAATGTTCTACAATATTCTCATGAAACATTATTGCTTAAAATTAGTTGAAATATAAAAAGCTACATTGTGAATGATTATAATGTTATGAAGAGTTTATAGGAGTATTTTGCGGTTCAAGAAGTACATGAAAAATAAGTCTTCAATCTTCATCCACTATTCATTATTTAATCCTTACTTCTATTACAACTACAGAAAGAAGAAAATATTTGTATTGTACTTGAATTTATCTAATAAGCATAAGATAATAAGTTTGGTATAAAGTATGAAAATGTCAATGAGGAATATGTTACGATCACTAATTATCAACTGAGGCTGTTTATTTTAATAAATAACAATCATCAATGTAACTAACTGTAATTAAAATCTGTTAGTGTTAGAGTCACAAGTTAGCATGTTTAAATATACATTGAAATTAATGCTAGTTCAAGTAGTTATTCACTATTTACTACCACTAGTACTAGTAATACTATGCATACTACAATTTAGACTGCGATGCTAAATTTCTATCAATATCACTCTATCAACTCTATGTCCGTTTATGACAATGGACACTTTGATGGGCCAATATTAATAATTTATTAGTCTTAGACTTACTAGTCTAGAGCAGAGATTTTCAACCTGTGGTCCGCTGATCCCCAGGGGTCCACGAGGAGCTTCAAAGGGGTCCGTGGGCAAGTCAAGGAAACTAGTGATTTTACTTGTATTAAGTATTGCTTGGTTTGGTTGATTAGTTAGCTTTTGGTTAAACAAAAAATACTCCCTATGCCAATGTTTCAGGCACAGACAACAATGTGCAGAATTGAAAACTTCACTGGTGTTTCTTTATATTTTCTTCTGAAGTCTGAACTAGACTGCATACTACATGTACTAGTGCAGAGAGTTTTGAGTCATGTCAACTTGTCAATATTTCTTACTTACTGAGCTCTGACATCACTGTTAAAACATCCAGATCTGCGCAAGCATGTGTATTGTTGATAAATAGTCTGTTTAATCTTAGACAAAAGTTTTTGATTTGATTTCAAATTGCTGGTATACACTTCGCATGTTAATTTAAAAAGAACACCCACAGATGAAACGGTGCAGAATTCTAGCAATGAACATATTATGCTGTTCTGCTGTCATGTGAATTGTTTATGTGATAAATACTTTTTAAAATGTTAGTAAACAATTCAAAATATTTGATAATATTTGTATTTGTTTTATTATAGTATTATAACGAGTCGAGCTAATTTTTCTAAACCTGCATAACGAATCGATGGCACACTTCTTTACAGACGAGACATGGCTTGCCATTCTAGCTTATCTTGCAGACATTTTTAACAGTTTAAATCTGTCATTGCAAAGACCTGAAAACAAAGTTGATGCCTTCCTGAAGAAACGTCGCATATGGAGGGGAAGATGTGAAGAAGGCACCTATGATATGTTTCCGTTGTTGGCCGACTTTCTTACAGTGAACAATATTTCGACAGGCGTCATTGCAGGCAACGTTTTGAACGACCTACAGCAGCTGACGTATTAATTTCATCAGTCTTTTGGCGACAACGATATCAGCACATTTGATTGGATTCGACATCCCTTTGAATTCGATCTAACCAATTTAACTGGTCTCAAACAAGAGCAATTGTTCGAATTGTTGTCTGACAGGACACTGTACTTGCAGTTCAGCAGACTGCCACTGTTGTAGTTCTGGCTAGCATATTTCCAGGAGTACGGTACTCGCTGCTGTCAGACAAAGCCATCAATGTCCTGCTACCATTTTCTACGATGTACTTGTGCGAAACTGCAGTCTCTGCTGTTACTGTTACCAAGTACAGGTCCAGACTGGACATTGAACATAAAATACACATATGTTTGGACAAACTCTGTAGTGCAAAACAGGCACAGCCTTACCACTGAACAGAAAACTGTGTAACAGACATACCAGTAGAATAAATACTCTGTGATTGTTTCATATTTTGGATAGATAGCTATTTCGGTATGTGAAATGACTTTTACATGTTTTGCGCCTACCGTTAAGCAGAGTTTAAGTAGATTGCATCTGCAAACTTACTAAGACATAGTCTGGCCCAACCTTAGGTACGAGAAGTTGAGGCCAGGGCGCCTTGGACTATGGGGGTCTGCCACCCAAGCTTGGAATGCCTGTGGGGTCCGCAGCATAAAAAAGGTTGAAACCTCTGGTCTAGAGGAACAAATGAGGCTATACTATAAAAATGAACCAAACACTAGCTTTTTTTTATAACCAAATACAATAGTAACGCCATTCATAGCCTGTGCAAATTTTGCTGAACGAACATCCTAAACTTGTAAATTAGCATATAAATAACGACTTTATTAATTAAATTAATGATATAGCCAAAATAGGACCGAAGATTGATAATAAACGAACGCACTGGCTACGGCACCAGCAAGTTAGTGTATGAAAGTCACTGACCTATAATCATCAAAAGTTGCAATTTTAAAAAATTATTTTTAAAATATTTAAATATAGGGTTAGGATTAGGGTTAGGGTGTGGAGCAATATCTATGGCTGGTACTTGGACAAAAATAATACGAGTTCTGACTTGCTGGTACCGTAGCAAGTGCGAATATTTAAATATAGGGTTAGGATTAGGGAAAGGGTTAGGGTGTGGAGCAATATCTATGGCTGGTACTTGGACAAAAATAATACGAGTTCTGACTTGCTGGTGCCGTAGCTAGTGCGATAAACGAAAGAGTATTTTATGTGGAGTAGAAAGTATCGTTTTGCGTTAATTTTTTTCTTACCACTTGAGCAAGCAACTGTTTACGCTTTTTGGAACGCTCTCTCATCTCTTTAAGTGAATCGCTCATTTTATTATTTTAATAAATCTAAAAAATAAAAATTTCAGGAATTAATTTTGTTATTATTTAATTTTAGCCTTATCCAGGTTTTAGCAACGGATGTAAACCAATTTGTGTGATACTTAGCGACATTTCTAATACATATTTAATAATTTGTATTTATTTTATTTTTTTATAGTTCAATATTAGTCGAAACAACAAGTGCTGAAACATATCAAGTATAATTAAGCTTAAAAATAATAAAGTGTGATATTCAATAATACATAACACAGCTTTTAAAATGCGACATTGTCTGCCACCAACGTGACTGAATGTCAAACCGAAAGTTGATTCACCTCGATCTCGAGTACATAAACTTATCAAGGTATGACTATTTTATTTGTAACATAAACTGTCTCAAAAACAATATTCACTGTCTGGATTGCCCTTCAAAAATATCTTAATAATTTTATCAACCACTTCGATATATAAATTATTATTTAATTTACTAAATAATGCGGTAATTATTTAATTTACGCTAATCAAATAGTCAAATACTCTAGACAGACACAGTCTCTAGCTCTAAGACAGGGGTGTACAACCTTTTCATCTATGATGGCCACACTGAACATTCTATGCTAGTTAGGACCCCTGGCCTGGTAATTGTTAATGACTGTCCGCCCATGAGATAAATGGTTCTTTAATAGGGCCTAAATGATATCACCCAGCCCCAAGAAGGCGAACCTTCTTGGGGCTGGGTGCCCAAAATTCAACCAAAAAACTACTTATTTATAGCAAAGTGCCAACACTCCAATTAAAATTAAAGGAAGCAATATTTTAGTTGCATGCCGACTGATGATACTCTGCGAGCTGACTGTGGCATGCATGCCATAAGTTCGCCACCACTGATCTAGAAGATAAAAATCAATTGAAACAGACTTAAAATAATAAAATTGCTTTAAAAATGATTTTCTATACCTACATTTCATTGTATTTAAAATACATGACTCAAGAAGTCAGCTGCGTCAGTGATGTCACAGGCAAAATTAAATGGCGGAGTTTACTTTTTTATAAAGTGAAATATAGTGAAAGAAAAGGTTTTATTAAGTAACTTAGGTTTATTAGCAAGTAATTTTTCAGTCCATTTTGTTTTATTCACACCAAGATATTATATTATAATACGAAAGAACCATTTATATTGTTAGTGGACTGTTGTTTACAATTACTGGATGGCCACCATATTGGTTTTAAACTCTATATGTATGAAGAAAAAATTTTTTTTTTATTGCTGCTATTAAACACTTTGTCATACTGCCACATATTTAGAACCCCTTGGCCTAAGACGACTAAGTCTTATAATTTATTCTAATAAATAATGTCTACTGTGTACCATAAAGTCTATTGACTAGTCATCTACTTCTAAGTCTAGCATTAGATTAATGACATTGTATATCCTGGGTGCACATTTTTTTCGCTGCAAATGGCCATACCATGCAGATTTTGCTCCCCCATATGAACATCTTTTAACTTTTTTTTTCATGTAAAAATATTTTTTATTCTCAAAATATTTAAAAAATATTTATTTATTATAGAAAATGAAGTTGACAGACACTTGTCTAAGGAAGTCTTCAGTTGTAAAATTCACAAACTACAAAGATTTAGGTTATAAATATAAAGTAGTTCGTGTTCCTGGTTTTAAAGACTCAGTTACATCCCATAAAGAAAAACCAGAAAGTAAGTATTTGTCAAACTGACTTTTAATTACACCTGAAACATACTTATAGTCCTTTTTTTTAAATTCTAGTGAAAGGATACACTTTTTTTTACGTGCACGAATAAAATGACACCATTTTTTTTTATTTCATTTCTATTAGGTGCATACTGTGTGAATGAAATGACTAGGATGATGGATTGTTGGAAAAGATCAGAATTTAATCAGAGTGCCTGTAGTAAAGAAACTGAAATTTTTATGAGCTGTCTAGCTGCAGCTGAAGTGAATTTTTTGCATCAATTTTTTTGGCTAAATAATTAATTCCTAAGTTTTTTATTCAATTCAACTGTCACTAATTTGATAATTTATTTTGACATAATATGACATTTAACTCTAATAAATTTTTAATAAACCAAAAACAGTTTTGAAATTAAAATTTGGGCAAAGAAAAAATAATCATTGTGACTTTAATAGGTTCTCAGTAATAAATATTTTTCATTTCATGATTACCCCTTATTTATGACATTGATTTTCAGTTTTCACTTTTTTTGTGTGTTAAAAACTGATCAAATATTGTATATTGTTAAATTTTGAAACACAATGCTATGCATAATTGTGAGATTAGTAAAAGAAAAACAAATTTTACCATATTTACACACAAAAATAAGTTCATTTTTATACTAGATACATGGATTAGGCAGGGGTACTGATTAATTACCATAATATTTATGCAATTAAAATATTTAATGCTTTAATCTGACCCAAATTCTGAACTCGAGAGTTAAAAAAAAAAGTATATCTCCCAATTCTATTTATAGAAATCAAAAGTCAGGGCTTTTATTATACATATATGATTCATCAAAGATTATTTTCAAGAAGTTTAGCATCTGCAAAGTTGCAGTAAATGATTTATTTGCTATATCATGACAGATCAGAAAAGTCATGAAAGAAAATGTGAATGCAGCATCTGTTATGTCACCTCAAAATTATAGCCTTTGAATTTCATTGTTTCATTATCTGACCCTGAAAAGTACATTTAGTAAATATCTCACCACACTGAAAATTAAAAGTTTTTTTTTTTCGTTGGGGGAACAAATAGACAAATCAACAGATGTGCTCTCAAACATCCTTTCTGTAGACTTATAGACTTGGTGACACCCATCTCCTCTCCAAGCAAATATTTTGGGATTTACCAGGGTTTGAACCCTGTACCCTTGGTAGTGAAATAAAAGATAACAAATTGATTCTTAGGGAGCTGCATAAAACTCTAAAAAACCAAAAAATAGATAACCGTTTTTAAGTTCATAAATGACCCACATAGTGATCTATTATTCTTTGACACTTGAGACTCTCTCTCTCTCTCTCTTAGAACTCTCTCAGTGAAACTGCTGAGACTTAGTCTCTTAGAGCCTATGAGATCAAACTCGCACTGTGTCTCTCAACATCTGGAGACTGCCATAAAGCCCAATGGCCAGCAAGCTGCCGGACTGGTCCACCCTGTGGTCCACCAGCCCAGGACACTCGAAAAGCACGTGATCTACGGTTTCCTCCACTTCCCTGCAGCATCGGTGAAGGGTATCGACATTGGGCCTAAATCTCCCAAAGTACACACCTATAAGGACAATGCCCAGTACGGAACTGGGCAATTTGTGCCTGCTCGATCCTCCTAAGCTTCCACCATGGGTCAGTTTTGGACGGCAGCCCCATTTGACTTCGGACATTTCTGCCCGTCACCCCTTTATCCCAACTCGAGAACCACTGAGATTGCTCAAAGAGCCCGATCTTGGCACACGCTGCCTCAATTGAGCTCTTTCTTGCACTCATGGGCTGCGCTTGGGCGTGTATCGACTTTGCAGGGAAGTCGGCCCTTTCATTACCAGGCACGTCCGCATGCCCGGGGACCCACTGGAGGGTCATTGTCACATTGTGTTGGGACGCAAGATCCTGTATAGCCAACATCATGGCTTCAGAAGCTCTGGCCATTTTCTTGTCCCCTTTACACTATCATCTCCCACCACATAGGGGATAGAACTGACATGTGTCCATTGATTTTTGGGAAGTTAGAGGACGGGTAGAGTAAGCCAGACGTAACATGGGAGTGGAAGCTGTGAAATTTGACTAATTGTGACAGGGAAGATGATGTAGGGGGTAAAAATCAAGAAAAGAAAGAATTAAGTAATAATTGAATGACCCCTTTCTGATTTTGTTGTCACTATGTAAAAAAACATCACTTGAAATGACATGTGAATAATCTGATCTGAATAAATAATTTGATGGTTCTATTACAACTAAAGAGAGCTCTTTCTTAAATTAAACTGACTTGATTATCATGCCAATTTGATAGAATACTTTTTTTAAACCCCATAATGTTGATTAAACTTTTCTTAATTTTGATTAAAAATGTCTTTATTTTTGGTTGAATAAAACAGAGTTATTGCCCCTTCTCTTTTGTCAGGGAATATCACTAATCTTTTCCATCAGGCTAGTAACAAGTAAAGGCGGCTGGGCGTTGTGCTAACCACACAATCCCTTCATATGCAGAGGTTATAGAAACAGATGAATTCTACACTTCATCTGCCCCAATGACCCGTGAGGGCTAAGGGAACTTTACTTTTTTTTTTTTGGTAACAAGTCTACAGCTACAGAAATGAAAACCTACTGAATGAAGCACAAGATTCTCATTGATTGTTTATATCATTTAAAAAACAAAGATGCCTTTCAGTGACTAAGAGATAAAACAAGAGACCCAATGAAAATATAAAAAAAAAATGTGTTCCCAGAACATATCTAACTAGTTATATGATCAAGTCAGGTTAGCGTTTATATATTTTGCATTTTCCATCAACTGTTAAACAAAGCTCTTTGATTTTCAGGCAGCTTCAAAAGTATCGAAAGAACGAGCTCTTAAGGGTTTACCTGCTGCAGGATCTACAAGGAGACCAAGTAAACAAGTTAATGAAATGTTAGCAAAATATCCGCAACCTAAATATAACTTCATTGACTAAAGGTGAGATTTTGTTATTCTATCCCACAAATTATCTCTTGAACCATCTATAATTTTTTTTTAAATGCTAGTGTTCTTCTGACGTTTATTAAAATAAGACTTCATTAATAGAGGTTTGGGTGCTTCAGAGCCTGATTGATTTCTTGACCTGCAAGGTAACATACCTCTAGGTGCCTATTATTTTACCTAGTAATATCAGGTTCCATTTATTTTTTTCGCATCTGTTGGATTTAAGCAAAAGGTGATTTCTTCGCTCAACTTTCATGGTTTTAACTGCATTGCCACCATTATAATGGTATAATATCACATCAGAATACAAAGTGAACAGAATTTGCAATTTTTCTATAAATATAACATCCAATTATTTAACAAATCTAATTTTTTAATGAGTTTTTCAATAATAATCTAATAAAACCCCTGACTTTGTGTCTCAATGAAAAGTTATTATTTTCTTTACTAGTATAAAAAGATAACACTATATATTTAATATTCACTGGATCATAAATGTTACATATTATTCTTCATTAGAATAAACTAAAAATAGCACAACAAAAAATCTTTGATTCTCTTGGTTTCATAAATTGCAAACCTAATGAAATTCTGAAACAGTCAACTTTAGCAGCCTCATATTAAAAACTGAATTGTGGCCAATAGAAATGTAGGTCAGGCTTATTTGCTTTCTCTTCAGAGACCCAGAGTTTATGTTGCTAGAGAGGCTTAGATAAATAATATTATTGATTATACATTGTGTTCATAGACATTTTATTAAATGAACAACTTAAGGTATTGAGCAGAACAGTTCCATTCTGTTCGATTTATATTCTGTACTATGTTGGGGATTTTTTAAAGTTCACATAGTTACGTAGCACTATTTAAGAAAAAAAATTGTTTCAGATTTCATAATTTTGGATATAGAATGAGCTGTAAAAATGTGAAAAAAAGAAATAACTAATTAAAGCATTTTCTGGAAAACAAATGTAAGTTTTCAGCTGGGTGGTCAGGTTGGCAGTTTTCCTGTCCGTTTGGGCATTTTTTCTGCCAGTTTGGACATTTTTTATTGAACTCTTGGCCTGACTTTTGTTTCCAAGTGACAGATGGGTGCAATTTGTATGTTTAAGGTTACATATTTTAGGAAAAAAAATGATATTTCAATAAAAAAATTATTTAAAATCTGTTTGAAACTAAGTACATTCAAACAGATAAACACTAGAGACAATCATTTTGAAATCTCAACCCATTACTGTAAGCCTTTTATTACACTGACGCAGCCCCGTGGCGTGAACATTCTACAGGAGGGGCCAGACATTCTACAGCAGGGGGTCAGGCAATAGCAGAGGGGGGGGGCAGGTAATACATTTTACTAAGTAGAACAAATAAGCGGGGGGGGCAGACAAAACGCAGAGGGGGCCCGGCACTCCTGCCCCCCCCCCCCCCCGGCACGCTATGGGCCTGCACTGACCTATGGTATTTTTGGTAGACAGAAGTGCAAGGAAGACAACCTTAACAACCCCCTCCGTTTATGGCTGTAAATAATTAGCAGTTGTAAGTTGGTCAGTTTTAACAGATTATCAGATGAAAAAATTTACTAGCGATGGTCCTGATGTTTTTTTTTTACTTGTGTCAAGTTAATTAAAGTTGTATGTTTTTTTTATGATTTTTAGATTATTATTTTCTTTGTTTATACATATTTTGTCTCATGATTATAAATTAATATATATTACACTTATCAAATGTTAAACACAAAGGAACCCTGGGAAAGCTTTATCTAAATCCCTCACTACTTTCAGTGTAGATTATATCGATCTCTTGTAAATAATACAGTTATAGGTTGGGGTTTTCAGCAGGTGTATTCTCTTGATTTTTATTGATTTGGCAGCTTTTTGGCTGCTTTTTCTTTTCTTGTTTAAACTATCTGCTGGTGCTGGTGCTCAGGTGCATATAGAAACAAAAATTGTTTGGTGACTTCTTAGACCAAAAACCCAGACAATTCCACATCAACTTAATGTCTGAAATATTCTCAATCTTAACTTTCATGAATAATTTATTTTAAAAAATTGATGATAAAAATAAGAGTGAATAATAACTGAAATTATTTACTGCATATATTTTACTATTTATGTAACAAGGAACTCATTTTGGTCTGTTGTTTTCATTGTTTATATTGTTGATGTTAAGTAATGAATTAATTAATGTTGCATTAATGAATGGAATGCTGATATTTATCAGAATCATACTTGCACCATTTGCTTCCAGCAAAATGTTTTCTGAATTTATTTTCTCTTTACAACTAATTGTTAAAATGAAGGAGATGTAATAAAACTAAACTAACATTTTCTTTATTCGCCTTACACAATAATGTTAAGTCATAAACTTTCATAGTTGGCATTAAGTGTCTTTGTAGTTTAAAATATTGCACTTAAATGAATTAAAGAAAAATTGGAAGAAAATCACCTCATACCAACAATTTTTTTTTAATGGAGCAGTGTCAAGCAGGGTTGTACTTGTGTATAGGTATATTGGCATCCATTTGCAGTTTCTTTTCTTTCCCGATAGAATATACCGGCGGAATTCCTTCCAGTTGACTTGGTACATTTCTATCAATCACCTGTCTGAAATCTAACACCCAGCCACATTTCTTCACACCAGTTAGCTTCTTGCTATAATGATATAAATTAAATATCCAGCTTGAGAAATTGTTAGAATTTAGTAGAATTGTTTATCTGTTTTGTTCTTGAATCACCCACCTTCACTCCTTTATCCCCACTTCAAAAAACAAACAAAAAATGCAAAAAAAAACAACCCAAAAAACAAATGAGTTCTTTTGATGTGTTGTTAAAGCAACATTGACTTAACATTCTTTTTGGAAATCAGGTAATTGGTGTTTACCTTGCTAAAAGAATTGTCCAATGTCCATATATTGAACAGTTTTATTATTATTTTTTTTAATCCTTTTTTGGTATAGATAGAAGGCATAAATAATAATTTCATAATTAAAATTGTCTATTCCAAATTCAAAGAAATGTAAGAAATTGTATACTTTACTTTTTGGAAATGCAAAAATCATTGTCTTTTTCATTTTTTTTATAAATCAAGTCGCTTGCTATGTTAATTGTTTTGTACTATTTAATTTAATTTACAATAAATTATTCTTTCTCTTTTTTTTTTCTAGCTTTTTTATATTTATCAGATATTTGTGTCATGGTTATCATTGTTTGCTTGTTTTATTTTTCAGACTCTTCATATAACATTTCATCAACAGGCTTTTTACAAACTATGATAAGTAGTGGTGGATGAAGAAACAGTGGATGAATGAACATGAAATAACATTGCTCTTTTCTTTTATAATCTTTTTCATGGATTCTATATAAAAACAACAAAAACAACCAAATGATGTTTATTTTTTCTTCTTTATTTATCAATACAAATATTGGATAATTTGTTGTTGAATGTCTTGTCAATTAATGAGTAGAAAAATATTTTCTTAAAAATAGTCTAGTATAGATAGTAAATTTAAACATTAGATTGTTTCCTTAGATCTAACATTTATTCAAGAGTAATTTTTTTTTATTGTGTTCTTACTGCTCAACTCTTGGCTACAAATCAATACCAAGTCATTGTTAATAACTCTGCTGTCCTAATCAGTCTGTAAGACTTAGTTACACATTTGTTTAAATTACAGCTAAGTAAGTAATGTAGATTTCATTCCATACTCTCTAACAACTGGATGAGTAATGATTTACCATACACATTTAATTAGACCTAATTTAAGAAAAATAACTAAAAAAAAAAAAGTCTATATTTAAATGCACTGAAAAGAAAAGAAACAAATTTTATCTTACAAATATATAATATAAATTATCATTACTAAAAATTAAATAAAAAATACCCAACTATATATATATATAGATAGTTCATTTATTGCTATTTATCAACTAATGTAAAGACATATTTAGTTCATTGTATTTACCCAGGCTTTTAATTATTTTAATTGTATATATAATAATTTATATAAATACTACTACAAATCTGTACCCTCTCATCTTGGGGAGGAGGGGGGGTGTAATAGTCCCCTCCCTGTCATTCCATCACCCCTTCCCCCCTCAGTCCCACCTCTCCCCTCCCTCACAGAGCCCCTCCCATTTCAATCTGTACATGTTAAGAATCATTTTAACATCAACAAAATTTATTCAAGAGAGAGTCAGTTGAAAAAATAAAATAAATACACATCAAACATACTATTGGAAATGTAAGTATTTTCAGCACCATGATAAATTCTTAAAGTAAATAAGTTGGCGAAATGAAGAGAGATAGTATCAATTTGAAAATTTAACGTGGCTTAAGTAACTAAATCTCAAAAGTAAAAGTTTTCTATATTTTTTTTTTACTTTATTTTATGCTTTTTAGTTTTCAAAAAGTCAAGGAGTTTTTTTTTTTGACCATTTTTGTAGCCAAACTAAAAGACTAAAAAAAGTTTCTTTAATTCGCACATTTCTGCACCAGTGTTGTACAAAAATTATTTTCACTTCACCATGCACTTCACAATCTCAAGGCTATTTTAATTCTTCAAGATGTTAATTTATGGACTCATATTTGAGCTTTCTCACTAAATAAGAACATGTTTGATATTGAGTAACAAGATTTGCTGACAAAAATACAGCCAAAGAATGTGAAACAAATTAAAAGCTATAATAGAACACATTATCTCTAAAAAAAATAAAAATTGTTTTGGTACATTGGTCATTGTAACCAGTGCTCGATTTAAGAAAAAAACCAGTGCCGGGGATGAAAAACAATTTCTGCAGAGCCGGGGATGTCTATGATTTCATCCCCGGCTAGGATATATTAGCTAAAGCAGTGCCGGGGAATCCCCGGCGGTAAATCGAGCCCTGATTGTAACAGTAATTATGTTGTTTATAATTACTTTTCTTTACGATTGCTCTCGTGAGGTGTGCAATCAACAAAGACCCAATTTGAGTCATCAAAGAAAGGAGAGGAAAAATTACCATTTAACAATAATTTGTGGCATTTAACAAAATTAATAATCCTCCCTTGCACTCACTACTGGAAAAGTTTGAAGAACTAAAATTCTCCAGCGGCAATATTTCTGATTTCTTTAATTCTGCAAACCTATTATAACTTCGACCTTCTTGGTCCCTTCAAGCAATAGGAGCTGTCACTCAGTTTATTTCTGTTACTGTTGTATTTTTTCTATCTCGATTACGTCCCATTAAAAGAAAGAAAAAGCCACATGGGGTTGTAAATGACATCAAACCGTACCCAGGGTTGGTTTAACCATGAGGCGAAACTTGGAGGTACCCAAGGGGCAAATTTCTGGGGATGGCAATAAAAGAAATAATTAAAAATAAATATGCCGACCTTGATTGAATAATTGGTTATTTAATGGAGTGACGCCAACCTATAAACATGAAATGACATTGTGTGTGTGTGTGCGTGTGTGTGCGTGTGTGTGTGTGCGTGTGTGTGCGTGCGTGTGTGTGCGTGTGTGTGTGTGCGTGCGTGCGTGCGTGTGTGTGTGTGTGTGTGACAGATTCACAGTGTACGGTATTGCAAAATCCCTGTATTATTTTCAGTCTATCCCAGTTGTGTTATTGGTTCCCCGGGGGAACACTGAAAGTTCCGCCCCATTACAGTTACGCCTCTGGTTTGTTGTTTCTCTTCGTTGTAAGACGTGTTGTTTTAGACCTAGTTGGAAAACAAACAATCTAATTACGGTATATTATTCCTCGCCAAGATCATCAAAATAAATATTCTGATTGTCTAAAATAAAATGGAAAAAACGTTTTTAAAAATTGTTATCGTCATATAATATTACAGACAGTGTTTTGTCTGATTTATATTTATAGAATCTCGTGGGGCCCCAGAGGTTTGCGGACTGAGGAGAGGGCATTCTATGCCTATATTATAAGCCGGCCCTGTTTATTCTATACATGAATAATCGTAACTAATGGTATATAATGATATAATCGTATATACTGATATAAAAGTAAAGTAAAGTTTGGTTAAGCCCCTTAGGGCTCATTGGGGCAGATGAAGTGTAGAATTCATCTGTTTCTATAACCTCGGCATATAAAGGGTTTGTGTGGTTATCACAACCCTCAGCCGCCTTTACACCCCCAACGTAAAGTCGGGTACCCATTAGAACTGGGTGGACTTGGGGACTTGCACCATGATCTGAAAAAATCAACCAGGACTCTCCGATCGACAGTCGCAGCGCTTTACACCGCACGACCACTCGTCCCGCATATATACTGATATAGTCGGATAAAACAATATTTTAGTATTTAATTATGTAATCGTATATAATGATATAATGGTATAATATAATGGTATGATATAATCGTATATAATGATAAAATCTTATATAATTATATAGTCGTATATAATGATATAATCGGATTTAATGGTATATAACGATATAATGTATGATATAATCGTATATAGTGATATAATCGTATATACTTATATACAAGTAGTCGTATATAATGATATAATCGGATATAATGATATAATGGTATATAACGATACTGATATAATCGGATATAATGATATAATGGTATATAACGATACTGATATAATCGCATGTGGACTTTGAAGTATATTTTACTTTGTAAAAAAACGCAGTGCGTCTCGTCCACCTCATGTACGGCCACCATGGTATATTATGTCATTTGTACGGCCACCATGGTATATTATGTCATTTGTACGGCCACCATGGTATATAATGTAATTTGTACGGCCACCATGGTATATAATGTCATTTGTACGGCCACCATGGTATATAATGTCATTTGTACGGCCACCATGGTATATAATGCAATTTGTACGGCCACCATGGTATATAATGCAATTTGTACGGCCACCATGGTATATAATGCCATTTGTACGGCCACCATGGTATATAATGCCATTTGTACGGCCACCATGGTATATAATGCCATTTGTACGGCCACCATGGTATATAATGTCATTTGTACGGCCACCATGGTATATAATGCCATTTGTACGGCCACCATGGTATATAATGCCATTTGTACGGCCACCATGGTATATAATGTCATTTGTACGGCCACCATGGTATAAAATTCCATTTGTAAACTTTCTTTTTCGCGGATCGCTTAGGGCGGCATTTAGTTAGACTCCAACTAGGGGGCGGCAATATCACTACTTTAGTGCCATTGGGCAAATATTCCGCCATTGTATCCAGCTGCTCCAAGTGAGTTAGCATTTGGTGGTTGTGTGGGATGAGAGGGGTCCCAGTTTGAATAATTGTCAAGGGGCCCGAGATTAGCTGGCGGCAGCCCTACCTAACTATCTCCAGCTTCAGACACATATGGGCTGTCATCAAACATTTGAACAAAAAAAAAACATGAAACAACTCATCGAGGTCTGGGTTTTTCTATATAGAGATCTATATAATCAGTGTTCTATACAGAGATCTATATAGATCAGTGTTCTATACAGAGATCTATATAGATCAGTGTTCTATACATATATTTATATAGATCAGTGTTCTATACAAAGATCTATATAGATCAGTGTTCTATATAGAGATCTATATAGATCAGTGTTCTCTATATATAGATCTTTTTAGATCAGTGTTCTATATGGAGATCTATATAGAAGATAACTAATCCTTACAATATTTTGTTGACTTCTACTCGTCATTCCATCTCATTAATAAGTCTGTCAAAAATAACGTATAGTTGTAGTTTACAGAAAAGGTCACTAGCAATTAGATTTAACTGGATTAGCTGTAAATATATATATATATATATATATATATATATATATATATATATATATATATATATATATATATATATATATATATTCGTCATCAAATCGCTTCGGCTTTTCTTTGCGGTTTTATTTTCTTGTTAATTTTAGCTGAGATATTTTGCAGACCTTCTATGTTTCAAACTTACTGATTGTATTGCATGATGAAAGTACTTTACTAAGCTATCATACAGTTTTATAATTTTGTACAACTCAATTCCTGGCTCCTATATGCAAAGCAGTTCTAATGTATCGGTGAAATTTGCGGTTTCCTTGGACATGGCGAGACTTGTATTATGCCGTAACTTGCCCGTTAACCAATAAAATTTTAAAATTTAATGTGTTTGCTTCTTAACCATCTTATTACTCAAGAGGTGAGACATGTTTGCCTTGGGCGGCAAATTATCTTGCGCCGGCCCACGTCCGTTTTCTCATGGTTTAACAAAGCCCAGCTGAAGAAAACGTTCTCATTGGTTAATGTTTTTGATGCAGGTTCGTAGATATTATAATTAGCCAAGTGTGACTTAATTCTCAATACTGTTGATTTGTCTCTAATAATAGAATAAATAAAGAATCAATTAAGATTAAGACCAATGTTGCCTCTTAATGTTTCGTAGGCAGTGTGCAGTAAAAGATATTGGCTGTGCGACTTTTGGAAGAAGTTGCATATATTTGAGCGCAACATAACGGTAGATAGTAGGGGTGGCCACACATAAGTCGATAATAGTCGCATTCCGGTTATTGATTCAGTTAAAATTCTATAAAGAGCCACATCAAAGTCAACTTAGCAGCCTTTTAAATTAATAGATATAATAAAGTTGTAGGAAAAAAAAACTGATTGCATTCAATACCGTAGCCAGGATTTTGTTTGGGGGGGGGGGGGGCTGTTCCAAGTTTTTAAAGGCAAATTTTTGTCAATTTTTAATGAGTTACTATCAGTAATAACATTTTTATTTATTTTGGGTGGGGGGGGGGGCTGCAGCCCCCCCCCCGGCTATGGCCTTGATTGCATATAAAACTGTACAAAATTCATTGAATGGTTGAATTTGTCAGCCATTGGTATATATGACTACTAATGCAGTTGATAATTAAATTTGCGCGTGTGTAAGTACGATCGATGAATTGCGTGAGTGTCCACAGCAATGTTCCCTCTAAGGTGTGATATGAAGTGAGCAAGAAATTTTTATCTCTGAGCGACATTTTTGTTTGAGGCCAAAATTTGTGAGCGATTTAAGCGATGTCGTCCGTCGGAATGAGCGATCGTACGTGTAGTATGAGCGACACTCTGAATACATGTGAGCGATCGCTCACGCGCTCAGCTTAGAGGGAACATTGGTCCACAGTGATGCGCACAGAGCGAATCATAGATGATAAATAGGATTATGATTAAGATTAAAGTCTACAGAATGTGCACCTCTCGTTTGAATCACTATTTCCGACCGCTTTCATATTTCATATTTTTGAAGTCAATTAATAAACTTTGATACATTAGTGGATCATTGTTTATCGAGCATCTTCTTATACTTAATGGGCGAAATCTCTGAAGAGAATGTAATTTAGTTTTCAAAAGGCCGAACGGACATTTTTATTAATAGGCTATCTATCAATCAGTTTTAATACGGCATTTGTTTAAATTGACGAACTTGTTTCAGAATACATGGTTTCTGATTTATCAATTTATCGGCAATCCTTCATATTATAGCAATGGCTATTTTATAAGATTTTAACAAGTTTTACTTACTGTTTGTGGGTTATAATTTAGTGTCAAAGATAAATTTAGCACACAAGTAGAGTTTACATGACTATACACAATTTTTGGTCGAAGTCAATGAATTAACATTTTTAGAGGATTGTACCCGTTTTGTCTGTCTGTCTGTCTGTCTGTCTGTCATCACCCTAGATCTCAACAACCATAAGTCCTAGACCCATGATGTATATATCATTTTGTAGGTCTTGGCCTGCCATGTGTGCAGCAAAAGTTCATTTCGCGATCTGACCTCTGAGGGCCGTAAAAGGGGGCTTATAAAGTACCGTTTTTTACTATATAAGCTATATTAATAAAGGAGCGCCCTATATCTCAGCAACTATAAGTCCTAGGCCCATGATGTATATATCATTTTGTAGGTCTTGGCCTGCCATGTGTACATCAAAAGTTCATTTCGCGATAGGACCTCTGAGGGCCGGGCTTCAGGGCTCCTAAGGGGCTTATATATTATATATTTAGCCCCATTCTACACCTCGTACGTTCAATAACCCATTCATTTGGTGCGAAATACTGCAGCACGTAGTTTCACCAAGATTTATTAAGAAACTCATCAAATGAAATAGTAAGCTTGTGTTCTGAGTTTAACTGAAAGTATCAGAGCTATGCAACAATTGACGGAGTTTTCGGACGATTAAATGACTATAATTTCGAATGTTTTCAATTATGAGTCCTATTTCAGTAACCACAAACCACTTGTAGTTAGATTTAAGAGACAATAATTTTTTTTCAAATATAAAGAAACGTCTTTATAATTTTTTTTTACAGATATATGCATTACACAATTGAATTTATAAACATTTCCAAAATTTACAAATATTTACTGAAAGCTAACAAACGTACTGATACATAACACGAAAATGCGCTAACACGTCCTGTGTCCAGAATGGAACAGGCTTAATTGCTTGTTTAGATTCACAAAGATAATTATTAATTTTTTTTAGTAATTTTTATATTGGGAAAAAACTCGTCTTGAGATTAGGTCTTTATTTCCACACAATTAAAAAACCAAACCAAAAAAAAAAAAAATACTTATTCTAGAAAATTAAACGTTTTAAAATTTTCTTTAACCATTGTTATCTATATGTTTCAAAAACCGAAAAGGTTACATAGTGGCTCGCGAATCGCTAAAGTTTGAGAATATAGATTATACCCAGAGCAGTAGCTAGCTACAGATTATACCCAGAGCAGTAGCTAGCTATAGATTATACCCAGAGCAGTAGCTAGCTATAGATTATTCCCAGAGCAGTAGCTAGCTATAGATTATACCCAGAGCAGTAGCTAGCTATAGATTATACCCAGAGCAGTAGCTAGCTATAGATTATACCCAGAGCAGTAGCTAGCTACAGTGGCGCCCTGTGCGAGTTGCACTCTTTGGCGCCCTCCTCACATTCTGAGAAGTGCAAAAACATTTAACAGAGCTCCTTTGGCACCCCTCTCATAGTTTAGCGCCCTGTGCTGCCTCAATACCCTTCCTACGGTACTTATTGTACGTATTCAGGGGCACCGACAGCCAACAAGGGCCCCAGGGCAGGACATCATTGCGGGCCCCTTAATAAACAATAAGTCGCGAAAAAATGACATGGTCGGGGCGGCCGGGCCCCCTTACAGATGCGGGCCCCCTGGCAATGACCCCCCCCGACCCCCCCTCTCGGCGTGCCTGTATACATTTACAGACTATACTTGTCTTGGATTTGTATTAGAAGAAACCAATCTAAAATCACATTTTATTAGAAGAAGCCAATCTAAAATCACATTTTATTAGAAGAAACCAATCTAAAATCACATGTTATTAGATGAAACCAATCTAAAATCACATGTTATTAGAAGAAACCAATCTAAAATCACATTTTATTAGATGAAACCAATCTAAAATCACATTTTAATAGATGAAACAAACCAAGACTCTGAAACTTTGAAATCCCACGTTGTTTAGCAGTGGGCGTGTCCAACAAAAAAAAAAAGCTCCGCCCACCACTGATGTCATCGACGGTGTCGCCTAAATAGTCGTCAGTCAGTCTGTCGCCTTCAACCTTTGGGATCTTCTGTCCTGTCAACAAATTGAAACTGTAAGTGACGTATTACACGTCCTTACTAGTGAGACACACCTGAAGAGGTGATCTAGTAACAATAGGAACAGTTGTATGTCAAATAATGACCAAACATATCAACTGTTTTTTTTTGAGCTATACTGTATTTATGTAGAACGGAATTCTAACCTACTGTTCTGGTAATCTGTTTTCTTTTACTGGAATTTGTATTTATACAGGGTATTTATTTTCAATACCAAAAATTTGTATTGAAACATAAACATTCTGTCTCAATGCGTTTAACTTATCGTGTGGTTATTGCTCTGTGCGAATTTTCGCAATTGATTTAATGTTTGTTCACATTTTCATTGTAAAAAAAAAATAGAGAGGATAACAGTTTGGAAATTTGATTCTCGCTGCTGACATCTTGTGAAAAAAAAAATCAGTAGCTTTCAGACAGTCAGGAACCGTAATTCTCAAGGAAGGTTTAACTCGCAACTTGTAATATCCGAGTGAGTTCCCTTATTTTTTTTTTTAGGCTGAGCAGGAATTCTACTCAGGTGAGTACATTTACTTGAAGAGAAGAGACGAGACGGGAATTTCGTGTTAACTTACATACACGGCTATTTCAGTGTTAATTTACGGACACGGGGACGGGTATTTCAGTGTTTAACTTACATACGCGGGCGCTTCAGTGTTCACTTACGAACACTTGTATTTCAGAGTTAACTTACAGATAAGGTTATTTCAGTGTTAACTTACAGATACTTGTATTTCAGTGTTAACTTACGAACACTTGTATTTCAGTGTTAACTTACAGATACGAGTATTTCAGTGTTAACTTACAGATACGAGTATTTCAGTGTTAACTTACAGATTCGAATATTTCAGTGTTAACTTACGGACATTTATATTTCAGTTTTACTTTACAGATACTGGTATTTCAGTGTCAACTTACATGCACGGGTATTTCAGTGTTAAGATTCCAATCTTTACTTCTGTAGACGTTTGCTATCTAAAATTCTAAATGTATAAACGGATTAAACCTATCTTTATAACAGATTGTGGTATCTATATGATAACATTTTTGTTTCGAGTTTTAAATCAAGATTAAAAAAAAAAAAAGTCTATGCTATCTAAATATTAAATAGACTTCACCCCGTATTTTGTAGGATAAAGTTAATTGATTGTCAATTTTATGATTTAAACATGTACCAGCCAACAGTTGATGTATAGTCGCCCTATTTATTGTATTTCCTGTAGCTGATAGTTTCCACCAAATACGATAACAACATATTTCTGACACCTTATAGATCTGCTGATTTTGGAATAATGTAATGCTCAGAAGAAAGAAAAAAGAAAAGTTCATTTGACTCTTCCGGTCCCAGTGACCATGAGTCTATCATGGCTACACATACTGCCTCCAGTTGAATCGGATATTGAGAAGTATAACTGCAGCGGGAATACTCGTCATGACAGATGTCATCAATGACATGTCGGCGTGACCCAGCAGATGCCCTTGTACATAAACATGAGAAAAGGTCAGAGGTCAGACATCAGGACAGTCCTGCATTTGAACCTCACCTGGAAGCGTTGGCCCACGGTTCTTCTCATTCTCTTCGTTCTCTTAGCCTTCAAGCCCAACATGACGAGGTCCCTACCTGGCCGCTCCGTGCCGGCCTTGCCTCATCAACATCACCAACAGTCCTCACCTCTGTCCTCATCATCGTCGTCGTCGTCATCATCACACCTCCCACCAGCTTCAGCCGCGCCTGCAGATGGAGACGAGCCAGCCACCAGACCTGATGCTCTGGCGAGACTGACCAAAGTTTTTGGATTTTCCCGAATTCCCAAGTCTGTGACAAACTTTGTGCCCCCGCAGTACATGTCGGAGCTGTACACGGCCCTGACCGACTCGGGCGGCCTGACACGCGCTAGTGGGCCCTTTAACTCCAACGTTATCAGAAGTTTCCCTGACAAAGGTGAGTTCATCTTTTGTTGTGTTCTCTATTATCAGTTCAATCTTTACTTCGATAGCCTGACATACCACATACTAACATACCAGTATACCAACATACCAACATACCAGTATGCCAACATACCAGTATGCCAACATACCAATGCACCAACATACCAGTATACCACTATACCAACATACCAGTATATCAACATACCAACATACCAGCATACCATTATACCAACATACCATTATACCAACATACCAGTATACCAACATACCAGTATACCATTATGACAACATACCAGTATACCAACATACCGGTATACCATTATGCCAACATACCAGTACACCAACATACCGGTATATCAACATACCAGTATACCAACATACCAGTATGACAACATACCAGTATACCAACATACCATTATACCAACATACCGGTATACCAACATAACATTATACCAACATACCAGTATGCCAACATACCAGTATACCAGTATACCAACATAACAGTATGCCAGTATATTAGAGCTGTTTTGTGGATAGGAGGTGGCTGAACCTTCTCTCACTACTTTTTTGTTCTACCATCCACATTATTTTTATCTTAATCTTTTGTTTTTTTTAAACAACAATATCAACAACGACAATATCAATATTAACAACAATATCAATATCAATATCAACAATATCAAAATCAACAACGACAAAAAAAAAACGAATCTTGTGAACCATTTACGTCACCCGGTATTTGTCTTGTTACTTAATAGCTACCCTGCTACCTAATAGTTGTCTTGCTACTTAATAGCTACCCTGCTACCTAATAGTTGTCTTGCTACTTAATAGCTACCCTGCTACCTAATAGTTGTCTTGCTACTTAATAGCTACCTTGCTACCTAATAGTTGTCCTGCTACTTAATAGCTACCCTGCTACCTAATAGTTGTCCTGCTACTTAATAGCTACCCTGCTACCTAATAGTTGTCCTGCTACTTAATAGCTACCCTGCTACCTAATAGTTGTCTTGCTACTTAATAGCTACCCTGCTACCTAATAGTTGTCTTGCTACTTAATAGCTACCCTGCTACTTAATAGTTGTCTTGCTACTTAATAGCTACCCTGCTACCTAATAGTTGTCTTGCTACTTAATAGCTACCCTGCTACCTAATAGTTGTCTTGCTACTTAATAGCTACCCTGCTACCTAATAGTTGTCTTGCTACTTAATAGCTACCCTGCTACCTAATAGTTGTATTGCTACTTAATAGCTACCCTGCTACTTAATAGTTGTCCTGTTTCTTAATAGCTACTCTGTTACCTAATAGTTGTTCTGCTACTTTATAGCTACCCTGCTACCTAATAGTTGTTCTGCTACTTAATAGCTACCCTGCAACTTAATAGTTGTCCTGCTACGTAATAGCTACACTGCTACTTAATAGTTGTCCTGCTACGTAATAGCTACCCTGCTACTTAATAGTTGTCCTGTTACGTAATAGGCCCACTGCTACCTATAGTTGTCCTGCTACGTAAACCACAACGTTGCCAACATTTAGGCCCGCTTCAAGGAAGAGCAAAATGAACAATATCGGAGGGGGGGGGAGGGGCTGGGTTGATATGACTTAACAATTGGTGTGTGTGTGGGGGGAATATGGGTGGTCAGCAGGGTCAATTTTTTCAAAGATTATTAGAAGCCCAAAATTTTCAAGCGAGGTCTTGCTAGAATTTTGTTGCCAAGTGCTCCCAAATTAAATTTAGTCAAAAGCACCTCAGATTTAGTAAAAGGCACCTCAGATTTAGTCAAAAGCACCACAGATTTAGTAAAAGGCACTTCAGATTTAGTTAAAAGCACCTCAGATTTAGTCAAAGGCACCTCAGATTTAGTCAAAGGCACCTCAGATTTAGTCAAAAGCACCTCAGATTTAGTCAAAGGCACCTTAGATTTAGTCAAAGTCACCTCAGATTTAGTCAAAGGCACCTCAGATTTAGTCAAAAGCACCTCAGATTTAGTAAATGCACATCAGATTTAGTCAAAAGCACCTCAGATTTAGTCAAAGGCACCTCAGATTTAGTCAAAGGCACCTCAGATTTAGTCAAAAGCACCCCGAATTTACTTCACACATTTACTTTTGTTCTTCTGTGTTTATATTTAGGTTATATATAGGGTAAACCTTCTCCTTCCTCTTTTTTAAAAGGGGGGGGCGAACTTTTCTTCTGCGCCAGGGGGGCCCACAACTGACCTTAATTCGTCTCTGCTGCCTACCTTCCTATTACCTATCTATCGACATACATGTTTGCCTGTCTGTCTTTTTGCCTGCCTTTTTTGTTTGTCTGCACATACCTTTGGCAATATGAATCATAAATCTATTTACCGTCACACACACCGATTGTTGAGTTCTAGAGCGCGCCCATTGTTCCAATTTTTTTTCACCCTCTTCTATAACATTCAATAAAATATAAAAAACACACCTCCAAGGAACAACTTGCATCTACTTCTGTCTGTGTGTCTGTGTGTGTGTGTGTGGGATTATCGGCACTCATTATTGCCCGGTATTAAGTGAGATCATGGCGGTCCGGGGGAGGTTTTCAGCTTTCGGGTTTTTTCGGATGATAGCGCCACCCCGCGGAGCGCAATTTCTCAGTCTGCAGAGGTGAACACATCGAAAGATCAGATCAGCTGCGGAATAATGGCCAGAATAAAAACCATCTCCTTAGAACTGCCAGCTCTTGTTACAACAACATCTATAAGGGGATTCTCAGAAAATATTCCTTTCTTCCAGCTTTTCTCGCGCTCTCCATTTTTTGTGTGTGTGTCTTTGTATTGTTTCTTATGTAAGCCCATGCAATCACCATCCCCACCCCTCACCCCCCACCCACCCAAGCCCCATTCTCTTTTTTAAAACGAAAGGTAAATCTCCCCCCCCCCCCTCTTTAATCCCCTACCCAAAACGATCAATACTCTAAGATCGACAACCCAAGTTCTGTAGTGAGTTATTCTGAAGTTATCTGTAGTTATTGTTCTTAAACTCCGGCGAATGCTTACACAGCGCTACAAAGTCATGATTTTATTGCGTGATAAAATACCCGGTTACCCACTGCTTGAAGACAGTAACCACCTCCAGACTATCCTCAACAAATGGGTATGGTGGGTTCCTACATCTATTGTTACATCTGCCAATTAAATGTTAAGTATGTTTACTTGGCAAGCGGCCATGTTGTCACACCTAAAGTCTAAGACCGGTAATGGTGGGTGGGGGGGGGAGGTAGAAAAGAAGAAGAAAAAAAAGGTCAATCAGTACCCCTCCCCTCTCCCCCCTCCCCCCCCCCCGTTTTAGTTTGTTCTAAACACCATCACACAGGTGGGTTAGTAACATCAATAGAAAACAATCTTCTGACTGGATAATCTTTAAACTACGCCCTGCTATAATACGCCGCTAGCTACTCAAAGAAAAACTTATTGATGGCACAGAGTTAACTCTAGACCTTGAAGTCCCCCCCACACCCCCCACACACACCACCACCTCCCCTCAAGTGAATTCATGAAAACAAAATATCCTGCAGGGAAGTCCGAGGAGAATGGAAGTGGAAGGTCCATTCATTGAGGCTCTTACAGGGAGATTAGAAAACAACTTTTTAACTTTTGTATCACAATGGTCTTTCTCCAGTTTCTTGTTCAGATGTAGTACACCTACCTGAATAAGGCACCCCGTGTAGAACTCCCCTGGCCTCGTGCAGGTGTTGAATGTTTCCCCGGTGTTCACTACTCGTGTGAATGTGTGCGTGTGTGTGTGTGTGTTTGTAAGTGGAACATGCACATCATAGTCTCTGTAGGGTATACGAGCTGCAGATTAGTACGCATCTTCAAAAGTGTTGGTTTTACGACTGCATATCACCATCTTTGTCTGACTGATGGGTGCAATGACAATATCACCATCACTGCCTGATGGATGGGGGCAATGACAATATCACCATCACTGCCTGATTGATGGGGGCAATGACAATATCACCATCACTGCCTGATTGATGGGGGCAATGACAATATCACCATCACTGCCTGACTGGTGGGGCAATGACAATATCACCATCACTGCCTGACTGGTGGGGGCAATGACAATATCACCATCACTGCCTGACTGATGGGGGCAATGACAATATCACCATCACTGCCTGACTGATGGGGGCAATGGCAAGATCACTTTATGGCTGATGCCGTGGACGTTATGTCTGTTTGACTGAATTACATTTTATGTTGACATAATAACCACTACTCCATGTTTCACCAAACGATTTAGACCACTCTTTATATTCTGTGTTTTATAACATTTTTAATACAATTGTATGTTGGACCATGCAGCGTTTCTGTCTTATGTTAGACAAGACTATTTCAATATTAATTCAACTTCACCACGTTTGTATAAATACCATTTCCTGTTTTAATACTTTAATACTGTTTTAATACTTGTTCCACTTTTGTTAGACAATTCTGGTCTAATACTTATTCAACTTTTGTTAGACAATAATGTTTTAATATTAATTCATCTTTTGTTAGACGATACTGTTTTTTAAATACAAAATTCAACTTCAGTCAGTCTGTATAAATGCTGTCTCATGTTTGACCGTATTAAACAACACAATAAAACAACAATAACAACTACTCCAGCAGTAATCTGTGTTTTGTGATTCATTGATCGTCAAAGAACCTATCATGTCAAAAGCCACATTATGTGTCCAGGGAAAGAGTCCATTATCTCCTCACCCCCCCCCCCATTGAACTACTTGATCTTGACATTAAGTCAGGGTCTATAATCGTCAAATGATCATTCCCTCCCCCACCCCCCATCCTCCACTCCCACTCGGCCCGGTGGTCGGTAAAACGTCAGTCGGGGGTGGGGGTCGACACTGTTTGATCAGTCACAGAGAAATGTTCCTTCCCCCTTCCTTTTATTTCTTTCTGTCCTGTGTGTAATTAGTAAGTTAATACCCGTGGAGTACCACTGCACTCAGACCAGCCGAACAAAAAGGTTAGAAGACAGTGTAGAAAAACAAATAGTCCCCAGTGTTGACTGAATGTTTTGAATGAAGTGGAGAATATTTCAAATAAAATAACAATCAAATAATAATAATACTAATAAAAGACTGAGCTGATTCAACAGCCACGTGAACAAAGTCACTATTACGAGAAAACTATGAAGAATGTAGCCTCCGCTGATAACTTTAGAGATAAACCTAACTATGTGACGTTAGACAAATGTAGCATCCACTGATAACTTCAGAGATAAATCTAACGATGTGCTGCTAATGTCAAATTAATGCAGGTAATATTGTTGCCGAACTGTTACTTCACCTGGCACTTTTGTACATTCCCTGTGAGGAAGTTATTGTTTATCTCTTAGATTCGAACTGTTACTTCATCTTGCACTTGTGTACGTTCCCTGATCTATAAACCACAAATGGGATGATTTTTTTTTCTAGCGCCCTTCTTTCATCCACACTATAGCCGATAGTGCAATGTCCATCGAGGCAGCACGGGATACACCACGACCGGACACGCCTGAAGTTGAACCTGTAATCCACATCCTTCAGATCCGGAACACTACAATGGCCTGTAAAATTCTTTTGGCTCTCAGCCATACTCTCAGGGCCACTTGACCGTCCGCATACCGCTTGACCATTCATCCCCCCTTCTTGTACATTTAGCAACTAATTAAAGAGCTAGGAATGAGAAACATATTGAAAGACACATATTTTTTTTCGGCATTCCAAACACCAGACTTATTTTTTGAAGATATTTGCTTTAGTTGGCAGATTATTCATAGACCAGACAGTGCTAACAACATATATATATATATATATATATATATATATATATAATACATAATCCGTGGTGCTAACCACATATAGATAGAATACATAATCTGTGGTGCTAATCATATATATATATATATATATATATATATATATATATGTATAATACATAATCCGTGGTGCTAACCACATATAGATATAATACATAATCCGTGGTGCTAACCACATATAGATATACTACATAATCCTTGGTGCTAACCACATAAGGATATAATATATTATCTGTGGTGTGAACTAGTTTCAATAGGTCTTCCGTTGGGCTTTTTGCTCATGAAAGTGATTTAAAGGGAACTGAAAAGAAAAGTATTTGTTTTACATAAATGGACATTGGTTTACACACAATCTCCTTACACCCACACTAATTCACCAAAATGGACGCAGGAAAGTTTTCTAAAATCCATATTTACAGTTTTAAAATAATATTCTTTTAAATTGGGAATGAATTTTCTTCCAGAAATCTTTTTTTAGCGCATTTTTGAGAAGTCGAATGTGCTATTGTTTATATGAGCTTTTGATTAACTTCACTTTTTTTTTTGAGTGTCTGGGTTTGTGGCTTTGTCTGTAAATCTTGTGACCCAGTTTTGGAACTTTTTCTAATTTAGTGAGAAAGCTCAATTTCGGTACACACTTGTAAATTTTACATGAGAGTACACTATTTTCAATAGGTTTATGTCCATAACTTAACAAATTGTTGAATTATAAGGCTAATAACGTTTTAGTAATATTTAAATAGGGACAAACATTCGACTTGAATATACTGTGTTAAATAAATACAAAGCATTGCATTGGTTCATAAGTATGCGAAATAGTTACGTTTTTTGTTTAGTCCTTTGTTTAAGTGTACAAAATACAATAGCAATTATTTTGAAACTAAAAAAAAATACAAGTTATTAAAAAGACCTTTTTTAAATGCCCGAAAAAAAATTTTTTTTAGATAACACAAATATTTATATAAATTACCATTACTAATATTTAAAGCGAGGGTGAATACACTATATTGTACCAAAACTGCCTTTACATTCGTTGATAAATAGAAACGAATAGGCCTAGTCTGATGGGCGCACATGCTTACAAGTTTTGATAACGAAAATTCACATAAATATTTGTTATGATCAAAGGAATTATTTGTTACTTTTGATGCATTTTATTGAAAGCTGATATTCATTATTTTTTTTTCAAACATTTTTTAATTTAAAAAAATGCATTAGTAGGAAGCAAGTGGTAGGAAGTCTGAGATCTTAAAAATCCACTTTTGTTCTGTACTCTGTGCTTCATTCTGATCTACAACGAAATATTACAGAATATATAGACAAGTGATCATCAATACACTAGTTTTAAGGCGAAAAACAGATAAAACATAATAAAAGAGCAAACTGTTATAGACAACTATATACAAACATTTTAAACCAATCTGGCGGAACAGTGTTATTAACCAGTTCCTCTTGTTT